>JALRMH010000003.1:967525-1087525 GCA_026119935.1 Endothia cerciana | reverse complement strand
GCATCAAATTTACGGCAGCCCCTTTAATTGCATCATATTTCCATATGCGGTGTTACCCGCCCGCGTGATTGGGCAGAGGCGGTCGGAAAGTATGAAACGGCCAGTTCTGTACCGGGCAAAGACCCTGGGGCCTGTAGCCCCAGCCACGGGAAATGAACAATCACCTATCTAATTCCCAACCTGGCGGGTACGCTGAGATCAAACCCATCGCTGGGTCGGCTATTTCTTGCTGAGGCAGATGACACCGGAGCCCTCGCTTCGAATGTGGCTAAAAGCCCGACAGAAGGACCCCGGGTAAGGGCAGAAGGGTCGCCGGCATTCTGCATAGTACGACTCTCTCTCTCTCTCTCTCTCTCTCTCTCTGTCTCTCTCTCTCTCTGTCTCTCTCTCTGTCTCTCTCTCTCTGTGTGTGTGTGTGTCTGTCTCCCTCTCCCTCTCCCTCTCCCTCTCCCCCTCAGGGAGCATCACTGTTTGATTTCTGGTCCACCGGAGAATAAAAAACAGTAGATCGGCCGGCTGAACCAAAGTACGCAGTACTATGGAGTAGCACACCGTGGTGCGTCGCCGCTGGGGCAGGGTCTCCCCCATGCCCAGGCGGCCTGCCTCTCCACGAGAGTACCATACATAGTACGGCCGTGGATGATGTTGAGGGAGGCCCCAGCTGGCCTTGGTCAGATGTCACAGCAACCCATGCTATTACGGGACCGTGGTGAACAGCAGCGATCCCACTTATGACAGCTCGACAGTGGTCCCCTACCCCGGGATCATGATCTGCAGGGTTCCTGCTAACCGATGCAGACGCTCGACATTCTTTCCAGTGCCCCAGGAACTCTACAGTCTACATCCTCCCTCCGTAGGCATGTGCGCTGCGACTGCGTCCATGCCTTGGCCGTCATATCGACTGGGGGTCAGTTTCTGGTCCGACTCTGACCTCATCAGGCCAAAAGAGGATCAGACCCATGAAGACAGGAAGACTGTCGATCCCGTTCGGCTGGACTGCACTGCCCGCTGGGAAAGGTGAAACCGGACGGCCATCCATCCTACGGGGCGGGCGACCAGGCTCGAGGCGCAACAGGCTTCGTCCTATCGTTCGGCCGAGACGCAGCGGCGGCCTTGGTGGCTGGCTGGCTGGCTGGCTGGCTGGCTGTCCTCTCTCGCAAAACGCAAAATGCAATGCAGCCGGTGCATATCCGATCTGATCGATAGACTGATAAGCAGAACCTGCTGCCGGACCAGACCTGCTGCGCCCCACTTCCAACACACGCGCGCGCAAATATCTGTGGCGAGTCAGCGAGCCAATAGATCCGTACCGGTCCTTCGTTCTAGACCGCCAGATGGCCACCGTTTTAACGGGGATTATCGGCAGCCACTTTCGCGATTTACTTTTGATGGCAAACAGTCACCAGCCTCGGGAAGAAGCAAATGTGTGTTCGGCGCACAGACAGTTCACGCGCTCGTCCCGAAAGAGACATGGCGCAGCTGAGTTGAACTCTCGCCCGGGCTGCCTCATGCTTCCTAACGTAGGCGCCTCGGCTTCCTCTCCTTGATCTGGAAAGTTCAGACGCCACGCGAGCTGGAGAAGGTCGAAAACCCGTGACCGCCAGGAACTGCTCGTCAACCACACAGCCCTTACCGCCATTTACCGAGTTCCCGGGAAACCACTCGTAATGATGTGGCCGTCATCATGGTAGGCCACGCTTGGAGGGCCCAAGACCCACAGATGGATACGAGTGCGGTTGCGAGCCTTTAGCGATCGCAATCACTGGCGGTCCACGTCCCTCATTCAGTATTTTCGTTGCTAAAAAAGGCCTCGAGAGCTCTAAAAGTACCGTGCACACCGCGAGACCGCATAAAGTGTTCCTCGGGCGGGAGACGGAAGCGACAGGACGCGCCCCCCCCCCCTCCCTCCCCCAGAGGGCAGGCCCGCCATCTCGTCCTGCGCAGAAATAGCTGCGCATGAAACTCGGGAGCTGGTCATGCCATCAACAAAGAAAATTGCGGGTGCACAGACCGCCATGGTTCGGTAGCATTTAGGATTGTGGGCGGCGGCGGCCAATCGCCAAGACGAGGCGGGTGGTTGGTGGTGCTGTGGATAGACAGACTGCAACGAGGCCAGAAATGCGGCCAGGAGCCAAAAGCACTTCTAGTCGACATCGAGCATGCAGGAGCATCGGAACGGCCACGATACGGTGCAGTACCGAGGCACGCGAGGCTTCCAAGTATCCCTGGTTCTGGTGGGCCTGGGACTCGCTTGGCTTTGCTATGTAACGCTGTTGCAGGGAGGCATTGCTTCTCCACAATTCGAAGGCTCAAATTTTCTTCTCGAAGCACGCGAAACTTCCCAGTAATCAGTTGCTGCGGCTCCTTCGGCAAGGTCGACAATCCTCGCCGGCGGACATGCCATATCGGTCTAGGTGGTTTTGTGGCCCAAACCTTAGCAGCTTCGAAAATGCTCTTCATGGCGACTCCCTCTGGGGCGAGGACGCCGTCAGAGGGACGAACAGAGGCCTGAAGAACGTCACGTCACGTTGAAGACTCCCGGCTTCAGCGACCCTAGGAGACCCCTTACGGTTTGCCAATGGCTATGGGTGTCCACAAACCGGGCCCGCTCAACAATCCTGAAGCTTTGGCCCGTGCATCATCGCCACGGCCATGCGGTTCAGCAAAAATTTTTCTTGCTCAAAGCATCGCGACCCGGTTCCTTATCGTTCGTGCCACTTTGCTGGGCAAATGTCTGTGGGCGGGGACTTTATCGAAATTCAAGAGCTCGTGAGGCCTTGACCGGTCTGGAGCTAATGATGGGTCCTCCAGCCATTCCTCCGGGCTCACCGAACCAAGATGCTCAGTCTCACTGCTATCTGGCGACGGGTCACACGGCTTATCACCAACAACATTGGCCTGTCACTTTTTTCTCGGTGGGACTGCCAGATCCGTTCGCCCGTCTTTTCTGATAGAATGATCGCCGCACCGGTGTCTGGTGATCGCTTGCTGGATGTCCTGGCACATGGAGGCATAGCCCGTAAACATCGCGGCAATTCGAGGGCCGTTAATCAAGAGGGATCTTCTGTCTGCGTGTTCGCCTATAAGGCGAAAGCCGATCGGCAGCAGTACCAGAGTTAGCGACGCTGTGTCGGGTATTGCAAACGGCGTCGGTAGACACGTTTCTCTTGCATAAGAGCTGAGCCATGAGAGGCGTCTTATCATTTATTCCTATGTCGAATGTGTGGCTGCACCGATATGCTATTATCCAATATCAACTCCCGCCCTTGCAAATCGTAGCATCTGGAGAATGAAGATGCGCGGACTTCTCCATCACTCCGAGCCTGGAATAACGAGTATCTCCACCGCCTCCAGGGCAGCTTGAGGGCTTGCACACTTTACCTCCGCCGGCTGGTGCCCTAACCCGAGAGTGGACGACGTTGCAACACACCCTTTGCTAGAGCGACGTCTCCACTCGGGCAATCCGAGTAGCGCTGCATCCAAAACAAGCGCGGGGCCACGAGCTACGGCGCGGCCCTTCCAACCCGCTCGCTCGGGAGCTGCTGTTTGACTCATGATTTCAGCTGACGAAAGCCATCACCAGAACCAAGAGGGTGTCCTGCTTGACATCGGAGCCGAGGAAGACGCATCATCATCTCCACCGCCCTCCTCGAAATCACAATATGATATCCTGGACTATTTATGGCTCCTGTGGCGCACGTTGTCGATTCAAGACAGGACAGGGACCGATTGCCCACTACCAATAGTACCCCGCAAGCCCTTCCCTGTGTTTCAACCCTCCCTGGACCTTTACCCTGTGACCATCAGGGTCCTTCAGGGTCCTGGGACCTGTTTTGTGGTGCTGATCTGTTGCCGCCGTACCTGAAAGCGCCCCCCCCCCCCAATGAATCCTTGGTGCCGTTGGGCATCAATGTCGTTCATCGACGGCGGGACCGTGCGATCGACTCAGGCGCCGCGGGACCTATGGGAGCGTCCGGGGTGGATATTGAACCCTTTCTTTTTCTCTCTGTAGGATTTACAGCGAGATCTGACAGCACTCCCTCCACGATCCAACTCGTGCTCCGGGCACTGCAGGAGCCGAGAGGAGAGCTCCTACAATGCCATAGCCCGCAATTGAGATCTCCGCTGCACTGACACACATGGTCTCCGCCGTTAGCATCATCCCAAAGTGGAAGGCCATGTGACAGGGCCGGAACGACGGCAGCCCATCATCAGCTTCGAACTTCCGCCATCCTAGGTGTCAGCTAAAATAGTCTCTGCCTGATTCCCACCATTCCACAGCGCCAGAGCGCCTGATCGACCACGGAGCGCCGGCAGCTCGCACCCAGAGCAGGGCCTGTCCCGGTTGACTCGCCTGCGGGTTGTACGGCAGTTGAGGCGGCCGTCGGCGCTAGAGAATCAGGATGGCATCTTGCTCATGGCGGGCGGGTTCTCAGAAAGGGCATGGCAGCCTAAGTCGATCGCCGCGATTACCTCGGATCCGCGCTCCACGGTCATCTCCGGACACAGGCCGGAGTGTTATATCTCTCCAGCATGCCTCGGGTGGCTGGTGGCTGCCTACCTCGTGGCGTGGCCTTACGCCCTTTCCATCGCCATGGGCGGCGCTATTGGCCACTGCGGGTCCTCATCGCGATGGCGCTGAGGAGTCGTCAACACCGAGGCCGTGGCCCGCGTGACGCGGGTCTAGCAGCGATGATCACCGCCTCTAATAATAGGTGGGCTGGAATAGCATGAATGGACTCAGACCGCCTCTCAACTGCGCGTCTATCTGTTGCGGTCAAGAGGAGGGTGCCCGCGCAATTGGCCCAGAGAGTCCAACATTATGCCGGATACTGCGGCTCCGCGAAGTTATACTGGTGAAATGACTCTGACCGCCGCGTCAGAGGGTGGCATTCACAAAAACCTCCGATGGGGCGACAGGCCTCCCACGTGCTTGTCGAGGACTCCAGGGATCTCGTAAAATTTTTACTCGCTTTCTGATATCCATGAGGGAGCTCGATGGTTGGCAGAGCTGCGACAACGCACCACATGCCCGACCAAGGCAAACATTTCCGCTGCGACGTCTCAGTAACACAACCGCATTGCACGATACATGTTTCATAGGGGCTTCTTGGCCACAGTTCGTTCCACCGAGCCGAGTAACCGCGGTACACCGCCGCTGTCTTCCTCGGGGTACATACAGGTTATTGTGCAAAATCACTCACTCGTGACCAGCGTCGCCCCATGCCGTCCTCGGTATCTAAACTCAAATACCACGCACGTGATGCGAAGTGAGTGCGAGTGCTGTGAGATCTTATCTGAGGGGTACCCTGTTGCATCCCGAGGACACGGACAGAAACCTCAAAATTGGATCTCAGAAAGGGGGCCGCATCTATTTCGAGGTTCTCCTTGGTGCTCATCATGTCCCAGACTGGGCGACCTTGTCGATCTTCGTGCCCAACGACCCCGGCAGCAATCCACAACTTCAACCTCATCTCGTGGCTGAGAAAACGGCGGGCTCGTTTGCCCAACGAGACCCTGAATCTTAGTCAAGTTGGTACCGCAAGTACAGGTACTTCCGTGCATGTCGAGAGCAAGTTTTACAGGAGATCGATAAGATGAAGTTCGCGAAACTGGAAGGTTCCATCCGAAGTTGGGCACGCGAAGATTAAAGTTTCTAATTTTCAGGGTCAGCCACTCGCCGTCGTGTGGAGTCTGAGCCAGGAGGGCTATGACACCACACAGGGGCTGTAAACTGCAGATGGCTCTCTTCCGAAGTCGCGGCAGTCAACCCTGAGATCTGAGTTTTGTGTTCGGGTGATACACCCTCCTTGAGCAACTTCCGCTGGTTCGATATCCGTCGATGAGGAGGGGTCCGTACAAACTTGGCGTCCAGGTCTGAGCTGAACGTAGGGATTGTGAGTCGCCTAGTGGATGAGAGGCAGGTGATTACGGGGGCATACAGCTTGTCCTAAGCTGTAAAGTGTCCTGCTAGATTATTGTTGAAGCCAACACCTCCAGAAGGGTTAGCCAATACGGTGTGACAAAATTACACGTTGCTCCGTATCATTCACCTCGTTAATCGCATATGCGTTTGATATCTCTCGGCAATCGTCAGCTGAACCCTGCCAAGATCCAATCGCTGTCGACTGCCTCAACACGCGGCTTCTCGAATCGACACGTCAAATACTGTAGTCACATGAAGGTTGTGGCGAGGCGGTGGACGTTTCAAGCGCCCTGCAGAGGACCAGTCATCTTTACTTCTTCCCACGCATCTGCCTCATTCCTTCCAGATACCCAGGCCGCGGTCCCAGGTCTCAGGTGCGCACGCGGGACAGCAGGACACAGCAGCCTTTCAGCACGCCGAGTGGCGCCCCAGGAGGCTTGAGCTTCGTCGCAAGGGAGGCAGGAGCCGGACACCACCATTGGCTTTGGCTTCAGCCCGGACGGTCTCGGCGCCGGGCGCGTTCCAGCTGGCTGCAGAGGATGCGGGTCAAGAGCCAAGCGGCGAGGCTCTCGACGCGGGCTTCGGATTTATGAGCTGTCACTTTGGCCCCCGTGGGCTCGGACCGACAATTATCGGGCGCCGCGGTGCAATGCGTCTTGCGCTTCCCATCCGTCATACTGCCAAGCACCTCGGGAATGGTTGTCTGGTGCCTGTTGCGAATACAGGCCCTGCGATCTGGGCGCAGGACCGGGGGTTGCTCTGATCTTGAGCGCGCAAGAGGCAGATGGTTTGGATCTCGATGCCCGCCAAAGCAGGATACAGCAGGTCTGGACAGCACTGGGGATCAATTGTCATTTGTGATATCGCCTCCGTATGCCCACCGTTTTCTCAGCCTGTCTTGACGACGAATCGCACACGGCGTGGCGTGCGTCACGCGGCGGAGAAAAAAATCTGACCATTGCTGCATGCTGCTACCGTATCGCTGCGGCCCGGAAGCACATTGCAACGATGCAAATATGTACGGGCACTGCAGGCCAGCAAACAGTCAGCGCTCGTCGCGATATGGTGAAAGTCGCAGTGCTTTTCATTTTTCGTCATGCGGCATGCTGCACGGTCTAGGCCTCGAGCAAAGGCAAAGGAAGACTGAGTGGGCTAGACTCACAATCCAGCAGACCCGCCTTCTGGATCACAGCTCCCCTGCAAGTATGTTCCTTCTGTAGTGACGTTACGCTGTTAGAAGGAGTCTCTACCATGGCAGAAGGCGCAGCACGCAACCCGGGCGGCCACAAACGCCCCCCTCCGCCAGCGGCAGCCGTGTCACCGTTTACAGGAACACTTAGTCTGAGACATACAGCGGATTTAGGAAATCAAACGACAGGGTCCTATATGCGCACGTCTCGCAGCACCTTTCGAACACATGCATGATGTGGCATCTGTAGATGACCGCGGACAAGCTGGCTATCAATGGTCCTCCAATCCTCCTGCTTTGAGCGATGGTGCAGCAAGGCTCTCGCTCGAAAGGTCAGGCAGTGTGCCGGCAAGGAAAAGACTGAGGAGGCAACGGAAGGCCGTCTCTGTCACTAAGGAGATAAGCCATCAGATGAGTCCGATCTGTCAAGGCCACGGGCTGATGCGCCAGGGGGTTCCTGGACTTGCATTGCAAGATGCAGATCGAATATGAGATTGACATATCCGATTCCATCTCACCGAGCCCACGGTGCCAACCCCGGCTTTCACACCCTGACCTCGTGACGACGAATGTCACGTCAGTGTCGTCGACCAGCCTGGCTGAAGTTACCGGACGACGTAGGGGTGCGATTCCATCCCCGTATACATGTGTAGTGCGATAGACGCGGACCATGCGAAACCCCATGCCAATAACACCTCGATCATCTCCTAGATACTTCAAGTCTGCTGGTGTGACGTCCGACGGATCTGATATCTCGTCGTTGACGTCGCAGAGAAGACGGCCCTTGCCCTGTCTCCTGCAGCTAGCAAGGTATTTGCATCCTTGCCTACCATGTGGCTTGGTCAGAAACGACCCTTGCAACTTGTCCGATCTGAATGGCACACCTACATAGACAGCTGCGACTTGTGGAAAATAATACCTATGAAGGATGCTGAAGGTCGTAGTCGGCTATTGCCGTGCATACAACCGAATTTGCCAGCATTGATCGCTGCGGGTCAGCAAGTGCACCAGGTCCCACGAACCCGGCAGCGTTTGCATGTCCAGGAACGGGAGCAAGCTTTGCTCGTCTTGCTTCTTCCAGACGTCGAATCCTGGTGTGCGGATATTGCGCCATAGCATGAAGCGGTACCAGATGTGACTTGCCTGGCGGGGCGCCCGATCTCCATTCTCTGGCAGAGTCTTCTGCGATCGGTCTGATTCCTCAATCTCGCTCATCCTCGATCCTTCGTCTCTTTGAATATTTCCGCTTCCAGAAACCCTCCTCACCTTCAAAGCCTATAGGCGTATGCAATCGGCGAGGCGCTGGGGTCTCCTGCCGTCGTCGCTGTCCCTCACTGTCATTTCCGTCCTCATGCTCCTCGTTCTCCACTCCCTCGGTAAACACAAGGTCCCCATTCTTCCCCAAACTCTCCCGCGCAGCCTCTTCAAGTAGTATGCCGAATGCCAGGAGGGCGGTCTCATCCATGCTGCGCTCATCAACGCGCCAAATATTTCCCCGACCGTTTCTTTCATGGCGGTGCCCCATGGCTTCGTAGAAGTGACTTGAGTATGCATGGACGGCCTTCAGCATATCACTTTCGGGCAGGATATTGCGGCCGCCGTCGGGGAGATCTTCATGCGCGAAGTAAAGGTCCTTTTCTGCGTACCGCTGAGGCGCGTTCTTGCGTGAGAAGAGAACCTCCTCGGGAGCTAGGACGGCGTCGGCGAGCTGGTGGAGACCTGATGAGGTCTTGCGGCTGCCACTGGCCGCGGAGTCTTTGGAGAACTTCAGGGATACGCGACCTGTTGGTTCACCAGTGAGCTTGTTGCCAGCCTGAATGAGAGAATGGGGTGCGAGACATACCTGCGACTGCATCGTAGATAGTTGCATGCCTCTGTCTTGCTGCTTCCTGATCCGCAGCGAATGCATCGGTGCTGTCCTCAGCATAGACGTAGGTGCCTTTTTGACGGTTTAAGGAAGCCATCTGGGGCTTCAAAAATCAGGCGGTGGGGTGCTGGCCATGGGGAGGTCTGCGTGGAAGAGCTGGATCACATAATTGGGACGAGAGGCTTCCTTGGAGACTTGAGCGGACGGTGAGATGTAAGAGCATATTTGTTGGTGTTTGGAGAAGTAGCAGATTTTGGGAATTTGGGGGTCTCCTGTAAAGCTCTCCCTGTACCATAGTACATGCGCTGCGACCCCTCATGGTCTAACCGGAGCAATGTGGGGCCTCGCTGCAGTCACAGCTCCAGAGAAATCTCACGTCGCCGACCTCAACCTTACCACTAGATTACACCTCTCGCCGTCGACCACCCTAGGCCCTCCTGAGTATTGGCCCCTCTCCCTGAAATACGGGAAGCAGGCGGCACAATGATAACAGCCCATGGATCAACCTCTCTTTGAAAGGGCCACGGGTGCCCTCGGTCCAAATGTTTTCGCAAGGCTGGAGACCCAGAGACTCGTGCGATCCTTCCGGCCGGCGCCTCACTTTCGATTCGACGGAGGACACAAGGGTTCCGCAACCGACAGTACTAGTCTTGGCAGTTCGAGTTCTGCGCTGGCAAGTCATGAACAGGGAAAGGGTCTATGGGCGCATCAGGCCGGTGTGAATGCGCTTGCGCTTGAGCGTTTCGACGGAAGGATGTACGACGCGTGCCCCAGCATTCTTACGTCTCCATACAAGCACTGACGGCCTGGCTGCGCCTCAGATTGATATCAGGCGGTTCCGATGCCACAATCAAGCTATGGGACCTCGAGCAATGCGGCAACCCGCACAGCTCCCACACCTACAAGCCCGTCGCGACGATCAATCGCGCTGATGCCACGGCCAAGGCCCATAGATTCGGCATCACCCATCTATCGTTCTTCCCGAACGACCCGGAAGCATTCCTCTCGGGCTCCTACGACCAGACCCTCAAGATATGGGCGACCGATACTGTGCATATGTCAGGGTCTTGGGACCTGGGCTCAAAACTCTACACGCATGCCATCTCGCCCATTGCAGACCACTTGTTGGTCGCATGCGGCACCGCGCACCCAGCGGTACGCCTCGTTGATCTGCGCTCGAGCGCGGCCGTGCAGACTCTCGTCCCGCCAGGTCAGATATCTGGCGGCGGGGCAGTCTTTTCTCTCGCGTGGTCACCGCGCCACGAGCACGTCCTCGCCAGCGGCACGCTCGATGGCGCGGTGCGCATCTGGGACGTCCGCCGTGCTAGCGCCCTGCTCGGTCTCCTCGACCAGGAAGACAGCCTCGGCGTCTCCTCACGCGTTAACGCCAGCCTCAATGGCAACGGCCCCTGGGACCGAGGCTTCCGCATGTCTGCCAAGGCGCACTCCGGCCCCGTGAACGGTCTCACCTGGACCGACGACGGCGCATACATTGTGTCTGCCGGTCACGACAGGCGGGTCCGCGTTTGGGACGCGGCGACGAGTGCCAATACGCTTGCGAACTTCGGCCCAAACATCCGTAACGGACAGCTAGCAAGCGTGCCCATGTTCGTCACGCCGGTGGGCCTGACGCCGCCTAAGAAAGAGCTGCTCTTCTGGCCGAACGAGACGGAGATTCTGGTGATGGAGTTGCACGAGGGCACGACCGTCACCCGCCTGAAAGCGCCCGGCTTTCAGGTTGCAGGAGTCAGAACAAATCGCGCGGGTGAGCGTTCCGTCAGGAATCGCATCACCAGTCTCGTCTGGCGGGGCGCCGGAGGCCACGGCGGCACTGGCTCTATTGGTATCGTCCCCGGGGGCACGAATGCGGCTGGCGGTGTCTACAGTGGTCGGACTGACGGGCAGATACACGCGTGGATGCCACAGGTGCCGGGAAACGATGGGGAAGACGCGATTGGCGTCCCAGAGGCGGCTCAGCAGGGGCAGGGCCAGAAGAGAAAGGCTATTGATGGTGCCTTCAAGACCCTGATGGGTAGTCAGGTCACCTGGATATAGAGAGCTACTGATGAGGCGACCCTGCATGCGTACGACAACATGGAAGAAGTCGCCAAAAGTCCGGACTCAATACGATGACGGTCCCCGCAGGGGTCGGTTAGACCAGACCCTTCGATGAACTCAAGCCACCATGATGAAATGAATTACAATCTGATCTGCATACGTGTTTTCTCGTCAGCACTGTCTAGTAGATTTCATTCAATATGCCCAGCAAATACCATACAAGTTTGCTGCATCGGGCAGCCTACGTCCACATTCGTTTAATCAATTTCAGGGACTCTCGGTGGATGGCAAGCAGTAACTTAGGATTCATGCTCGACAATTACAAATACAAGGAACGTGCTAATCGCAACACATGATTCCATCGTCGAAATCAGATCCCCCGATGTGCGTCCTGGTGAGACATGGACTGGTGCCTCTCCGAGCGACCGTGGCCATGGTCACCGTGCTCAATGGCAGGCTCGCCAACATGTTGTCTCATGACAGACGGAGGTACCTGAGCCGCATCCCTAGGGTCCCTGTGGGCAGCACCATGATCTCTGAGTCGGTACATTAGCCCCCAACCTCTCCGTCTCAGACCCGTGCGGGACTGCGCTCCGCACCCACTTACGACAACGTCTTGTTCCCGCCAAACGTCTTGCTTCCGTCGAGGTCACTGTCGACCCTCGGGTCCGCCTTGTTCAAGACGTCACTCTTGTGGTGACCAGCAGTGTGGGGCGCAGGGCCGGGACCGCTGCCGATATGCGAGGTACCAGCCGCGCCGGGAGCACCGCGGTGGTCGCGGTCTGAGTCGACACGTGGGTCAGCGGTGTTGGCCACGCGCGAGCCGTGAGGCCCGTGGGTGCCGGCGGGGTCGTCATGGCCAGTAACGCCACCTTGGCCGCCGGGGACCGTTCCAGCACCGGTGGTGTAGGTGCCGGTGTTGGCATCACCGACGCCAGTGAAGGCGCCGCCGGAATGGCCAGCGTTGTGGTGGGGCGCGGCGCGGTGGTCACGGTCCGAGTCCACGCGCGGGTCGGCGGCGTTGGCCACGCGCGAGCCGTGAGGTCCATGAGAACCTTCTTGGTGGTGGCCGCCGGGCTGGTAGTGGCCGCGGGCAACGCCCGCCTCGTGGTAGTGGGGAGTGGCACAGTGGTCACGGTCTGAGTCGATGCGTGGATCAGCGGCGTTAGCCACGCGCGAACCGTGAGGTCCGTGGGCACCTTCTGGCTCGTTGTAGTTGTGGGTGTTGTGGGTGCCAGTCTCGGTGTGCTTGTCGGAGCGCAGAGTCTCCTTGACCTTGTTGACGAGTCCAGACATGTTGGGTGTTATTGGTGGTCGATGTGAGGTGTTGTGCAGTTGGTATTTGTGAATGGTTGGTCTCAAAGGGAGATGGGATCAAGTGTTCAGGTTGGTGGGATTGTTGTTGTTATGATTGTTGATGATAATGGAAGAAGTCGTCTTTGATCGAAGGGGCAGAGAACATATCTTATATTAACACTTGTCGTCATACCCAAGCCCTTTCTTGGAAAGTATTGCATCATCGCGATCTACACCCGGCAGGTACGCAGCCGCCAACCTCATTCCAGCAAGTAGGCTCCTCCTCTACCAGCAGGATCGTGGGCAAGGTGCCCTTCCGGCGGCCTCATCGTCATCGCGCTTTGTCATTGTGCATAGATACTTACTATGCTCCAGAATACACTGGCTTTGCGGTCGGGATGTCCCTTCCTCAGGTTGTGAGACTACCGGAAACAACTCCTCGGCAACACGTTTGCCAACGTGAGCAGAGCGTCGCAAACACAGCCAGAGGTGGACAGCCTGATTGGCTTTGTCCCACCGTGTGTGATCCGTGAGTTGCCGTATCTGTCGTACGGAGCTCTGCCTAGAAGAGAGCTAATGCCAACTTTGGTTACGGGCCACAAGCACGAGATGAAAGCCAGTGGTGTCTCATATCGTCCAAGGCAAAGGTCTCAGCGTGCGGGGACCACAGCATAGAATGACGACGTTGGCGACCCCATGGGGCCTAGGCTGGGGCAAATCTGCCGCTAGACCGTATCCCGCCACGTCTGACATCCAACTGTGTCTGCCGGTACAGCTGATCGATGGGAATGGGGAGCTCGGAGACGAGAGGTAAGCAAGCAGGTCAGGGGAGCCATCAGCTAAGCGAAATATGAAAAGAGTTGGAGGATATCGAGTTGTCGTCACTATGAGAGCAGATCCGAGATGTAATGCAACGTCGATCCTGTGGCGTAAGGCGTCGGGAGCCCAGCCACACACCGCGGCGTCTGTAGCATCAAGCCCCACATACTAAGAGACTGACGACACGGGAGCGTCATCGGTGAATCGATCTGGAAGTACCTCGATAGATCCCGAGGTCTGGGGGATGACAGGGGCTGCTCACCCGCTCAGAGCGTATCAACCGCCGGGGTTAAGGATGACTCTCCAGGACCTTCTGGAAAACATGGTCTCAGGTTCCTTTGAATCTTGGTCCAGGTCTCTGGATCTTGGCCGAAAGCATACCCTGGCGCCTGGTATGAAGTAGATATCCCAAGATTCGCTTGCGGGATCTCAGCGATCTGGCGAGGTACAGCCGATCCTATGCGCACATTGAACTCGGGATCGCGAACAAACAAATCATTCGATGCCAGGGTGGCGGGGCAACTTCATCAGATAAAATTAGAGAGAGAGAGACCGCTATTAGCAAAAGGCTTGATAGGCTGCCCAATCAGGAAAAGAAAAGGAAGAAAAATCATGTTTTCACCTTCGGCAATACAGAATCCGTTGTATAGTGGGCAGACCACAGGACCCAAGACTTGAGTCTGCACGTTTGGACCCATTCTGCAAACTTCATTAGACTTTAGTAGAACGATGTTCAGGAGCGCCAGAAGTGCACCTTTCCCCCCTTTCCCCCCATCACTTGGATGTGGGCGCTCCTTAAATGGAGGGGTTGTCTCTACTAGATTATCTTCACGATTTCCAACGCAGCCTAGGAAACTCAGTAAAAGTCTATCTCACCCTCGCCGCGCGCCTACCAGTAATTGAATAGTTCCTAGCCAACCAGGTCCTCCGCGTCCGCGGCGCTATATTACGAGATCACTACAAAAGGGAGACACTACCGCCAGCTGCGAGGACATGGAAGGGTGAGCAGAGGAATACCGGTTGGCGTGCTGCTGATGCGATAATCGGCAAGTGGCCGTGGGATTGTAGGTTGATTGTGACAGCGGAGGGACACTTGGGTATAGTGCCGAAGCTGGCGAGCAAGGGTGGTTTGATATGTATGTTTGTTGCGTGTAGTGTGTCTGTTGTCCTGAGGTGCGTCGATGGGGATGGCGCTTCTGTCCTTGTTGGTGAGTGTTTTGTGGTCGGCTTCATGGACGGTGAGGCGCTTGATGATGGGAGAGAGATGAGAAATATTGTTCTGGTGTAGGAGCCTGTTGATTGCATGTCTTGGAACGTCAAGGGAATCATGTGGCGTGGTCTGTTGGCCAACGCTCGAGCACTCGATTGAAAGTCTCCGGCTGACTTCGGCTTGGATGCCCTGAGCATGATTTCTGTCATGGACACACTCCCTGAACTCACAAACTCAGGAATCATGACGGCTGAGCAGACAATCTTACACATTCCGCAGTCGGCTGGGCTGGGTTAATGTCACTTATGGCCTAACGCGAGCCCCGGATTTGCTGGTGAGGCGTCATGAGGAGAGCCTAGGTGGCTTTCGCAAAAGAATCTGCACATTTTCAAGGGGTCGCCAGCTACATACAAACGTCACCATAGCCACGCAAAGGCAATGCCTCCTTCATCGGGTCCAGATATCGCAAACACTACAGCTAAGAAAATCCATAACTCCAAGTTAATCACTCCAGCGCAATCAACTTCCACTTTGGTCCTGCCTCTATCCATGCAGTCTCCTCTATTTCTGCATAATTAAGTCTTCTTGCCCTCCCGTTCACCCACTTGATCTGCAGAGCGATGACAATAGCGGGCAGATCAAGGTCTATGATCTGTCTCCTTGCCACAGCTACGAACTCGGCCTGGGCTTTCGATTCACTGAACTCTTTCGACACATCCAAGCTCATGAAGTTGCCCTGACCGACCTCGACGCCTTTGGCATCCCTAATGACGGGTCGCTTGGCAGCTGCATATTCGAGGAAAGTCTCTCTTCCTTGTTTCTGCTCGGGACTGAGAGGTAGGTCGAAGAATGCCGTGCTTCCCCAGAAGAATATAAGGTACTCATCGGGGAGTTTCTGAGCCTTCAAAATGTCTGTCACGGTCGGCAGGTGACGATTGACATCCTCGAGGGTAACTTGGCTGCGAGTATTGTCATCTAGCCAGGGAATATGACGGTAAGGCGTCGATGGTTTGAGAACACTCTCGTTGACTTTGGCCCCGTTGATCATGACGAGTCTTAGAGGCTGACTTTTGTGGACGTAGCAGGAGATCATCGGGGTCTCGCTGACTACTTCGTTAGCCAAAGGTAATTCGAACTTGGTGGAAGGGGGGGTTTCTCACCTTTCAAGTCTCTCATCACTGACTGACACGCTTGTCTGTCCTACCCAGCCCATCCAGGACCAGGTCGGAAATTCGATGTTGGTTTTCAGCGAGGTCATCGGCAAAGTACTTTTCGCGGACCGCCGTGATAGAGTATGAAAGGAAGACCACGAAAGTGACAGCTCGAAGCGCGAACGCGGATGGCCCCAGTGGAAGGACTCGTCACGGACCCGTTGCATAGCGTCCATGATGCCGAGGAAAGCGTCGTAGACATCACCCGGAAAGCTCAGCTTGCGCATCGAGAAGTGTTGGACCAACAGCCTGTACTTATCCCAGAACTTTTTTGATGAACTCGCTACCCGTGCCATCTTGCCGTCCAGGCTTCGCAGGTTGGTCGCGTTAAGCTGTAGCCCCTTGAACAGTTCGAATCGTATGGGAGTGCGCAGCTCAAACGACCCGGTCGCGGTGACGGGGTGCTCGAAGCAGGACTCCTCGCAGAAGTACGCGCCGTCGCAGGCCCAGAGGACTTGCTCCCGAGTGAAAATCAGATTTCGTCGCGAGAGCGCCCGTTCCTGCAATGTCCAGCCGCGGGTGTTCCACGTGCTTATATCGGCGTCCTCGTCTCGACGGTTGAAGAACTCACCGAAATATTTCGGGGACGACTTACAAGTGGTGAGCAGAGAGAGCCCGGGGGAGGCCTCCTTAGGGTTTGGCGGTATGACTACGACTTCGCGCTGCTGGTATGATCTCGTACCTGGGCGAAGTCCAGATAGCCCGGCGTCTGCGTCCTCGCCGAAAGCGGCAACGATGGTGAGGAAAGCCGACCTGTAGATGTGCGCCACTGGGACACAAAGCATGGGTGTCAGAACAAGTTGCACAAACTCTACCAGTCCTCATTCGTGATTTACAGGGAATGACCTAGAAGCCACTTACTATTGCCAATATGTTCCGCTTTGTCATGGAGGTCCTCTTGCGTTTTCCCTTGCATTATGCAAATCGCGTCAACCCAGAGGAAAGGCAGACCCAACAATCTCGTTACCTCGATAGCGTCAGAAATCGTCTTGGGGATATCATCGTCGCGAATGGAGCCCTTTCTTCTGAGCATTGGTTCGGTTTCCGCGGAAAGCATGAGCTTCTGCTTTTGACCCCAAACATAGCTCAATGCTGCATAGGTCATACGTGGGTCAGATGGATTGTATTCGTCAACGAGGCGGATGCACATGTCATTCACGTCGATGAACCGGACACGAAATGTGCTGCATATGCAGGTTAGGTACTCTCGACATCAATGGAGGGCAAAGATTAAAGAATCATAAAAGAACAAGGCGCAATATCTCACCTTGTATGCTCAGACTCCGTTCCACGGCCATAACAGCTCAACCCGTGGGTAGATTCGCACAGCTCCATCCAGTGCCGAGGAAGATCCATGTTTAGGGTTGTCGGACGCTTTCTTCCAAGAAACAACATCTCGTCCTCTGCTGCGGCCTGTACTCGGATATCGGAAACCAGAGAGGCCCCTACACTGCAAGGCTGGATGACATTGTCGAAATACGCGATAGTCTCCTCCGTATCCGACTTGCAAACCGTTATCGCTAGGCGTCGCATTTTGAAGTATGCCTCGTTCCAGCTCGACTCGATGTCCTCAGGGGAATTTGTGATGTGCCCATAGTGAGACGAAGGATCTGCCCAAAACTGCACCTCGTCACCTGTGGGCAGAGCATTATCTGGAGCAATGAAGCCACCTTGCTGGCGCACGATGTCGATAATGATGGCACACAGCTTGCAATCCTCCGAATCCCGCTCGATTCTTTCGAGGGAACCCAAGTTCACCCTCTTGACATTAGGTGGCTCCCCTGGTCCTTGCCAGGTCCCTTCTGGTAGGACTCGTGGCCAGAACCCGATACCCCTCCTTTTATTCTCTTGGGCTCTGTAGATATCCGCGAGCGTGGGGGTTGCAAGGGCCGAGAATTCTATCCGGCTGCAGTATTCGCAGAGCTTTTCAGACTTCATGGTATAGGTACGACTGCGATTTACTTGCTTGTGATTCTCGAACAACAAATTTCAGCAGCAATGAGCACTGCGGGCACACTTTGATCACGAGTTGATGAGCTGTAGTCAGACCGGGTTCAGAATCCTACACTCGGGCCAAGGATTCCCGCCTAACGCAGTACGACGGAGTCCGTCGGCCAGGATAAGAATACCAAAATAACAAAGAAGCTCTATAACTTTTGTTAGGTTATTTATCCCCCCACTGTTCGACGCAAGTGTCCTGCAAGCCACGCAGCCTCGCTGCTGCCATTCTCAATGCTGCCATCCTCAACAACGGGCTAAAGACAATCGCGTAGCGCGCTCAGCTGAGCCGAGTTGCTATGAACGCATCCGAAAGAGTTTCTGGCCTGCTTCCGGTCGAGTGTCCTCTTAGTCTCTAGGTTCTCAATTCTTTGAGGGGCTTGATGCAGTTCTCTGCATCCCATGGCGACTCGAACTCCGCAAAGCCGAATCCCCGTCTCTTCGCCCATGCCATCAAATTCTAAGGCCCGACGCTAAGCCTTAGTGTTATATTCCCTCTATCATACAGGTTATAAAAGTGCCCAACAGAACACATCACCCGGTGTAATAAGCACTACTGGTTCCCTCAGGTCCTAGGAGTACTAAAAGGGGTTTATAATAGAGATAGGGAAAAGGAAGAAGAAAAAAAAGAAAATTCCTGTGGACGCACTAGGAATCGACCCCAGGACCACTCCCCAGAGTTCTTTTATAATCTCATACTACTCTTTCTAGTATCCAGAAAGTTAGAAATCATGAATAGGAGTTAGGATTGGAAATAGAGTGCATACGAAGCATAAAGACGGAGGACGATACCGAAGAGTGGAAAGACGGAGCGGGGCAACGTGTTAGGGCGTGGGATCACAAGTGAAGTGGAAGAGTATAAGGTGCTCTATAGCAATATCTTCGCAGCTTGATAGCAGATAAGAAGGACCACTCAACTTTCAAGTATCTTAACCATATGATTCGTCGATTATACATGTAATAACATTAGGAAATATAACATGAAGAGTCAGTTTTGCTGCAGATTCTCGAGGATACTCTATCGGAATTGCAGGAAGACAGGATTCTTCCAGGCCTGAGGTATTCTGGAACAGGCGATTAATGGGAACGACCTAGAAGACGATGAGCGGGTCAATGCAGAGGCTCTTAGAGTCAAATAGTGCGACAACGATGAGAGCGATTTAGACCACGAGGATGATGTCGATCCTAGGGATTACGAGAGGATGCATCATACTAGCCGTTTGAACTCCATCGACGACTGGCTACAGCAACTGCGGAGAGTGATCTCCGTGAGGAACTGAGGAGAGGACGTGAGCGGGATATGTTTTCTGAGGATGGAATAAACTCACGAGATGGCACGCCTTTGTTGAAATCGATGGGAGCGAGAGAAATCAGAGAGCACCAACTTGGTGACGATTCTGACTGTAGTTCATTGTGTGAGCAGATTCTCGTGCTATTACAGCTCGCCCTTCTGCTACTTATGCATAAGTGTTTCAACTAGCCTGGACCAAGAAGAGAGGAAAAGTACGTTGACATGGCAATCTCATTTCGAATGAGCTCACTCATAATAAGGCATTCCTTTCCAAGCTGGTATGTATGGGGGAGTAAGAAGGAACATTGCAATCTTTCAGTATCAGCTCTGCCATGATCCAAATCATCCCTCCCGTGCCATTGGGGTGATATCCTTGAGTATTGCCGCTGAGAGCCACCGCGAGCCTCTTAAGCACCTACACAAACCCAGTGATCCAAAGCCAGAGCGTCGCAGTCATAAGTTACGCCGCCAACACTCGGATTCCACTCATAGAACTGATCCAGAGTAATGTCCGTTTCGGCAGCAATCTTCGAGCAGGTGTCATCGGTCTGCACATGGTAGAATGTATAGCATCCCACTACTGTGTCGGAGTAGATGGGGGTGGGCGTGGGTGTTGGGGCGAACCCAACTGTGCCTACGCAGACCCAGTCGCCAAGGATCATGTCCGGGCACAGCTCCCCGACGGAAGGATTCCAGTCGTAGATATTGTCAAAATCGAGGTCGAACTTGGTCGCAACGTTATCACATGTGTCATTGGTCTGCACGAGGTAGAAGCTCTCGCAGTTGTCGACCATCTCCGGCTGTGTAGGCGTCGGAGTGACAATGGTGGTGACTGCGGTGGTCGTGGAGGTGGTGCTCTGGGCCATGATAGTAGCAAAGAGGCTCGAGATGGCTAGGACTTGAAGTCCCATGATCGAGTTGGTGGAGAGCATATTGAACAAGACCAGCGCGAGACGGAGATGGGAAAGAGTGTAGCGATGTTTTTCTTGAGTACGTCTTGAGCAAAACAAGGGCTGCTGTTCAGAGGATGAAGAGACAGGTCTAGCGCTGCAGATTAGGACGAAGATGGCGGTTTATATACTTGTTAAGACTATAAATGCATTGTGGCGCTTTTCGTCGCGCTGCTGAACCAGATACCATCTCGAAACGGGGATGAATGTCACGGTATTTCTCTTTCAGGAGCTTTGCAGGAAGCACTCACGATAATTGCGCCTGTGACTCACTCTGCAGATGCAGAGTTCATACAATACGAGATGAATGCCAATTTGAGAGGGCTGACTGCCTGCAGTGTAGGGCAGTTCGGACTCACCTCGGTTCCAAAGTCTCATGACCTTCCCGCCAACGGTCATCATCTGTAGGTCGTTTATGCATGCTTTCTCTGTTGCCACTCCCGGTGCTGATGCCTGCCAGCGTCTCGTGGTCCGCAGTAGACGCAGTGAGAATCAGCCCACTCCGGGGCGAAATCGATAGTATGTGCATTGTGTGCAAGTTTTTCACAAATAGAGGCGCGACTATTTCTGATCTGGAGGGAGGGAGCATTAGCTCTCGAATTGGCTTCGTAAAGACCACAGATCAAGTGCTGACTGTATTACCGGCGGACTGGCATTTCTTTGGGACTGACGCCCAGGCTGCTAACTCGGGGCCTGCTCTATTAACCGAGAACAGGCACATGTGTGCTGTGCCTTTCATTAGCCTCGGCGATATGCAGGCGGAAGGCTAACATCTGAGCAGGCTGACATGATCCAACTATCTTATCGTTTGATGTCTGCAATCACTGGACCCTCGCCAGTGCCATCTCATGGGAGCCTACAATCTGATTATGACCGGCTTTAAAACCGTAGCTCCAATTCTCCAGACGAGGCAGTGAACTGGTCTCTCAAATCAGAAAAGAGTGAATGCACTGCCCGACGATCGGTCTTTCAGTGGTGATCAACACGCAAATCCCAAACTTTTTACTTACTTACAGCCGCGATATAACTGTAGTCGAGCGTTGCTCTTCACATGAGTAGCCTCGGGAGCTGTGGACGGAAATGATAGATGGAACGGCTGCTGCACCAATGCAAACCACCGTAGCTGCAAGCGTTGAGGTCTAATTCCTGTTTTCTGAGTTTGGAGTCCAACAAAGAATGTCTCAGCGACCGTCAAGTCGCACAGATGGTTGATTATGAATGCAGGCAGATGGCATTGGGCTAGGGGTACAAAGTATTACGGTGATGTTTAAATGCATAATATGCTCGTGAAAGCAGTTATGTCCAGGGTGAGTTTCCTAAAGCCAACGAACAGGCTTCTGCGATGCTCGGCGAGAGGATGGACAACATTGCTCACATTTACATAAAAACATGGGAGAAGATACAAGTTGGCAACAAGAAGCGTGCCAAAATTAAGCCATAGCATTGAAAATTCGTCATACAGACATCCGAAAACATGGCTCTTGAGCAAAATGTACCAGTATGTCATCTTACTGGACCTAATGGAAACCAAGTGCACAAAATAGCTAACTTTGCTCCATTCTATTAGCTCTTTCGTCAAGAAAGCATCTCAGGCTGTACAAGGTCATACCTCTTCCATGCTTACTCAGTATGGCTTTTCACACGCAGCGACCTCGAGACAACCATAGTTCCCTCGACGCTCTTCAGGATACTCAACAGCCTGGCGCTCCTCACTTTCCACCGCTCAAACCATCGGGAGATTTATTTCGCTTGGACTAAAATCACTCCTTCAGCTGTTCAGGATTGCCTTTGGGTCTGGAACATTTCGCTCCCCTTCAATATAGATAATCAACGTCAAGCCGCGGCCATTCTCGAGGCTAAGCTTAACAAGCCATGGCGGACGATGCCTTCCGGCAGGATGACGCCTACAGAAGCGAAGAATCTTGTGAATTACCCGTATCCTTCGGCTTTATGTTCCAGCTCTTTCCTTGGAGGTATCAAGCAAAGCCTCGCGCTTATCCTCCTAGGACTTGCCTATAGTGACCTCGATCTCGGCGCAAGGACCTGTATTAGTCGCAACGCCATTAATGCTCTTGGGTTTTGCTGCTTTACCTCTGGAGCGCTGGAATTTATGCTTGGAAGATCTCTGCGATACACCGAAGACAGACATACGGTCAAGTGGTTTGGCGTCAGTGCCGCCGTGGTTTTCACAACTGTCCAGATGCAAGATATGGCGGGTCAAGATGGTGATCGCTCGAGACATCGCAAGAAGTTACCTCTTGCGTTAAGCGACGGGATATCTGTTGGGTCAGAGTAGTGTTGATAATGTTCTGGTCAGGATTCTATCCTACATTTTGGAACGGGGCCTTGGAGCAGTCTGTGGCAGCGACGAGGGGGGTCACGTGATATAGCGACTGGCAGCAGGATATTCACTCCCCCTCTTCCTGCAGCTACGGCTGCTCCTTTCCCCTGCCACGGTTATATAACCATGGGAGCTTTGCTAGCTAGATTGAGAGAAATCACACAACTGTACACACCTTACTGAAGACCCTACTGGCACTTCCACATAACCCTCGTCTTTGGAGGACTTGGAATATGTGTGGCATACCGCACTTGGGCATTTCACAGCATTGTGGCTAACGAACGAACTTCCGCCTGTGGAACATATGGATGGCAGTGCTTGATTCTTTCCTGAAAGAACAAATCCGCAGTCAAGTGTCAAGGGCTACCGTCTCAAGCCCTATCATACTTATATCGACCATTTTTATTAATTCTTTTTCTCATGCAGGGAGTGATGCAGATTTAATCAATGTAGAGGTACTAAAGAACAGGGAAAAAAGGAATATCGGTCTAGAAAACGGAGAAAGGGACGGCGGGAGAAATGCCGCGAACAGCGTTCCGCGCAAGTCAAGTCAAGTCGAGTGGTAAGCCAGCACTTCAATTGCTAGTAATTTTGCCCACTTGCTTGTCTTATAGTACCTCGCCCAATTGAACCACTTGAACTGCTTGTTCGCTTGGTAATCTTTCCCAGTCAGGAAGGCACGATGCGCTCAGCCTTTCAGCCTTGCGTATATGTACAGCTCGAGATGTGGTGATAGTAACAAAGACCCGTGCGCGTGGTCCAGTCGGTATATGGATAATGATGAGCAATCGTAGCCCTGTTACGCTCTGATTTCGTAGCAAGGCCCTCGCTCGATTGATGAGAAAAGCGTATTTCTAAATCCCTTGAATGCCTTTTTTTGCCAGACGGCTGCTAGGCAATCCCTTTCCTCCTCACCTCTGCCGCTGGCCCAGCCATATATCCATTTTTCAGCCAATCCTAAGGCACAAAAGCAGCTCGAGAGTGCTGCTTTTCATTCTCCGCCTCTGCGAGGACATCGTGAGCTTTCCTTGGCTGAAGACCCTCTCGCATTCAGAGGACATCGCCGGGATAGACAGGATATCGAAGGCCATTTGCGAAAGAGCTGGAAACTCAGCCTTACAAGCTGCCCACCAGGCTAGAGGATCGAAGTCCCCATCATCCTCATCCTCCTCTTTTAGCTGAAAGTATCTCTCTAGTTCTGATAGTAGCTTTTGGTGTTTTGGCTTCGGCTACGCTCTGAACGAGGTTCTCCACTGCTTTTTTGGCTTATCGTATTGTTGATCTTCCTGCAGGCTTAGTGTTGATGATGAAGAGGCTAGTTCCTTGTATACCTAATATTTCTGATAAAAGGCCTTGAACTCTCGCTTAACATCATCAGCAATAGCTGGCGCTGCTATACGAATACCGTCTAGACGATATTTCAGATGCAAAACAGCAGCAGCAAAATATACAGGGCATTCGCGAAGCTTGCCCTTATATCGCTTGAGGACTGCCAATACATAGGCTACTGACTCCCTTAGGAACTTAGCACCCTCGAGCCCATATTCCTCCGGATATATCTCAGCATCTGATTGTTTCTGCACTAGAGTGCTAGGAGATTTATCTGATGACTGTGAAGCTCGACAGCAAGAGGAGGGCCGAGAGGAGAGCCGAGAGGACGATCGAGAGAGAGGCCGAGGGGAGGGCCAAGGAGACAGTCGAGGAGAGGGTCGAGGGGAGGGTCGAGGGGAGGGTCGAGGGGAGGGTCGAGGGGAGGGTCGAGGGGAGGATTTCGAAAAGGCCTGATATCACGATAAGGGCTGCTAGAGGGCTGATTTCTCTGCATCTGGCAGAACAGTAATCTCGTCAAGTATATCCTCCTCGAGATATGTTTTCTTGCCTCCGAATCTCTCCTAAAAAGAGCGCAAATGCTTCTCGAGATCCTATAGAGAACTGAGTACATCGTGAATAGCCACAGCATTCCCCTCGTAGTGTTTTGTATGCCATAGGAATGGCTGCAAAAGATCTCGAATTACTTCGAGCACTCGCTAGTCCTGCTCACTTAAAGGCTGGATCTTAGCACCGCTTCGAACCTGTTCCTCGACCTAGAAGCCAATTGGTCTCTTCAGCCTTATCAGCCGCGAAATTTCAGCTTCTGTTGAGTTCTATCGTGTCTCCTAGGCTAGGGCTGGGCGCAAGGCAGATATATCGCCTATCTGCTCGTCTATTAGGTCTGTAGGAAGCAGTGGCGGTGCCATCGTGAGATCTTGTGCTGTTGGCTGAGGGAGGGCCTCTGCTAGAAAAGCTATAGCATCCTCACAATCTCGGTCCTCTAGGCAGAACAACGGGTTCTGTACGATCTTCTCGAAATCCTGAATCCGCTGTACACTTGCCTTAAGAAAGACTATAATAAGATAGGCACGGCGTATAGGTCCCTCTTGTTGCTATTAATCGTGCTGATTTCTCTGTTGCTCGAGTTCCTATCTAATATACCAGCAATAAGCTAGAAAGATATAGAACAGCTCAACTTACCTTATTAGCATCGCCATCTTCAGCCTCGAGCGTCTGCTTAGCATTGCTAGACAGAAAGCCTTTAATAATCAGGTTGATAATATACCCCTAGCAACAGCAGCGCCGTTTAATCCGTAGATTCTCAGCCTTATGATGATTGAAACCGTACATCTTACAGAAAAGAAGCCTTGTTGCCTTGTCGTTCGTGCTGTTATTATTAAAGGTAAGCCAGCCCAGCCGCTCCTCGAGCTGAAAAGCTATAATAACCTGATGGAGATGCTATTGAAGGTTTTCGCTAGTATGCTGGCCATTGACAATCCTCACTGCTATAAGGCGAGTTCGCAGCTTAGCATTGCCATCAACGAAATGCGCAACCACTGCTAAAATGCCTTTTTGGTTAGGCGAGGTCTAGAGATCAGCTGTGGATTGATAGGTGTGAGGAGTTGAAGGGATTTAGCTGGCGGGCCGTATCGGCCCGGGCATCGGCCCGGTCAGGCTGATGCCAAACCCACAGCCTGTATTTAGACCCAGCCCAGGCAGGCTGGCCTGGATAGCTTCCTTCCTTCTAACAACAACAACCACCTGAATCAACGACCTGTACCAACTGCAGATCTGCTTCTAACGATTGTGACCTACCAACATCAGCAGATAGATGGATTTTTGAGATAGCATCGCGCTCAAGTTGGAGCCGAAGACTAGCTAAGTTCTCGTGAAAAGCCTCGAACAGGAACCTCATTGTTGTGCTATCACTCCGAGGGAAAAAGTGCTCTGTCAGAGCGACATTCCAGATCATCAACAACTGGTGGAACTGAGGCGATTCGAGGGTCGAAGGAGATATATCGCAGTAAGCAACGAGTTCTGTTATAGCCTTTTTCATGAGATCAATAACCGCGCGAGTCGGGGCATTAGCAGAGTCGCTCGAGGCGCAAGAAGAGGCCGTGTATTGACTGCCGCTGTTGAAAAAGCCCTGATGGTTTATTCTTCGCCGCTTTCGCCGGCCAAGCTCCTCTAGGCTGACCTCCTCTTTCTCTGCCTCTGCCACGAGCTGCTTCAGCTTGCCGAGGTTGTAGCCCTTATTATCGCGACCTTCGAGATGCTTCAGGGCTGCCGATGTGCTCGCCGAGGTCGTGCTGCGCATCGTATATAGGGTCTGCCGATTATTTTGATCACAGAGGCGACAGTACTACTAATCTGCTGCAATTTTGCATATACCGTCAGCCTTGACGATGATCTCGAGGAGCTTTTCGCCAAAATGCTAAAAATCAGACCCCTAGCGCTTTCTTTTAGCTGATAGTACTAGCATCCACCGAGCCGGAGCAAAGGGGTAAGGTCGTCCAAGAAGCTTGATGTGTAAGAAGTCTTTGAGGGTACTAAGAGAGAACTGTGCTGTAGCATCGTAAGCCTCGATCTGCTTCTGGATAGAAGTATATCTCGAGGAATAGCTTAGCTGCTTAAATACATTGCTATCAGCCATAGTATAGAAAGAAAAGCGATGATAGAAGAGTGCGAGGATGCCAGACGCGAGGATGCCAGACGCGAGGATGCCTAATAAACGCGAGAGTGCTAGAGCAGTAACAGAAAAGCCTGCCTACCACCGGAAGAATAGCTAAATACAGAAATACAGGCCGAAGGAGCAAAAGCCTAGGTTAAAACACCAAAAATACCGGCGAGGTTACATCCAGAGTGGGCCACGATGGATTCAAACTGAGCCTATGAGGATCCACAATGGGAGGACGACAACTTACTTGTTCACTTGCAAGCCGCTTGCTTGAAAAGGCCGCTTATTTAGTTTAAAGGGTACCTCGAAACCGTCAACTTCACTTATCAAGCGACTTGAATCCCCTTGACTTGCGCGGAACGCTGGCCGCGAATAGGAAACAGAAAACAGAAAACGGGGATAACGGCCCTAAGAAACAGCTAAAAATGGACACACTGGGAATCGAACGCAGGACGACTCCCAGAGTTAGGTTATAACCTTATGCTGCTTTTTCCAGTGTCTAGAATTCTGGAAATTATCAAGAAAAGTCAAGAAATAGAGGGCATTTACGGAGTGCAGAGACGGAGGACGAGGTTGAAGTACCGAAAGACAGAGCTGGGAATTAGGAACCGGATAACGGGATACAAGAACCAGGAAATCAATCGGATCTGATCCTATTAGGGTACAAGTACAAATCTAATCCTTTTGCCTAATGTATTTCGCTCCTCAATACTACATACTATAGTACTTTGTATTGGATAAGCAGCTTTTCGCCAAAGAGGCGTCACTGTCTAATAGCACTCTAGCCCAGGCCTGCTAAGGTTCTGAACTTGGGCACAAGAAAGCGGCGTGCCCGCTGATCATAATCACGGCTCCACCAACTCCCCATTGATGAGTTGGATCGGCAGGTCGTTGGCGAGTCATATTCTGCCTAGCCAGTATAGCAGACGCAAGGGCCGCCGATTCCGCGTCTGTATTCTTATCCTCGTCGACGAGCAGAGCTACAGCCGGAAGACCACGACACTGTGGGCGAGCCAGAGGCAAGAGTCGGCGTCGGCGATACAGGCGATTCCATCGCGGTTAACTGGCTTCTCTGGTAATGTTTCGAACAGAGGATGTACAATACAGTATGAGACAACCTTAGAAGACAAGATAGAACAGAACGGGACAGTACAGGATGTTCCTCGCCCCGAGCGTCCTCAGCCCTGCCGGCTTCCTCTTCCATTTATCTCGCCCATCGCCTCGAGCTCTCTTGCAAGGCGCCGCCCGGGGCGTGCCGAGTAGAGAACAGGTTCGTGGTTCCAGATGTGTAGAAGAGGGAAAGATGCACACCAGAATACAGTAGAACGATATACGGTAGACGGATTCTGACCGGTCCGGGGAACCAAGTTTCCGACATCCCTGCCGTGAACCGCTCAAGTGCCCGGAAGTGCTGCATCCTGGCTAGTCAAACTCGTTCTGGTCTCGGCGGCATGTATAGAACTATCAGGACCGTTGCGTAAAGGCCGCTGCCTCGGGATAACAGTTTACATGCAAGGCTCCCGACTAGGCCCAAATTAAGTGTATGTAGCTAGAATACTCTGACTTCGTCGCCATTGGTGCACTCGAATGATCTCGCACCCAACATCCTCACGGCCAATAGCCTTCCGTAGCAGCCCGTCCAGGCTAAGACTTGCAGGATCGATCTTTTCCCCATAGCTGACTAGTAGCAGTCTCAATCCCATCATCGCTTATGCTGTCTGACTTGATTGAAACCCGATGGTAACTGAGCTACGCTGAAGCCCCGACGGCGCCCGGGTACCTAATGGAACCCCCAAAGACAGATCAACCCCCGACTACCTTACCTGTGTCGTCGTTCCAAATCGAGATGCTCTTATAATGGCTGTTAAGGCCAGTCTTGACCTTCTCTTGTTCAAAAGCTGAGAAAGTCTTGACACGAAGCCCGGCATTAACATCATCATTCACTCTTATATTTCACCATGGCACAATTTGTCCCAGGGCTTCCAGCTGTCCTGAACCCCCCTCTGGCTGGCCGTGATGCCGTTGTCGATGCCCTCTACCGCTTCATGTTCGGTATGGACACAAACGACCATGAGCTCTTTGATTCAGCCTTCACCCAAGACGCCAAATGGTCACTGAACCGCAGAGATCTGGATGGCCTGAAAGCCATTCACGACGAGACTTTCGATCCTGTTATCAGCAAGCTCGACACGACCCACCATGTCAGCAACATGCGCGTTAATATCGCTGACAACGGGTCTACGGCATCTATCTCAGCTCTATATACCGCCCACCACTATCCCTTCGGAACTGGAAAGGAGCCCGGCGCCAACCGGTTTGTGACAGGTGGCACGTACTACATGGACCTTATCAAAGACGATACAAGTGGGCTGTGGAAGATTACGGAATTCAAGATGAAAGCTACCTGGACGGAGGGTGACGTGAGGGTGATGGGGCATGACTGAGTTGGATAATACTACCTTAGTTCATGATGGTTTAGACGAATCCGTGGGGAATAGCGCTCACAGACCCTAACCCGGAATACTATGAGCTACTTAAACCACTCTTTTCATGCTCCTACGTTAGATGTCTTCTTTTCTAGACAATCCAATTCTTTGCTCACGAAGCCTCTTCTTCCTCACAGTTATGAACCCGGTTCGCTCAGTAGCAGCGCGCTACGCTACCCTGTGCTACGTTGGGATCTGCTCTAAGTGAACCTGTGCTGTTGACCTGATATCCTTACCACCGACCGACCTTGGACGCAAAGAGGTCCCGTGTCCGAACTTGACGTTATAGATGCCGTTAAACAAGATTGACCGCCCACGAAGGGCAGAGGGACTTGTTGTTCACAGGTATTAGATCAGTTTCTCCGGAATGGATGTTTCCCTACAAACTGGGGGGTGTGTGGGGGAAAATATAGGTACAGCCGGTATTCGAGCACTGGCGATCGCTTTTTCCCGAAAGAATCTGTCTTCTGTCAGTCACAGATATGAATACAAAGTGTTCTTTCATGTGGAAGTTACAAAATTAGGGTTTAATCTGTATTTGTAAATATCTACCATTATAGCTATCAATGCGGGCCGCTTCGCTGCTTAGCTAACAACAGCCCACAGCCAACCATCGTATCCCTTCTCGCCCACTGTTTGGATAACAACGGAGTCGACACCGGGTTCCTTACCAGCCTTCTCCACCACCTCCCGACTCGCTTTGACGTACGCATCCGTGTCGGTGTGGTCCGCCAGTTGGCCCTCGCGCACTATGTTGTCGATGCAGATAACGGAGTTGGGCTTGACCATATCCCTGGCCATCTGGAAGTAATTCCAGTTGTTCACCTTATCGGCGTCGATGAAGACAAATCCGTACTGGGGGCGCGTACCGGCCTCCACCTCATCGCGTAGGCGGTCTAGCACGACGATAGCCGCACCGTGGATAACCTCGATCCGGTCTGACAGCCCCGCGTTGTTGATGTTCTTGCGCGCCACCTCGACATGGCGAGGGTTGTACTCGACTGTTGTGAGCCGCAGCTGCGGGTTCTCACTCGCCAGCCAGATGGCCGAGTAGCCGCCAAGTGTGCCGACCTCGAGCGAGTGCGTCACACCTGATGTCCTGCAGTGGAGTGCGAGGAACTTGCCTTGCGCCGGCGTGAGGTTGTAATCCGGCAGCCCGGCAGCCCTGGACGCCTTCAGCGTATCCTCCAGCACTTTAGAATTAGGGCGTGATGCGGGGTGCGAGTGCGGGAAGGTATAGCTATCTACAGCTGTCCAGAGGGGGTTGTGCTGGTAGATGGCGCTGGTCCAGTTGCTGCCAATCCAGTTGTTTCCGCCAGCCATGCTATAGTTTCGCAAGGAAGTTGTGCTTGATCTCGTGATATGGGAATGCGATGTGGGCCATGTGGGCCACGTGGTGAAAATACGCGTTATTGAGGACATGAGCAAAATCGAAATCCTCATCTTGGGAGAGAGCATAGCATCGAGAGATTATCGCAGCCATATAAGATGCAACCATACCCTGAAAAGAGGGGTGCCATTTGTGTGGGGCGCAACTGGGGTGGCTTCGGGGATCAAAAGTCATACCCAATTGGGCAGGAGATAAACAGACGTTTCCCGTCACGCCCGTGGCGATGAGCTGTGTAACTTGTGATCGAAGCAGCAAATAAAATTCAATTAAAGAACGAAATCAAGCTTGACTGCTTTATGTCCGTACTATGTAGAAGGGATGCCGTCAAGCAGGGTTTCTCTACACGGGACATTCCCCTTTGGAGTGGCTTTCTGCATCCTCCTCAACTTTCTCACAGGCCGTAGTATCTCAAATAATCAGAAGGTCCAACATTTTACCTTTGCGCACAACATTTTCCGAGTCACGGAACAGCTTCTCATTTCATATACAGGTCCTCTGACGGGGCAAATTAGTCCCTCACTCCACATAACCAGCGTCATGGTGCTGAACAACGAGGGGGTCGAGGGTGCGTACGCCGAGAAAGCCTCCGAAGTACAGATGGACGCCGAGAAGAGAACACAGCCGACTGAGACAGGGGGCTCTGAGTCTGCCTCTGTGGAAGATCGGAGCGTCCAAAGCCATCGTCAAGGTTCAGTCAGAGACGCTACAGCACTAGACGGAGACGAAGAGAAAGAGATCCAGCCGAAAAGCGACCTAACTAACGGAGATCCGAACGGAGAGGCGCCCGTACGGCCGCCTGCCGAGGTAGTTCCACGGCTACGGGAATGGCACGAAGTGGATGATGACATGCATTGTCGCCTTGGCTGGCGCCACGTCGTCTACCGGCTCTTCCATTTTCTATCGTAAGTAATCAAACCGATGCGACCATATTTTCAACTCCTTATTAACCAGATTTCCAGCTGCTCTTGCTGAGATGTCCATTGACCTAAATACCACCCAGACGGTCACAAATTTATCACTAGCCTTCTACATGCCCGCGATGGCGTTTACTCCTCTGTGGTGGTAAGTCATACCTGGAGACGCTGTTTCTTGACTGGTCCAATATGAGCTAAGCGGCCGGTGTAGGTCTTCATTCTCAGAGGTGTTGGGTCGACGGACCATCTATATCGTGTCGTTCTTGCTGTTTGCAGTGTTCTCGATCATAAGTGTCGTGAGTGTCAACATCGCTATGCTCATCGTCTTCAGAACTCTCAGCGGCGGCGCGGCAGCCTCGGTGCAAGCCGTGGGCGCTGGCACTGTCGCTGACTTGTGGGAATCAAAAGTGCGAGGTCTCGCCATGGGCATATTTTACCTAGGCCCGCTCTGTGGCCCCGGCCTTGCCCCGATCATTGGAGGCGCACTGACCCAAGGCCTTGGCTGGCGAAGTACCTTGTGGTTCCTCTCGATCTGGGGCGGTGCCCTGTTCCTTCTCATATTCTTCTGCTTGCCAGAAACGCTGGCTAAGCGTAAGTCCCTCAACGCCGATCCCAAGGACGGGGACGGCAGCAACGTTGTTCTAATCCTCAAACGCTTTGTCAACCCACTCAAGGCGTTGGGGCTGCTCCGTCACCCGCCTATCCTCATATCGGTGTATTCAGCGGCCATATCCTTCGCGGCTCTCTATATTGTTAACGTGTCGATCCAGGCCGACTTTGGCCGCCCGCCCTACAACTTCACAGTCCTCGAGGTTGGACTCTTCTATACAGCGCCAACACTCGGCTACGCACTATCCTCGGTATTGGGCGGGCGGTGGGTCGACTTCATCATGGCTCGCGAAGCACGCAAGGCCGGCCGATATGATGCAGAGGGAAAGCTTGTTTACCTGCCCGAGGATCGTATGAGGGAGAATGTCTGGCTGGCGGCGACTCTGTACCCTGGGGCTATGATTTGGTACGGTTGGTCCGTCCAGAAGGGCCTGCCGTGGATCGTGGCGGCTGTTGCCAGCTCCATCTTCGGCATCGGCATGATGCTCGTATTCAGCGTCGTTACCACCATGCTGACAGAATTCACGCCCAAGCGTGCGTCGAGTGGCGTCGCTGTCAATAATTTTGTGCGGAATATCCTCTCGTGCATAGCCACCGTTGCCACCCAGCCCCTCATCGACGCTATGGGCACCGGCTGGATGTGTACCATGGTCGGCCTCTTCGCATTTGTGACCAGCAACCTGGCCATCTGGGCCCTTAAGACGTGGGGACCACATTGGAGGGTAGCTATGAACGAGAAGCTGAACCAACAGAAATAATGGCATGTCCAGATGGTGATAAGATTTGTTGGCATACCGACCTTGTTAGCAGCTCCCCCTTACACAAGGACATATTCAGCCCCGCTGGCCTCCAGCTCCTTCTGTCTTCCATCGCTGCAATACGCCACGCTGCACAGCATGGTATGAGCCCGGGCTCAACCGTGTGTTATTATCTCTGCACAGACAGATTGTACTTTTATCTATAAAAATTAAGACAACCGGCTTGGTTTCCTGTACCCTCCAAAAAGTTACATGAGTAGAGAGAACTATCTGGTGGCCTGCTCAAAGCCCAGATCCCGACCCGATTAAGAATATATAGCGCTGGATGAAGAAGTATATTTATAGAAAAGACCCTATGGGGCGTTTGAAGGGTAAAGCTCTACGAGCGGTTGTTATGGAGGCATAGGAAGCTATTCCCGAGTCGTTTTTATGGAAGCTGATAGAGAGTATGCCGAGGAGGTATGAAGAGGTGGTTCGTCTGGACGGTGACTTGACTAGGTACTAGGTTTTTAGTAGCGTTGATATACGTTTTGGAAGTGTATATATAAGTTGTGGCCCCGGCGTCATATAGCACAGAGCTACCATTTGGAATCCCTGACCATTTGTACTGCAGGTTACACCCCAACTTGCTATCTTCGGGCCGACTTGTCTGTGGTGAACCAATACGATCGGACACGGCGACACCACAGATTGTCACGGTTGTGAGAACAAGTCGTCTTAAGATCTGACATACGGCAGATCATTGCATCCAAGCTTCTCTTTGAGGTAAATCGTTCCCGTTGACTACCCAAGCGTGTTGATAGTCGTACAATGCACCTGCAAGCTGCATCAGCTCCTGCGGGTGAGACGGATAATGGTAGGTTGCTTATCCCAGAACCACCAAATGCCCTGCTTTTCCCACACCGGCAGGTCGATTCCTGGCGGAACAGGCACATCAAAGGTCCACAACAATTTCGCCAGGATCAACCGTAGCTCAAGCCAGGCCAAATTTTGCCCAGGACAGTTGTGTGGGCCGAGAGAGAAAGGGTTGAATGCGGCCTTGTCGTCTCGCACGCCGCTCTTCGCGTTGCTGAGCCACCGTGCAGGCATGAAGCGTTCCGGCTCGACAAAGTTTCGCTTGGCCCTGTAGGTGGCCTATGGCGGGACGGAGACCACTGTGTCTGCAGGGAGCACTTCACCAGCAACAGTGCCCCCCCCCCCCCCGGGGAAGGATCATTGCGGCGCATCGCGTCAGGGATCGTTGGACAAAGTCTCATACCCTTGTTCAATGTTGCGTTGAGAATGGGAAGCTGCTTCAATTTGGGCCTACGATCTTGTCTCCAGAACTGAAAGCTGTTCTAATTTCGCCTGTGACTGCAGCAAGATCGTCCGGATTGCGCAGAAGGTAGTTGAGTAGTCCAGCCAACACAGTTGTGACTGATTCGCTACCTCCAGCCACCAGTATCATAGCGTTGACCTCCATTCCTTCGCGGCTCATAGACTCGGATGTAGGATCCTTCTCAGACTCCAGGAGCTGGCCGATGATGTCGGGCCGGTTCGAGCCGGCGGCAATCCGCTCGCGAACCTTCTGTTCAGTGATACGCCACATCTCCATCACCTCGTTCAATGCAGAAGAGGGCGTGATCGCCATGAGAATTGCGTATAGCCATGGATAGAACTTTGCGAATGTAACTATCGTGGCTGCCTTGAATTGACTGACGGTCTGAATCCAGGGATGAGTTGTCAGACCATCCAGACAGCCGAACGAAGAACCCCAAACCAAGTCTCCAATGATATCGAATGCCACATAGTTGATCCACTCCACGACGTCTATATCAGTTAATCCACGGCTCGACGAGTTCTCGATGCGTTCGTTCAGCTTCGAAACTAACTTGTCGACGTAACAGCTCACGAAAGGTTCCTGTGCTGCTATATATCGCTCTGAGAACGCCGGTGCCAGAATCCTTCGGAAACGAGCGTGTTCCTTTTCAGTGCATGCTATCAAGTTTGATGCAGCCTTCCCTAGTGGCTGATCCTTATACTCGTAAGGGTGCAGAAAGTTCTTCGGGTAGATGTCTCTCTAGGCGGCAGGATCAATGAATGATAGCTCATCTGGAGCTAAGCGGACAATGTCGCTGTATTGTTCATGCAGCTTCTTGATGTCGTGCGGTAGTCGTCCCTGGATGAATGAAGAAAGAAAAGGAAGTCGAATAGCACGCCAGAGAAATGGCCCTGAGTATTTTGAAAGCGGATGAAGCCAGACATTATACACTAACAGACAGCCAATATACTGTAGTTCATTAGGGCTTTGTTTCTCAGGTGCGCTTAAGGAGTACTTAAGGGCTAGTGCACATCGGACTCTTGTTTTTATTCACTCAGCTAGCAGACAAGAATCATAATACCATTCAGGCACCTACCAGTAGCCACTCGTATGTCGGACTGTCACACAATAGAAAAAGTGCAAAGGGAAAGAGAGATAGGAAGGGGATGGATGGGCAAATGAAAAGCAAAGAACTGAAAATAGAGAACAAGAAATGAAAAACAGAAATGGAAAACGGAAAGCAAAAAAAGAAAATGGTAAACAAAAAACCGAAACGGCAAAATGGACACACTGGGAATCGAACCCAGGACCACTCCCAGCGGGAGTCAGAGTTTGACCAGTTGCTAAGGGAGTATTATACCACTAAACCATGCGCCCTTGAAGTGTTGAACAACCAAATTTGATTAGTTTATGTTGGAATGATTCAAAAATTGTGGTTCACGTGTTGATGTGGGTGTGGTGGAGACTGGGTGCACATCGGGTTAGCGACCTCGCCAGACTTTGGGGTCTTGTTCTGTGCCCACCAACTAATTAGTTGAACTGAACCACACATCTCAGCAAAGAAGCGCTAAATAAATATGAATAATAAAAGATTGGAAAGAAATTTTCCAATAATGGTACGGAAATGGGCTATTGGTGCCTGACAGAAACTATGACGATTTTTTTTATTTGGGACCGACCAACCCGTCTTGTCTTAAGCTTGGCTGCTCGTATATATATTGTTGGGTCTCCTTACAAGTCTTTCTTCTCTGGCCTTCTTCAATGTCCACCTTGCCTCCGTGCGCTGCTTGAGATCTTGTTCGTGACGCCTGAGGCCAGGCTTCTATCAAAGTCATCTCAGGCAGGACATGCATGAGGACGGTAAAGAGGTGCAAATGTGTCAAATGTGTCTAAGCTACAAACATGCAGCATGTCAGTGGACTCGCCAGATAGATACTTTGATCAGGATTTCATCCCTTTAGCTTGCAATGTTGCTCAAGTGTCTTGCGATCTTACAGTTTTTCTCGATAGTTGTGGTTGAAGCGAGATATGCGTCTTGCTATGCAGGGTATGACTGTTCCCGTGTGCATCATGTTGTGCATTGTTAATCAAGATCATGTGGAGTCATTACGATTTGTGAAGCAAGCATTCGACTGGGGTTCAGCATTGGATTACATCGGAAGAGTCAGCTGATTGGAAGGCATCAATCACCCATCCAGCAATTTGATGGACACTGTCTCAGTCTACCTACCATAGACAACTTAGGTGTAGCATGTTCCGTGAGGCACAATGAGAACAAAGGCAGTTGCTGAAGGTTATATCAGTCACTGAAGTTAGAGTTGATGAAACAGAATGCTGTGATCATAGACTGTATTTCCAAACTCTCATTCTGATCACCTGGTATTTGAGGTCTCCAGCTGTTAATCGTAAGGCCATATCAAGGAAACAATGGACCAGAACCCATGGATCTTCAAGTCCTCAACATGAGGATGATATCACCAGGACCGACATACGGACCTCTTCAGAGGTCCTCAAGGGCTTGAATTCGATGGACCTCCGAAGGTCCTTAAATTATGAATAGAGGCTCTTCGAGCCCTTCAGATAGACTGGTAGAAATCAAGCTTCTACACACTCTTTTACAAACAATACTGGCGGCACTGTAAAAGAATTTCTTTTTGGGATTTGAGTGTTCTCTTTCGCCTGCATCTTTCACTTTTCCAGCCTATCAGTCAAGGGCAAGTTGCTCTGTGTTGTCTTCAGCTGTGCACTCATATTTGAGGCAGGTTATGATTCTTTTAAGGATAATGTCTTTGAGCATGCCTCTCTGTACGCCGATGAGCCATATTTCGGATAATAAGAGATCTTTGGTTCCCCACACGGGTTGTCTCTTGAGGCGCATTCTAGACAGCTTAGAGAGGAGAGACAGTTGCCTTTCATGACTTAGTGACGGCCCACCTCCCGTCCCTCCCAGCCCTTTGCAGACTACTATCAGCTAGGGTCGTCCGGCTCGGCCTTTCTACAGACAAAGCTCACACTATGATAACATGATATCACTTGTCGTAGACCAAAGGATGTCAAATACACCGTCTGTAGAACTTGATAGGCACCTATCGGCTGGTCATGCTGGCGCATTGTTAAATAAGGATTCGTCATAGATATTCCAAGTACAATGCTGTCACTATGGAGGTGACTTTGTCGATGAAGGAGGCTGGCTAAGCGATATTCGATGCTCGATTGCTAGCAAGACTCATGGTTTGCAAAGCTAGATTGTCATTGGACTGGGCACTCATGAAGAGAATGCCGGGATGTGCTGATGAGGTCGACAAAGTGTTCAAGTGGAATATCACCCCTAGAGACTAACTGGCACCTTCATAGTAGCAGAGTCCAAGTTGTGCAGAATCCGAATGACGAAGCCCTGCATGATTTGGTCTTGATTAGAATGCTCCTTGTGGACAAACAAGGCGATAGCAGGCCCGCCAGCCCTCAATATTCACCTTTGTTAAGCCCTCCATGCCCATCTCGCGATGCCCAAATACTATCATAGCTGTCACTATGACAAGATCTCAATGCAGCAGAGAGCAATGCCACCTGGGTTGTTTGTCCTTCAGCCAAGACTGAAATATATGCATAGAAGACCTCATGTTGTATAACGTCTAAGACACACGACAGCTGGCATGTTTGTCCCCAGAAACATATTTACCTAAAAGTTTGGCCACCTAGGTTTAATCATCAAAGGAGAGGAATATGATATATGCGCTGTGCTCTCGAAACTACAAAACAGACCTTGCATTACAAACCGACGAAGACTGCCAAGAGATTTAGATATGCTGTTGCAGTACAACATGAGGCACTGGGCTTTTCGAGTAGGTTGTCAACGGCCCTATTAAGTTGATGGCTTTGGCAGGTGACTTATGCAACGCAATTTCGAGGTCTCGAGGTTCGATGGGCTATTTTTGAATAGCTTCAATGAGGTTCTCCACCCTTGTTGTCGGTTGTGAGGGGTGCTGATCGTCAATAATGTACATCCTGTTTTGACAGGACTGCAGTATGCGGAACCATTTGAGTTCAGAATCGAAATTCGGTAGTGGATCGCCTCATTGCTCCAGCTGTGCCTTGGAACAGCCCTAAGAAAGTCCCGCACCTTGATCTTATGGTCATCGGCGTGTGGTTTCGGTACGATTCATATCTCTGTTTCGCAACTCGATCTTGTAGATCGCTCTCTTCTACTATGCCCGTTTCACTACTTGACATGCGAACCTAGACATTCTGTAGAGATGCGCCTAGTCAGCGTTAGACAGCCGAAGGAAGTGTATGCAATCTGCTGTTGACCACATGGGTACCTGTTAGGATATTTCAGATCGAACGAGGCACACCTTACTTAATGTCTTGAATTCAGCAGAATCTTGAAAACCCTGGCCTTTACGTTCATACAGTACTGCATATATTGTGTGGGCCCATATGCTTGATGGGGACAATACCCGGCTTGCAGGCAGGGGCGAGAGACGTACACCCCGTTTAACTGAAATATTCGATAATTATCACGAGTAGAAGGGAAAATTCAGAAAGAGGATGTCCAGCTGATACTGGGCCCACCGTTATCCCATGCAATAGCACCGTGCAAGGACTTTTCGCAAGCACGCGCATGAAGTCCCTGCTGCGGTTTCGGCTCGACATCAAGCCCAGCCTTCCCAAATCCCGAAGTAGACGCGGGTGGTGGAGTTTGGGCTTCAGGGGCTCCCGTGACCGTGGTCGTATGCAGGTGAGGATAGGGAATGCAACCCTGAACTTCCCCGGATGCGCCGTTGCATGATCAGCCCCTCACCGTAGCACTTAGGCTCATACAGTCTCTGGTATCGCCGTGACGAGTTCTGGCTAGGAAACTCAGCCCTGCCGAGATGGAGGGCCGGGTGCCTTACGTGTTTGACCAAGTTGTTTAGGCGTCCATGAGTACATAGTAGTAGTCCATGCTCGTTCAAGGGCAGCGAGGTGGCTGCCTAGGTAGTCGGGAATTGTGGTCTGATAGCCAGCGTATTCGTTCTTGTGTTTGACCCTAGCGGCTAGTGGGTCGCCCTTGGGTCATGCAGCTGATAAAGTTTGTCATCGAGATGAAGAGGCAGCATGATGGGTCCAAATACGGCAATGAGACCGCCACCATCAAGCCTTGAGCAGGTGTTGACGGAGGCTGGAAGTCACAGCGTTCTTGTACGTCAATTCACCGTTTCGGCGCCGTTTTGCCTCCTCGGCCGGCCGAGAACGGAAGAATCTACGAGTGACTCTTTGATAAACCTTAAACACAGCGTAGAGGCCGGAAGGTGATGCTATAAGTGTATTGTTCCGAAGTCGGGTATGAAGTACCGGTACAGCTGAGAAGTACCAGTACCTTCTCCCCATAGACACGCGATCGAGCGAGCCTGGCCTGCACTTATCTTGAATGGAAACTCCTGCTCGGCACGGGCGGCACTGGGCTTTGCAACATCGAAGCCTGCTTAAATCGGATTTGGAGGAAACAGGACCTCCAAGATCTAGCTATGGTGAATATGTCGGCACCTTGAATTACGGGCCGAGAGGTGCAACTTGGATGCCCGAGGCCTTGTAATGTTGGGCCCGAAGTAACTCTCACTGGATGTTTTGAACTTGATGAACCCCCGAGGTCTAGAACATTGGACAACGGATTGTTATGTAAGCCTTTTCGAGGACCAGATGCTTGTCGAGTCGCATAGGAGAGGCAAAAGTGGGTCTTTGAGTGGCATCTTGCTTAGTAAGCTTGACTTCATGACAATGAAGTACAATGGCATCACAATAACCATAGTAGATGCTGAAAGCAGTTGAAAGGTTGGTAGTCGAGATTGAACTGAGGTTAGCAGGCTGCAGATCCACCTGGGCAGTCTGCAGGGCGCCCCACGTGTTCGTTGCTGCAGTGGCCCATTGTGCCCACACACATGAGCTGCCTGCCGGGACTTTGTCCATCTCCAGGGCCTTTGGAGCTGCTGCAAGCCAGAACTACCTACAGGAACCTATGACGGCGACCTTCCATGCTCATCTAGTTATCGTTAGAACTCATATCAACCGTACTTTGTTTTCTACCTCAGACGATTTCTGTTTCACACAATAAGGGCTTCTCGAAGAGCCTAATCGTGGAGGCGGGGTCGGGCCTCGAGCTTGAGCCGTCCTCGGCGATCGTCAGCCTCGCCCACGAGCACCATCGCCACCCTCGACCTCGGATCCGATTCTCGACAACCTCGCCAGGGTAGTCAAGATGGCCACCCCGCAGTCCATGAAGCATGCGCCCTCGCAGCAGGGTAAGACCCCGCAGTATGCTGCCGCGACACCGGGCGCATCCGCCTCGACGCCCTACTCGAACCTCCACGCAGCCTTCTCGCCCCATGGGCCAAAGTCGTCCCCACAACAGGTTAAGAAGTCGCCCGCGACTGGTGTCATGATGGCAGTGAACAACAGTACCAACAGTCAGCCTAGTAATGGCGCCTCGGCGCCCATGAACTTCGATAGCCCCTCCGCCGCGGCGTTCAACAGCATGTTGGGCATGGGCACCTTCGATGCGTCACTAGACAATATGGGTATGGGCGTGGGTGGGATATCAATACCGAGGCCGAGTGGAGACGAGGAGAGGCAGAAGAAGCTGGATGAGATTACACATACTCTGAATGTAGGGCTTTCTGTCAAGTCCGAGTGTTTTCAACGGACGGGCTAACGACCATTCTCGCAGCAAAGGAAGGGCATTGTCAGTGAAGAGGGTCTTGAAAGGCTTGTTAAGAGTTGTGCCTTGGATGCGATCTGGGAGAACCGAAAACCTTTCAAGGTGCTACTCATAGCAGGAGCTACGATCGCCCTGGAGATTGGAGTCAAGGAACACAGGGTACAGACGGTCGAGCTTCAGTATGCTTATTCTGGTGCAGACGTCACAAAGCACACCGCCAAGGCCGAGACCATCCTACTGGACAATCTGAAGCTGGCTCCAGACCAGATCCCTTGGACGAAACAGCTCGACGACTTCGCAAACAATCTCGAATCTCTCGCGGCTTTGGACAAGCTCAGCATCATCGACGAAAAGAAGGGTCCGATCCTGGTGACGTATGACGCGATTGCAGGCCTCTTCGAGAGTCTGCAGAAGGTCCACGAGTGGGATGTCCAGCAGCTACGCAAGGAGCCGAAATATAACGCAAAGCCTGACGAGCATCTGCGTACTATTGCGATGTGTGAGCGTATTGGTCGCCCTCTCATGCACGAGAAGGGGTTCGTCGGCTTGAGATTGGAATATTGGCGCAATCAAAGATATTTTGTTCCACCGCCGGCGAGTGCAGAGCGCTGGTATACGGATTCAAAGCACTGGAGCATCTTGGTGAGCTGCGCAAGAAGGGACCCCATGGTTTACCAGGGCGCAGTGAAGGTTTCAGATAAATGGATTGGAGACGAGGTTGAGGTTCATGCGACAGAGGGGCTGCCAACGATGCTGAACTGGCAGGAGCCGCCTGATGTCGTGCTGCCTGAGAAGCCTGGCGACGAGCTGCTGCTGACGAGCCCAAGACTACCAGAAGTCATGTTCATGGCGATCTTCGACCCGCCGGTCACTCTCCCCATTACGGTGTGGGAACAGGTTCACCACTTTACCGGCGCGCCTGTTGCACATTCCACATTCATGCAGACCTTTGACTATCTCATGTTTCCTGTTGTTGGGCACTATAATCCCACGGAGCCACGCGCGGTCGAGACGAGAAAATCCGTCAACACAAAGCAGAGGGATGGCACGTCCAGGCAAGTGGCGCACGAGAATGGGCTGTTCATACATAAGCCCGTGTACGGACAGACTTTAATCGAGCTGCCGTTCTCTCACCCTTCACAGCTGGTCAACATGCTGCCGATCCTGAGGCAGTACGCCTTTCTGTGGAACCTGCTTGACAAATCCTTCGGAAGCGGGGCTCAGAAGTCCGCGGCCGGTCCGGCAACCACGAACGGCGACAGTATTACGGTGACCGCTAAGTCTGATGATTACGATACCTTTATGAACGACGCGATCACGGACACGGAGGGCCCCGATAGCGGCCCAGTTAAGATCGACGTGACGCTCAACGCGCATCCACAACCGAATCCCAAGCTACAGATCATGTTTCCCTTCCGAGGGAGGCCTGCAGAGGTCACCGTCGACATCGGAGAAAATGGCGTGGTCACAGTCGAGTCTACGAACGTCGTGAACGAACTGGGGCAGGCTCTTGATGGGAAGGGGGACCCGCTCGCGGGCTCGGTGCCAAACCCGCTGCACAGCAAGGAGAGGCTGGGCCGTATGTTGATGTTCTTTGAAAACATTGACACTTGGTGTGAATGGATTCGGATACATGTTGGGCCCGAGTAGAGAGGTACCGGGTAGGAGTGTTTCATCTCGTAGATCAAGGGATGAGTTTCACGGGACTCACAAGTCCAGAAAGGTGGCCTTCCTCCAATGCAGAAGGGATGGGTGATGGTTTAAAGAACGACACCGTCGCGTGCATGGCGACAATAGCGAGCTGCCTTCGCAGCCAGAACTGGCCTCATGTGATGCCAAAGACCACAGTGGGGAGTATTAGATCTGGCGCGACCCTGCGTATTCTAGGGCAGGCGAGCGTAAGAGGCGGCGTTCTGTTTTACCGAGTAACATGATACCCTAGTGTTTGGATGCAACGGACTGGATATGCTCTTGGCAGTGAAAAGAGCTCGCTCGGAACAATCCAGGCGCAGCTCAGAAGAATCAAGTATTGCAGGCCGTCCTACTTTCGGGACCTGCTTGCTCGCAGCGAAATTCCAAGTCTCTCTCTCCATTCGTCATCGCTTCAACCGGAGCTTGGAAATGCCTGATGAGTGCCGTGAAACAGAGCCCTCTGATGCGCGGGTATGGGCATGGGACGCAAGACTTGGTTCTCCGATGGCTTGGCCTCACCCATCCGGGCACAATACCGGTGATGTGGAGGCGATATATGTGCGATTCGGGCCCCGAATCCGTCAACAACTCGGACGGGCCGGTCTGGCTGAGCCGTGAGACAAGAGACAGCCGCACTAGGGGAAATAAGATCGTGTTAACCCGATCCTGTCACGGTAATACCCCCGTACATACCATCTTTGTGATGCTGCCATGATATGGTCGCGGAATGAGGAACAGGACAGGACAGGACAGGACAGGACAGGAGAAGGCAGAAACGCGCTACGACATGAAGTCACATCGCGATGTTGTGTTGCTTGCCTATTTTGGGAAGGATATTGAATCGTCGCCTAGGAGATCCGGGAGCAGAAGGCAATATTCAGCCGCCTTCTTCATCTCATCTCACTTCTATATTAAGGCCATGCAGTCAGCGTAGTATCAGGACCCGCTTCACGTCTGACAGGTGCTCTGGCAGTGATGTACGTACTTCCAGTGGGTGTGGGACGGGCCGCAGTCTCGCCGGGGCTTCTCGTTATCGATATAGCAGATGATATTACTACGGTATATAGTAGCGACGGACCGGATCCACAACGGCTCTGCCTCCCTCCCGTCCGTCTCATCAGTCAGTGTCGGGTCGTTCAGACGATCCGGGAAAGGGGTGTCGAAAAACATCATCTACATCTTTATCGCAAATAGTAGGGTGTGAAGGGTGAGACGTGAGGACCGAAGCGGGATGGGCTCACAATGCTCACCTGGCCGATGCATAAAATGTTGCGAGAGTGGCATGGCAAGCCGTGATATGAAGATAGGATCTGTATAATCTGAGGATTAGACAGACTAACTGAAATGGCCGAAGGGGAGATGACGTGTCATTTGTTTTGTCCAGCAGTCGCGATGGCTGATCAGGCGAAGGAGGTAGTAGGTAGGCTAGCCGCTCGTCCGTTCTTCACATGCTGCTGACGAAGACCGGTTGCTTGCATGGTTCAGCGACGCATCACCGCATGCTGATGTGCCGCGGAAGCTAATCCCCTCCGGCCACGCATTGTAGCCCGGGAGGGACTGTAGAAACCGTGATAGCGCGCCATACAGAGTCGGGATCTTGCTAGTACTCCGGTGGCTAGTACTAGTATGTAGGATGTATGTACGGATTACTAGCGCCACCAGCTGCGACGATCCGGGACGCGATGATGTAGTGTCTGTTGACACAAGGGTCCTGCAGACGTCACGTTCGGCACGTAGTTTCAGCACTCAGGGTCTCCGCCGCCTGGGGACGACGCTGGGGCCTGACTTGTCCGATGAGCCAAAAAGGTCGATGTTCCAACCAGCACAGATCGCGGAGGACCCTGTCGCCTTGGGGGAAGCCTTGAAGATAAGCTTCTCACTGCTGCACCATGCCTGCAGGAAGCCGGCGCGAGGACGGGCTCGGGATCTTGGACGAGCCTGCACGAGCCCGTGGGAGCGCCTGGCGCCTGGATGCTATGTATCACATACTGCGTACTATGGTGGTAAGCACTCTGGCATTATTCTAGCGTACGCCTTACACCTCTGGGTCGCACAAGGGGCCGCAGGTGCCAGGCACTCGAGCCGTGAGGAGCTGGTGTTCGGCCTTGCCCGTCCGACTCTCTAACGCATCCACCTGTCCAACACGCCCCTGTGGCACCCTGAAGATCTGTCGGTCAGCCATGCGATTGGGCCAGGCAGCAAGCGGTGCCTGAGAACGGGGCGGTCCCGGAACCGCGGGGTTCAATTTTTCCATTCTCTCCCCTTGGTTGTTGGTGCTAACCGGACTGAGACTGGAGAGCACAGAAGGATTGGGCGGATAGTGGATGGTGGATGGTGGATGGTGGATGGTGGCCGGGTGGCCGGTCTCAGGCTCTGACATCCAGCCGAGACCTGCCGTTTGAAACAATAGGATGATGATTGCATAGACTGTTTATAGAACAAACATGGTTTATATTGACAAGGCCAGTTGCAGAGGGACATGGAGGTCATGTGTGGCGTATGTGTGTATGTGTGTGGCGAAGAGAGATGCTACCACGGCATGATATTGGGCTGTCACCAGGTGGAAGGTCGAAGGGTCTGGACAGAGAGGGTTTGGGCTGGAGAGGCGGCAGGGGTTCGCCCAACCTCCTGGAATGAGAAAGGCCCACTAAAACGCGACTTCTTAGGCGGTGACACGCGACGTCCCATTCCTCTTTAGGAAAGGGGTAAACAACAAGGCGACTGCACTTCATTGTTCACGCGTCGAAGGCAGAGTGGCAGCCACGACGAACATGGGCCTCGGACTCACCACACTCCATCACTCTACACCATAATATCACTCGCCGATTCTTCCCTGCAAGGAAGCCGCCACCCTTTCCTGTAGTGTGGTACGGATCAGGATTGAATTCTCGACACCCCCCTCCCCCGATCTCGCCTTCCTGACCCTTTCTATCCTCTGGTCGTCTGCCACGCGCACTCCTCAACCTGCGCTACCGGGAACCCATCGCATCCTATCGCACGCACCCTTGCGCTTCAACCACCACCACACCACCATTCTGGACAGTTCCAGTCAGGCTGAGTACTGGATCACAAACTGCCAGGCAGATCGAAAACCGAATTTGTTCTTCGATATCGTTAGGTGTCCTACGCACCTCTGATCCCCTGCATCGACCTGTGACGCAACGCGACATTCACCACCTCCCCCCTAGATCTACTTTCCCTACGAACACGGTCAGCAGACTCGCCCTCAGTCGAGGTCTCCATCACAACCACAGGATCAGAACAAGACAGTAGAGGTTGGCCGGCTGTCATCGAGATGGTCTGAGAGGGAAACTGTTCTCCCCTCTCCTCGCCTGCTTCACCTCCTTACCTAGCACCCGCTGATCAAGCCTCCCCGCCCTCCCACCCCCTCCTGTTTTTCTCCTGTTCCTGCTTTCGCACCAGCCTGCGCAGCGGCCAAGACCTCTTCATTCGACCCTCCACAGTCGCCGGTACTCCTAGCCTCAGGGCGACAGAGAGCTACAACCTGATTCGATCCACTCGGGGAAGCTAAGTTGTATGCGACCACCTTGTCCCCTCTCTTGTGACTGTCCAAGACTGACTGGAGGTAGGGGTTCACTTGCTCTTGAAAGCAGTCATATCTGAGAATACCCGAGCGATCTCTAGTCCCTTCACACAACCAGCCAGTCCAAACGTCGAAATACCTGCGAGGCCATGTCTTATGGGAACAACAGCGGGGGCACCTTGACCCTCCCATCACCCAACAGTGTCCACCATGTCGATGTGACGGCTGCTGTCCGATCCCTCAGGCGCTCGTTGTCCAGATCTCCATCCAAGCTCAACATCGCAAGATCCTACTCCCAAAGCTCCGAGGGCACCATCTCCACACCAGGCTCGCCATCGCCCTGCCGCATTATACAACGACCCATGCCACCTGCTTCTGCGCCACAACTGTTGCACCAGCATTCGCAGGCAAACCTCTCCACACCCTTCCGATCTGGCGTCAAACTTTCGCTGCGCTCTGGCAAACCCAAGGCGGCATCTGCGAAACCGCTGTCTCGTGCAACACGTGCCTCACCCAAGAGTCCCCTTAAGCGCGCCTTGAGCAACACCACGGACTCTGGGAACTCGATTATATCATCTTCGCCATCATCGTCAGACGCGTTGCCGGGACAAGAGAACAACATGCTGGAGGACGTCCCGTTGGCACTCAGCCCGACATCACGCAAGAGCTTCGACAGGCACCAATCACGTCATTCCATGCATCTGGACGTGTCTGGAGCCTCCAAGAATACCTTCCCCCGTTTGTTCGATTCCAAGGCCGATCCAGTCCCTGCGGCATCAGTCAGTCCTCTCAAGCGCAGTGACGCCTTCATGAGTCCCATTGACGGTAAAATTGTAACCCCCGTTGCGAAACGACGGAGTTTGCATGGGATTTCGGGCATCTCGATCAGCGAACCCAACATTTTCGACCTAGCTCCGCCCGCGCCTCGGAATTTCCCCATTCATGAGGACGAGAACAAAGGCAGCGAGCTGGATACCGACACCTCGTTCGTCCACGAACCTCCTGCCTCCCCGACACCAGCAGCCATGCCGCGGCGATCAGACTCACTGCGCAGGTCAACTTTGCAGCAGCGCCAGGGCGAGAAGTCGTCATGGGGACGTCGCCAGGGAGAGAAGCACCTGGCGCAGATGGGTGCGGAAGCTGCGTCGCCCATCGCAAGGAACAGGCCTCGCGTGTCGCTGGATCAGTTTGTGCAGCCTGCGCTGCCTCGCGACAGCCCGTTCTCCACCCAGCCGCCGCTGCCCAACCCCTCGCTTCATTTGCTAGATCGGTCGAACGCTCAACCCCAGCCTCATCCGCTGTCGCGGTCGGTGACGACCTCGTCCTCGAACTCCAGTCTCCCAGATGATTCCCCTACGCACATTCCCGTGCAGTTTGAGCGACCGAGGGCTGCCCATCCCTTCGCCAAGTCCTTGCCTCTAGGCGCCAGGCCTCTCTTTGAGAATGGCGGCAAGAATGCCACGACTCCGGCTTACAAGAGCGCGAGGCCGTTGCAAGATGCCTTCAAATCTACTGGGCTCATATCCAAAGTCAACCGCAACCCAGAGCTAGGACAATCCACATTTGGTGAATCGAAGGCAGTCATGCCTGACACACCCTGCAAGAAGCCAATCTACCCCTCCAACACATATCCACCTTCGTCTGGCGGCGGCAAGGGGCGACACCGGCACTCCTTCGGCTCGCCTTCAAGCCCATTCTCGCCGAGCCGCAAGGACAGCTTCGTGCTTGGTGAGCCCGAGAAAGTCTCCAGCCTGTTCAAGCCTTTCCGACCTACGCACGCCCACAGGGGCAGCATATTCAATCCTGACTCCGATCTCGACTCCCAAGGTCTGGCGGATAGCCACGAATTTCCGCCCACCCCAACTAAGTCCGTCTTTTTCAGGAGTATCGGCAATTCGAAGTCAGTCCCCGATTCGCCATTCGTGAAGACCGCCGCTTCTGTGCCTGCAACGGTCTCCGTAGTAAGCTCCTGCGACGTTCGGCACGTTCCTGACCCAATCTGTAAGTCGTCATCTTTCAATCAAAGCGAGCAGACACACCTTGAGGCAGCCCAGACCCAAGCCGTGCCTCCAGGTGACCTGTCCTTGCCCCCGTCGAGGTCCCCTCTCCCTCAGCAAGTCTCGAGCGCGCCGGGTTTCTCATGCGACACCAGAGCCGTTCAGACTTTATTCTACAGTCCCGCACATGTCCAGTCAGAAGAGAGTTGAGTTTGCTAAGTTAGTGGTCGTGATCACAGCAAGCCCCTTGGGGCCACTCGACAAGTTTGCCGCCAATTCTCCCAAGACCCCGCGTGACAGCAGCGCTCTGATGCCCCCCGACCTCAGCTCTCTGTCTATCCCCAACGAGGCACCAAATAGCACAACATTCGCGTCTTTTCCGCCGGAGACACCGACGGCGAGACAGGGAGATCATTTCGGTGGATTTGCTGACCGACGTATGAGCATCACTCCTGTCAACGGCCAAGGCCCGGGCGACATCGACATGGATCTCAAGTCTCGCTTCGATCAAGTCGAAGTCGTTGGAAAAGGCGAATTCTCTCAAGTTTACAGGGTGGCAAAGGTAACTGCGTCGACCACGACCACACAGAACGGTACACCCGGTACTCCTCCGACTCCATCACAGGCACAGGTATTCGCTGTCAAGAAGACCCGGATCCCCTTCTTTGGTGCCAGGGACCGTGAGGCCAAGTTACGTGAAGTCAGGATACTCCAGGCACTTCGGGGACGCCCCCACGTGCTGCAGTATGTCGACAGCTGGGAGAAACAATATCACCTCTACATCCAGACGGAATACTGCGAGGAAGGCAGCCTTTCAGGTTTCCTAGGTACGGTGGGCGCAGCAGGCCGTCTGGACGACTTCAGAATCTGGAAGATCTTGGTCGAGGCAAGCATGGTACGTCACTTGAAATTCTTCGCCACCGTGTCAAATACTGACAACGATTATAGGGCTTGCAGAGCATTCATGAAGCTGGACTTATTCATCTTGACTTCAAGCCTGCGAATGTTCTGATCGACTACGAAGGTCAGCTGAAGATCGGAGACTTCGGAATGGCTACGCAGTGGCCTGCTGCAAGAGGCATCGAAGGCGAGGGTGACCGTCGATATATCGCCCCGGAGATCCTTCAAGGCAAATACGACAAGCCTGCGGATGTGTTTTCGCTTGGCCTGATCATGTTCGAGATCGCGAGCAATGTCTGGCTTCCGGACAACGGGCCTCACTGGCTTGCGCTGCGCGAGGGAAATTTCCTAGCTGTCCCCACAGGACCTCTTACTGGCAGTGAATCCGATGCCCTCGTACGGGATGCTACGGGTATGCCTATTGTTGGGGACGCGGAATTGACCCCCGGCGCCTCCCCTCTTCATGACGACAACGGGGTGGGCTTCAGCACAGACGATGACCAGCTGGAGTTTCCAAGCAACTTCATGCACTCGCCGACACACGATGCCAGCAATCTGTTCGGTGCTCCAAAGCGTAGCGGACTCCAACACCCACCTGCCTTCATGGTTCAAGCCGAACATGGAGGCTCGTTGGACCAAGTCGTGACGCGGATGCTTGCTCCGAACCCTGCTGATCGCCCGACCGTTCAGCAGGTGCTCGAGATCGAATCTGTGCGATGGGTCACCACTCACCGACGTGCCGGCGCCACTGTATTTGAGGGCAATTGGGGCCCTCAGGATGATGGAGAGATCGATACGGAGATGGTGGATGTCTGAAGAATTCACCATGTGGGGAATACTTCCCTTTGAAATATCCACCTCTTGGTGGTAGCATTTTGATCGACCTATCTGGATAGGGCTTCCCCCCAGAGTGAGGCACGATCTGGACAGCGACGGTTGGGTTTCTCGATTGAATTTTTACGGGCGTTCTGGCTGGATACCCACCGCTCTCCGAAGGCCGGAGGAGCATTCGGCGGCGCGGCGCTTGAGGGATTCATAAATTGCGGCATACAGAACGCGCACAAGCATATGCGACATCATCGGCCCATGTTACGACGACGAGTTTACGACATTTTGTCACGACCTTCCCTTCGACCAACTCCACAACAGAGACCTTTCACCTCTTCATCGGTGGGTGTTGGCCCCGTCCGATCGCTACGCAGCTCAAATCCAATACTTCACATCGCCGTCATACTGTACATAGGTGTATCATTGGGTCTACGACGGTCTGCATATCTACGAGCGTTTTTGCTTGTTTTTCGCCTGTGGTTTTGCAACCTTCACGGCGTATTTTGAACACCGCCAGGTGTTTGGAATGGTTATAGAGGTGCAGTGTTTCCGAAATGGCTCCAAACTCGGCGCACAATTTGGTGGGGCTATACGTAGGAGCCGTCGCCGGCATCATCTTGAGCCTTGTGCCTTGTGCCTAGGGCTTGCGAGGATTGATCACACCGTATGAACTAGAAAAGTTCCAACTTTACTGCTTTTGAGGATCTTGAGCACGGCGCTGGTGTAATAGCCATGTACATAGATAAATCTTTACGCAACTGGCAAAGCATACTGTCCGCTGAAGTGTATACCGGTACATAGATTGCTCCTGCTACGGTGTGGAGCAAGTGGGCAATGAGGAAAGATCATCTTCACATTCGTGTATGTCATGTATCACGTATCCGTGTCACAAGACCGCTCCACGGAGGGAGGAATGCAATGATGGTGATGACGTCTTGTTGCGCCTTGCAAGCTGCGGTTCAACTGATAGGCTGACTTTCAGGAGCTCGCCTGAGAAATGTCGGAACCGCATTCTGTGACAATGCTTCATGGGCGGGGTGTGTTTCTCGCGTGTCCACCGCTCACTGTGTCATGAATGTCGCGAGACAGGGCGATCGGCCGGTCTCATCCGAGACAAGATGCTTACACATGTACCCAAGAAAGGACGAGGCACACAGAAGAGTCCCGAGACCTTCAAGTCTCGCATTGAAGATTTCCGAGTCGCGCCCTATCTAGGACTCCCTACCTACCCGGGGCCTGCTCACTGCAGTCCCGACACGTTCCAAATCTTGACCGACGCATCCCCGCCGGTACTCGCCACCTTGCTCGACCCCGCGACCCACGCGACCCCGTTGACGCCGTCCTTGTGCGCGTTCAGCGCCTTGACTCGGCTCCCGGGCTTCTCCAGGCTCCACACGTACACGTGCGTGTCGAGGGCGCCGCTCGCGGCGTGCGTGCCCGCATCGTTCCACGCGATGCTCATGACCCGCGCCGTGTGCGCTGACCACCGGTCTGCGGCGACGCTCCAGTCGGCCGACCTGAACGCGAAGATCTTGCCCTGCGAGTTGCCCGCCGCGAGGTGCGCGCCGTCCCTGGAGAAGGCGAGGGCCGAGATGGAGGCGGTGGACTTCTTGAGGATGGTGACTTCGGACAGTTTGTGGGACGGGTCGAGGGTGTAGACACGCACGTCGTTGCCGTCGCCGACGGCGACCGTCGGGCCGGACGACGCGAGGGAGGTCGGCGTGTAGCTTGTGCTGAGCGAGCCGACGAGTTGGTCCTTGAGGTAGACTGCGATGCCCGAGGCGGTCGCGACGACGACGCGGCCTTCCGACGCGCCCACTCCCTTTGGCTGTGCCTGTAGCTTGGTCGAGGAGCCTGCGAATGTCTTTGCAGACTCGTCGACGATCCGTAATGTGTCGTCCCAGCCGACGCTGTAGGCTTGCCCCGAGATGGAGGCGAACTGCGTGACCTGGTTGGTGTGTGCCTGACCGTCCACCACGGTCGCGAGGCCCTTCTCGACATCCCAGTGGCAGATCCGGCCGTCGAAGCTGCCTGTGTACACGTCCTTGCCACGGCCGTCCGAGCCCGCGCCTATCGCCGTGATGCTCTTGTTGTGGCCCTGCACAGTCTTTACTGGCGTTTCGCTGCCCACCTCCAGGTAGTTGAGGTCACCATCCAGGTTCAGGCTGATGATCAGGCCGTCGCGGGCCCAAGCCACACCGACCTGCTGGTCGCCGACATTTACCGCCCCCTCCTGGCCCAGCTTCCAGGTGTGTGTGTTCTCGCCGGAGTCGACGTCCCAGACCCTCACAGTCTGGTCCGCGCTTGCCGTGACGAACCTCTTGGAGTCCTTGGCCCAGCTCACGGCGAAGATGCTGCCCGTGTGCACGTCCTTCCCGACATTCCTTGTGGGCTCGCCCGTCTTGCCATCATACAGCTGGATCCTCCTGTCGGCGCCGACCGTCACGAGCACGTTCCCATCGGGGCTGAAGGCAGTGCCATATACGAAGCCCCTGTGCAGATCGTTGGCCTTGCCGGCGAACTTGAAGGGCGCGCCGTGCAGGAAGCACATGCTCCCATCGTCGCTGACGGTGGCGGCGCGCAGCGGCCTCTGCTGGCGCAGGGACACCGAGTTGACGACCTTGCTGTGGCCCGTGACCTCGCCGACGCTGTTGCCGCTGTCGGCGGTGATACAGTGGCCGAAGCGCTCGCGGCCGTCGCCGACGGCGATGATGCGCTGGCTGTCGCCGTCCCAGGCGACGTCGTTGATGCGGCCCGAGATGATGTGGTACTCGCCCTTGGTGTTGACGGCCTCGACGGCGTCCCAGATGCGGACGGAGCCGGAGACGTCACCCGAGGCGACGTAGAAGCCCGAGGGGGAGAAGCGCGCGACGGTGGTGGCGGCCGTGTGGCCGGCGTACTGCTTGCAGGAGGAGGGGTCGTCGATGGAGCGGAGGAAGACGGACTTGCCGGACTGTGGTAGACAAAAGGACACGCGCGCGCCACCGTTAGCCTCTTGCATGTCTCACGCCAGCCAGCAGGGAGGAGGAGGAGGAGGAGGGGGAGGAGGAGGAGGGGGAGGGGGAGGGGGAGGGGCGAGCTGGGGTTGACCTACGGCGTAGGCTATGCGCTCTCCTCTGGCATCGACCGAGAGCTGCGTGGGCTGGCCCCGTGTGGTGACGGGGGCCGCAGCCAGGATCTTGTCGATGGTGATGGACATGTTCTGGTCTCGCCTACAGGGCCCAAACAGCTCTGGGGGACCTCCGGGTTTTTTTTTCTGGTTTTTTGGTTTGTTTTGTCTGTAAAGCAATTGTCACGGCGGCTAGGTCTTCGAGGTGTGTACGAAAGCAGTGGAGGAGGTTCAGGCTAGGTTGACTGTGCCTTTTCGACAGCTCACCGTACCGCTCGTTTGGAGGGGTCCGACGCGCCCCTGCGTGACCTGATGGCGGGGCAGCCCAAGTGTCGACGACTGACGTAGCAGCCGGCCTGTGGATGAAACATTTATAACAGGTAATTGTCACTAGTATCCCGCATCTCACATCTCACGCCTCGCCTGCGATGCCCCGCGAACCCCGTCACGGTCGTCTCTACGCTCTATGGACGGGCCCGCAGTGACTGAACCAATGTCTCTCAATCTGGAGAGCTCTCGGCGTGTCTGAGCGGCCCAGAGGGGACCGAATGTGGGTGGGATAGCAATCTCAGGAGGCCGTGCAGATAACAAGCTCAGGGGCTCCCGACCAGATCCCCTCTGAGGTTTCGCGGATCTGGTCCTCTCGAGAGGGCATGTCTTGACCTAGAAGCCATGCTCGTCGAATCTTGAGGCCGAGATACTCGTAAAGTGTCGGTGCCCTTGACAAGCCAAGCTGGTGCAGCATCAATTACATCAATCATCGAGCATCTTCAACAACACAGAGGCTGTGATGTTCTGGCCCGCGGCAAGGTTTTCCTCGTGCCGCCGCTGTGACGGCCGCAGAATCAGTCGGTCGACCCTCTCCTCCGACTTGCTGAAATGCTACTGGTCGCGGTCCTGTATGATCATGATCCATCAGGCTCGGATCTTGTGTGCCGAAAATTGTCAACAAGTATTATATATATATATATATATATATATATATATGCCCCTCCACCGGGCCGCCCTGACACGCTCATCTCACCGAAATATCTCAACCCGCGATGCGACCGCCAGACATAAGCAAGGGTTCTTCCCTGGCGGTGCGTGTGTGCGATCACATCTGAGTTCGGGAGGATCTTCCCCCGTCGCACGAGACCACAGACCTTCTCAACGACGCACCTGGCCGAGATCCGCAGCCCTCCCAGACCGTGAAGCCGTGCACACCAACATGGACGCAACCTTGGGAGCCAACCTGAGACACCGCAGGCAATGGTGGAGGACTATATACCCGGTGCGGCCCTGTGCGACGCGCACCCGCATTGGCTCCCAGCCTCGCAAACGGAGTGAGTGCTGAAGGTGGTCCTGCTTTCAGTAACGGTCCCTCGAGTTCACGAAGACTGAGCGAGATCTCCTCCTGCTATCTTGCCATCGCCCCGGCTGGTGGTGCCCTCCATCGTGAAGTCTGGCCAGAATGGCTCGCCCTTCTTCTACTATTATCTTGTTTGATGACAAGGACTACGACGATGTCAGCCTTCCTGGTACACCTACGAGTCAAGATGGTAAGTGGATAGTTGCCAGACCAAGTCTATGTTTCATTCCTCGGCAACTGCCAGAAAGGTTCCGGCCTCAGATGTTCCTCTGCTGCACTTCCGAATGAGATTCGGGTCCGCCCGATCGAAAATATGCTCACGAGGTTGCAGGACTAGTAAAGAAGCGTGGAGAAGCCCCATCGCGGCTCTCTCGTCTGACGCGCGCGTGGTCCAATCGCCACGCGCCTCGGCATCGCGGCCTACACTTTCGTCGTCCTCCTGATCCTATACTTCACTCTACTCGGCGTCCCAAGCTGGCCAGCCTCTCACCTAGCCTTGGCTTCCCACGAGGCTACGTGCCGCGTCAACAGGCTCCACCCTGCCTCAGGCCCTCCCGCACATCCTCTCCAAGACCTGGCAGATCTACCTCGCCTACGCCCCCGGCGTCGTCCACCCGAAGGTCGTGGCGAGCTTCGTCACACAGAGCACCTCCCACACCTACTCCGTCCTCGACAGGGCGGGCTCCCGAGCCCTCGTCGACCACGTGGCCGCCACGTACCCGGGCTACGGCGGCGTCCGCGAGCTCTTCGAGGCGATCCCGCGCACCGTCATCCGCGCCGACTTCCTCCGCTTCCTGCTCCTCGCCGTCGAGGGCGGCGTGTACTCGGACTCCGACACGGTCATGATAAGGCCGCTCGCGGACTGGGTGCCCGACGGGCTCCGGGATCGGACGAGGCTTATCGTCGGCGTCGAGGCGGGCGCCGGGCGCCTCGTCAAGGGCACCTCTTAGGCGGGGGGGTTTTACTGTGCAGGGAGGCTCTCTATAAGTCAATAGACCAACGTTCGATCAGACGTGATTTCTCGCGGGGTCCTTCTGCCCATTTGCGTGGTCTCTCTTAATTAAACCGAGTGGAGAATTGCCCAATGCTGAATTATCAACTGCTCACCATCAGGAATTCGCTGAACTTTGCCCCTGGGACGTTGATTGAGAACAGGACTTCGAAGAACGCCCTCCCGCTGTTCTTCTCCCACTTGTTTTTTGTGAGGTTTGGTATTTGGGTTCACCCCCCTCTCTTTCTTTCTCTTCGTTCCTTCTTATTCTCGGCCTTGCTTCCAAATACGTAGACTCAACTAGATCTTGACGATATGATCAAGCATTGGCCCCAGTGCGAACTTCCATGTATGGGCAGAGTCGTGACTTGCTCCCAGGCTGATTCGCTTCTATCGGTGAATCATATCTTGGTGTATTGAGTGTTTGATCGTCAGTCACTCATGATATGTGCTCGACAGAGTCACAAATTTCCCCCCAGTACTTAATGCGCAACCGGATGCTCGAGTCCAAAGACACGATTCCATCCTTCCCTCTCCCAGGCTCCAACCCAATAACTATGGCTGAAACCTTACGTGTCCTAGTCAAGTATTTCTAGAAGAGGACAGATGTCTACGGTCTCTGAGGATACAATGGATTTGATCTCGACGGCCATCTCTGGCTCCGCCCGCCCCCGCGAACTCGTACGCAGCTCCTCAGGCCTAGGTCACCAGCCGACTGGCCCCCGGCGGCAAGCCCCGACCGACAAGGCGATGCTTCGAATATCTAGAAGCTATATCTCTAGCCCAAACCCTCGTATTTGCCCCGTGCCTAGCCATTCGGATCCGAGCCTCTGCTTTCTACCTCGGCACCTTTCCACCTTGGCTTCTGTGATGCCCGGGCAGGATGGTGCCACTCAATGCTCGACGACTAAACAGTCTCCCAAGGATGAAGTGACGGCAGACCCAAGCCCCACTGCAGACCGGAACCATGGGCCCCAGTCGAACGATGCTATCACTCAGCAAGCTTCTGGAGGAGGTGGCTCTGACCGTAGACCCCGTAGGCTAGACCCAGATGAGGAACATCCACCGCCCGACAAACAATTTTCATTCCGTTCCTTCAATTTCTACGGCCGACCCAGGTCTGTCCGCGCAGTAAACGAGGCCATCAAAGCCGAGCTGGTGAAAGTTTACCTGGCCAGCGCGGGCTTCATCTACGGCTTCATGCACCCCAGCAACGTCTTCGTAAGGCTGGGCGCCGGGGCCATCGTAGAGGTGGACCTCATCAAGATCGGGCGCTCGGGCAACGTCGAGCGCCGGATGCAGCAGTGGGGGAAGCAGTGTAAGTACGCGCCGAGCCTGGCCTTCGCCCACCCCATGCCCCATCACCAGAGGATCGAGCGGGTCGTCCACCACCAGCTCCACAACGCCCGCCTGAGGGAGCACCTGGGTTGTTCCGGCTGTGGTGTCCGCCACACGGAGTGGTTCCGAGTCGATGCCGCATACGCGGGGTCGCTCGTGCAGAAGTGGCAGTGCTTTGCGCAGCTTGAGCCATACGATGAGCTGGGGGGGCTGCTGCCGAGCTGGTCTGACCGGCTTGAACAAGCCGACCTAGACGATCCTGACTGCTGGATTGTGTTTTGTCAAGGCTCATCGTCACCTCAGTCGGCAGTGCTCAGCAGTCTCACTCGGGAATTGGAAGGACGACCTCGATGGTCGTCCCGCGCCGAAGGCTGGATCATCAAGTGATGGTAATGTTCCAGAAGACATCCAATAGATTATTGCCAGCTGAAATAGGTTGGGCGGATGTGGCCCTTCATCATGTCGATTTGGTATACCTTCGAGGTAAGTTATGAACATACACAAGCCAAGGCCAGGCAGGATCTTAGCTTCAGGACAGCAAATAGATAGCCAATATGAAATTTCCCCATCAGACATCTCTCGTGCCATAATTGATTCTCGGGTCATCTTCCACGGCTGCGCATTTATAGTTGCGTTTTCCGTGGCTGGCTAATTGGTTGGGTGTTGTTCAGGCAGCCACGATCTCCTCAACCGCCGCCAGCAGCTTCTCCGGCACGCTCAGGAAGGGGCAGTTGTTTGCATCGATAGCAACGGTTGGTGCACCCGGGCCAAGCTGAGATGCCGTTTGTTGTCGAAGCGGGTAAGGCAAGGCCCCGTCCTGCTTCGTGAAGATGTATGCGCAGGTGATCCCCACGTTCCAAGGTTCAACCTCGCTTTTCCCGACAAAAAGCGCGGCCGATGTGAACGTCAGCTCCTTCATCCACTTCTCCTGGTCCTCTGGGGAGAGATCGCTGAAGCCTATCTGAGGCATCAAGTCCGGATTACCCGTGACCCGATCGCCCTGTATCTGTGCGTTACTATCTTCGAGCCCCTTTGCTCACCTTGAGGGGGGTTTCACCTTACCTCGATGACCATCCAGGGTAGCGGTTGACCTCCCAGCATGTCCATCAGACTGCTTCCCTCAGGGATCATGAATGCGGTCATGCAGATGATTCTTGTTACGCTTCCGGACAACGCCGCCTTCCCACGCGTCTTTACGTCCAGGCCCTTCATCTCTCCGCTGCCGTTTACACCTCCGGTTGAGTGGGTGAGAAGGACGACTTCGTTGCCAGCCTTGACAATGGGGCTCAAGCACGGCGCGGATGGCCGCGATATCCTCAGCGAGACCAGTCGTCCCGCCGGTGCTCGGGAGCTGCACACATTCGATATCGTACCCCGGTTTCTCGAGCAAGTTGGCGAAGGGCCTGAAGGCAGTGGCCAACTGCCATGCTCCCGGTACTACCACAATCGCAGGTCGAGAGGCGGCAGTCATTGTCAACTTGGCATTGCCTGGTGGGCCCCGTGGTGGAAACGCGTGGGAGGGTTTGAGTATCGCAGCTCCGAAACAGGATGACCAACCCAGACTGACTAGGGATGGTTTGTGGTCTATATACTGCTATAGAGGTTGGCCTCGCTCATTGACACTAGAAGCAGTGAATCTCGGATGTCTTACGTGCACTAATCCGAAGCGCCTAGTTCGTGCGCCATCGGTGACGAGTCTATCATCAGATGCTCCTTGATTGACGACCTAGGTTGGTGACGAACACCCGCTATTTAGTGATAGCAGGAGACCAACGGGACTATCCTACAAAGGCACATCCAGGCTGCCCCGGTCCCTGTTACCAGTGGCTCGTGGTGCAGCATCCGATGGTCCAGGCAAGCGCTCGGGGCTTGGCTTCAAACGATAACGATTCCCCAACGCCTTCGTGACTCTGCTAGCGAGATATCTTCTAAGTCTATATTTGTCCACGCACGATGCACTTCTGTAGATATGGAACCCAGATACAGATTCGGCGTGGTCACGGAAACTCGGCAAGCCTTAACGCCATATCATCTCAGCGGAAAGGCAGTTCCCCTTTGTGATGGTGCTTTCTTCTTTCAACAATTTCTTTTCTCGGAGGAGGGTTGTCCACGGGAGAATACCCTCGTGCCAATGAGTTAAATGTTTACCTTGGTGAGAGGGAAATGCGGACGAGTTACTGTGCGATCCTCCTTCTTACTTGCGAAGTCCATGATCCAAGGGGCATTGATAAGGGCGCAGGACACTTCGACGGGTACAGAGTGGCTAGTCATGTGTGAACACCTTCCGCCAACGACATACCTCTGGTGTATGAAGGGTTTCAATCTCCCGCCAACAATTGGAGACTAGAAGATACTACTGGCCAAATCGGCTGCGTGCTCCATAGCAGCACGATACATAGGCGAATAGCCTGCACAGTTCCGCTTCAGAGACCACTGTCAGTGGGGGGGGGGGGGCACATCTTGGTCAATCCAGCTGCGTGCCCGTATCGATCAAAAGAGGTGAAGAGTCACCGGACCATCTGTTGAGCTTCATCCCAACAAACGGCCGGACGGCAGCAGCTGAGCAGATACAAGCCATCGACCCTGGCCCGCATGGAGACTCATCTGATCTACTTCGTCAAAGCGGATATCTCTCTGGCCATAGCGAGCTCCTAGACCAACTGACTCCAGACGACGTGCATGAATGTTTCTGCGCAATTGTGACTTGCATGCATCTTCACATCACGCTGATTCACCGCTGATCTCCGCAGGGTCAGAAGACCCCTTGGACGGACGAACGGATGAATGATTGCAGCGGGAAGTGCACTTTTGCTAAAGTGCCTGTATATCACATTCTTCCAAGCGACGGAGGGTATGATGCATCAACAGCACTTGGCAGAAAGCACCTTACTTAGGTAGGCGTTCGCACACTGCATCACCAAATTGCAAAGCAGCGTAGGCACTGAGGCTACCCCAACATGCACCCCAAATCACGGGGTGCCTGTGCCAATGTACCCGTACTAGTCCTACAAGAGACCTTCTCTTCGCCCTGTTATGCAAGGCGGCGCACGCGGTGAGCCGGCCCCTCGGCGTGGTGACACTGCAGCCACACAGGGATCCATCTCACCCGCCCCTTTAGCGAGCCAGAGTACGTACGAGGCCCAAGCATTGGCACGCGAGCGGGTTTCTCCTCCTCCTCCCTCATGTGTGATTTTGGAAGGATGCATCAGCTGGGCCCCTCGCTTCGAGAAGTTCATTTTCTCACCCCGTGCCGAGACCCACGACGCCTCGTCTCATATGCTCTGCGAGCGATGTCACGCCTTGGCGGAGCACCAGGGGAAGGATTCGATCCCATGGAATGCTTTGTTTCGGTCTTAAACTTCGTCATCCCAAGAGGTCGGATGAGTGTGGCGGCGAGGGAGTGAGTGTGTGTGTGTGTGTGTGTGTGGACGATCCCACACTCAAGACCATCAACCGTACAAGCGGAGACAGACATCATACTGGGGTGCATGTACTATAGTAGATGGATAACTTTGGGCCCGCCCGACACGGGTCCTTATGTCCGGGAAGAACGGTTCCTGCGTAGGTAGTTTACAGATCGCCCAGCTGGGATGCATACAGCCAACAGGGAGGGGCCACACCTGAGACGCCCGCTACCAAACATGCGCCCCTCGCATGACGGAGGCTTTGTTTTGTGGCTGGGTGGCGTCCTGCGGAAGGTAGGGATGAAAACCATCCGGCGCTGTGTTACGACGGTATCACAAACGTCCCTCCATCTCGCCGAATTCTCGTCTGAAGGTGGCTAAAACGTGGCGATGTGGGCTCTCATTCATGGGGCCGGGCCGGAGACGCATGGGTAGAGAGCCCCCTCCTTCCGCCCTCGCCTCGCCTTCAATGGCCGCGTGCAGTTGTGCGGCAGATCGACAGGCCGGCTAGGTCGGGGGCATGGGCTGGTCAGAGAGTTGGGACGGCACCGGGGATGTACGAAAATTAGGCCAGGGTCGTTGGTAGCTACATAGTACAATGGCTGAAGGGCTTGTGAGGAGATGTAGCGATCGTTGACGTAACTCACATGAGGACATCGTTCAAAGCAGTATTGCGTGAAGGTATTTCAAATTGTGGTCCTCCCGCGAAGGGTGTTACTATCTAGGTAGGTTACAGGGCATCTGCCTGGTCTCGAGGTCGAGAGCCTAGACGATGAACCTTGATGAGCTCGAATAGCTCTTCCCCCCCTCCCACCTCCAAGCAAGTCCTCTCAACATGTCTACGACATAAACCTAAGTGACTTCTTCCCTGGTGAGACCCCTCAACACATTGATCCACACTAAAGTGGGACATGTTCGAATGTGACTTTTGAGAAGATAAAGTAGGACCAAGAGTCAAATGAAAGCTAAGGAAGGTCCTTCCCTTGATTCGGGAAGAAGAAAGAGGAAAGGGAAAAAGGATATAGATGTAGCACAGTAGTAGAGCCACAGCATAACAAACTGGGCCATGAGTAACTGACAAGAGTAAGGGGGGCAGGTAATGGAAAATAGACAAGTGTCTAGTACAAGAGTCTAAGGATTGCCGGCCGTTGCTCGTAGAACGTTGGTTTTCGTTCAAAGAAGGTCAAGAAGGGTATCATGTAAAGATGATCAATTTCCCCGCACTGATTTATGCAAGTCGGCCGTGAGCGTCATGAATGAGACCAAGTAAACAGATGCAATAATGATTTGATGAGAGGTGAACCGAAATAGCGAGACGTTGCGTCTAATGGGCGACGGCCGTCTTAGGTTTAAAGACGGCAGACGGAAGAATGAAGTGCGAAGGGTCTTCCTCCTTGGTTTCGGTGACAGTCGTGGCGACAGGGTGTGGTGAGGCGGTTGTGCGAAGTTCTTTCGCGCTGGCGGGACCAGCAGCAGTGCTATGGCTGCCTGTAGAAGGTACGTCCTTCAGACCGCCTCGAAGTGCCTCGTGGCTCTGGACACGGTGAAGCTGCTTGCGCTCCTGCCCGGAAAGGTTGAAAGACTCCTTTTGTCGGTTGGCAGAGTCCTTTTCCCGGAGTGCAGCGTGCAGCTCACTAGCCTTGCTCATCCGTGTGATCTGTTGCTCGACATCGGCGAGGAGAGCGGCAACCTCGTCTCCGGCGTAGATGCGGATGCTCTCAACCTCGCTGCGGCGGATGCCAGCAGTAACGGGTTCGTCGGCAGCCTGGTCGATCCCAAGGCCGACAGCAGAAGCAGCAGCCTCCTCAACGAGTGGCTGCTCCACGATGGTCGAAGGTACCTGCGCCGCGACTCGACATGGGGATGATGATAAGGATCCAGTCTGAGGAGTAGAGGTGACTTTGGTGGGTGATCGTGGGGGCGTGGAAGGATCAGCGGGGGCAGTTGGCGACTTGGTGTCCAGCGTGAATGGTGACCGGCCGACCCCGGCAAGAGCCCCATGGACAGGAAGGGTCAAGGCAGCAGCGACGTGTTCCAGCAGCTTCTGGCGAACTCGAGTGCGGCGGTTTTCGGCCTGCTCAAGCTTGCTGACCCAGTCATCGATGGAAGCATCTAACTCGGCAAGAGCCTCCTCCTGCTTGAGCAAAGACTCTTGGCTGAACTTGACGGTGCGTGGAGACCGGAGGTACTGGCAGATCCGGGAGTGGAGATTACGTCGCCCGGCCCTGAGTGAGTGGTAGGTACGGCGCAAGTACTCGCAGCGCTCATCTAGGTTCCTCAATTCCTGAACAGAGTTAGTATGGAACCGCGCAGCTGCGTCGACTCAGTCGGGTTCGCGGCGACTCACCCTAGAGAGGCTGTCCACATCAGACTTCCTCAGGATCTCGAACCTCTCGGCCTGTTGCAACGCCTGTTTGTTCAGGGCAGTAGTCTCGGAAGCATCCAACATCTGCACGGCATCGGGTACCTTCCAACCTTTGGGCAGCCGTTCGAACGCACGACGCTCCGCGCTCTTGCTCTTCTTAGAGCCACTCCTCTTGAGTCCATTCTCAGTCTTCTTTTTCGGGCGTCCACGGTCCATGATACTCCCGTTCAGACTGGCACTGTCGGACATGTTCCGTCGATGAGATGTGGTGCTGGCGCTCTGAGGCTCGGCGGCTGACGGCGGAGCAGACTCGCTGATGGTCGTATCTGGTGATTGTTCTTTCGGTATCTCAGGCAGGCTATTTTCTGTCTTTGAAGGCTTTGGGGATCGTCGAGGGTCGTGGGTGGCTGACGCTGACACTGGCGTCGGCAGCGTCGAGGGGGTCGCGGTCGAGTGCCATGTACTTGCGGACGACGGAGTTGTAGTCGCCTGAGAGGCCGACATTGGCGTATAAGGTCTCGATCTGGGCGAGTCATCTGATCTTGCCGTTCGTGCGCTAGACTCGGTGCTGGTGCTGCCTTTCCGCAGGCGGCTGGACGAGAGCTGCCTCTTTAAAGTTGAAAGAGCTGACATCTGTCCAGGTATCATGAGTGGCGGAAGGTCCTTCGGCGACGATGGTGGCCGAGTTCCAGAGGAACCGCTGACGTCGCTCTTGTCTCCAGCCATCTGATAGGCAATGTTGTGCTGCTTCCAACCGTGGCCAGGGGCACTGATTGAGCGCTCATGGAGTGTCGGTCGTCCCGGTAGCGTGGCTAGATGGGAGTCAGCCCTGGCCTGTCTACGAGTCCCTTTCCGCGACTTACGGGAGTCCATAGACGTCTCGTGAACCGTGGTCATAGGCCCGAGCTCTGGGACGCTGACTTTACGGCGGCGGATAGGAAGGTTGTGCTCTCTGATTCTGAGTCTCAGGTTGCCCGTGCCAAACCTGTTGTCTGACCCGTCCGCAGTCTGTCCCATGGCCAAAGCGAAGGCCTGTTCGGGGGCGAGCCCTTGTACTGGCGAGGCGGCGACCTGCTTCTCTCTAGGGAATAGTTGATACTTCCTAGTATCTGACTGAGCCATTCTCCAGGCCCACGGCTTCGAGTCCTGCTGTTCAACCTAGTGGGTGAAGGTTTATGGTGAGATTCAAGTTGGTCCAGCAACACAATCTTGGGATTATATATATTGTGGAGGGCAACTGCCAGAGTTGAGGAGGTTCCGAGTACGTACCTCGCTTGAAAGGGGAAGAGGCGAAAGAGGCCGTACTATATAGCTCGAGATGCCCAGGCGATCGCTCTCGGTTACAGGTTGTATGCAACTTGCTATATGAGCCATGTTGGGCTGGGGGCATCCACACCCGGGAGACAGGGGTGCTAAGCTATCCAGATTCTGATGCAGCGGGTCCCTGCTCTGCGGGCAGAAACTGACGGAGAGGATCCGATGATTAGGAGATTGAGTGTAGTGTAACAGAATCGCAGGGCCTGAGTGCGAACACGCGCATGGGTCCCTAGCAACGTTGCCCAAACAATCAGCACAGGGGAGGCCGCATTAAGAGCAAGGTCGCGCTGTCTATCCTCGAGGACGCGAGCGGGATATCCGCAGCAGGCAGGCAGATGAGGAGTGAAGAAATCAGAAGCCTATGCGGCCCCATCCCCGGACGGCTGTTGACGCCCTTTATTTGTTCCCCAGCATCTGCTTTGTGTCGAAGCGCAACCCCCTCAACGTCGTACGCAAGATTGCAACCGCTTTTGGAGGGAGGGGGAGAAATCGATCGCTGCAGTAGTCTCTCCTTCTGTCGAGCGACTTCCCTCTCGTCTAGGGAGGTCTGCAATCCTCCCGCAGGAACTTGGACCTCACTGACCTCTCGAGGGTCAGGGGACTGCTGCAAGGTCCGTGGCCGTGGGGAGCGTGCAGGGGCAGAGTACCAGACCGCCCGCAGCCTTGTGCACGTCCGTCCGGGGACGAGTCCGCGGTGCAGGCAAGGTACCGCAAGACAAGCCGTCCTGGTCGTGATGTAGCCACGGGGGCGGACTTGAAAGCGAAATGAGGACTAGCCGTACAGTTGAGGTACATGAGGCGAGCAGCAGGAGGATGGGGTTCTCGCTGGATACAGCATAGTGAAACAGTCTAACGTACAGACCCTGGATACGCTAATGTGGGACCGCATGTGGTGGAGTCTGCCCCCACCACAAGGCGGGTCTCGTTTCCAGACTGGGACCGCCTGACATCGAACTTAGTATGGTATAAATCCACGACACCACCCTCGATTTAGTGCCGGCTAGTTGTCTGAACAACTATCGAGGGCGTGCTCTAGGGCCGTCAGAGCTGTTTGAGGGGTTGAAGATATCGATAAGGGCCTAGGTGGCTAGGCATCGCAGCCCATGAACACGACATCCAGATCGCCAGTGTGCTGGCGACATTGCGGAGAGGAACCAGTGGCTTGCCCGAGTGCTTACTTGCGTTAGCAACCATTGTGTAGTGTCCCCCAGGCCATGACCGGACATTAAAAGCTGTTGGCCCCACAACTCATGAATCGAGAGATGGAGTTAGTAGGTATAGAACCCACTTGTGTGCTCGTTCACACCAAGCCGTGACCCAGGTTGTGGACTAGTCTCTGCTTGTGTCTTACTTTGCAACATGTCAGCTGATTCAATCCTCGATAAACTTCCTTGGCGACCTCTCCGGACCCTATCAACCGAGTCTCTGTTTTTAAGGTTAGGAGAACACTCAGGCTTCTCTACCGTGGGCGTGTTGTGGAGTAGCTCCACAGGGATCGCCTTCACGTTGATCACACCCTCACGACCCTTCGTTGGTGTCATAGTGCGGCTACCCCAACTTCGATCGGTCAACTGCTGTTGACTGGATGTCCCCCCATGGGAAGAAACATGCTTATCATATCTGGCCAAACCTACAAGTGTCAGCGATCAATTGTCGTATCCTGTGTGTTGCTGCCCGTGTCCTGTTGCTTAGAGAACGGCGTATCAGGAAGGGACGAGAGGACTGCAGCAACTCAGACTGTCAGACTGCCGACTTCGTATGTTCTGGAGAGTCTTTGTCATAATCATGCCAGCATGGCTGGAGAGGGAGGTTGTGAGTGGTGATCTGCAAAGCAAGGTTTAGGGGAAACGTGGGAAAAAAACACCCGAGATCGGCAGAAATAGAGTTTTGGTCAGGGCCCTTCAAGGACATTGAGACCCTAACCCTTTAGGCTGAGCCCCCGTGAACGGCTGGTCCGTGCGGCTCACGTTCATGAGGGTCGGCCTGGGCCATCCAAGTCTTACCACGCCTCGACACCTCACCACGCATCAATTTACACGGCCTGCACCCAGGCTCCTGAACGGAACAAAAATGTTTGGAAGCGACAAATAGGGTTATGAAGACTACCATAGTATGTGGTGGGTCCAGATGCACAGATGATCGACATGTGTGAAATAAAAGCCCGCTGCAGGGGCGGGGCGTGTTCGAAAACGTCGCCAGCTTCGTAAGGTCCTCTCAACCGCATTATGAACTGCAGTGCATGACCCTCTCCCACGGTACCGGACGTGGTTCTGCTGTTGCTGGAGACCCATCACACGCCTCTGCACTGCAACGTCAAGACGCAACTATGGCAGACCAGTCACTCCGGGCATGGCTGCCCTCAAGATCGACATGTGCTTCTTCTGCCAGGTCCCAATCGCTTTGCCGCTGGTGACGGTGATGGCGCCCCCTGTCCGTGCCAGACGCCCTGAGGTGTTATTCATGGCTCGGTCCAGGCCTTGCACTGACCTGCCTGCAGAAACGATCCTGGCATAATCTCAGGCGCTCGTCGTGACATCTACATTACCTCGCAGGGGCCGTGTGCAGAGCGAACCGACCCAGTGGATGACAGCTCTTTTCCGAAACATATCGGGTCGGCTATAGTCCACATAGGAAGGCTATCGATCGACGGTCATACCCACCGCCGGACTATATGGTCTTGGCTGTACTGCACTCAGAGCTTATTCTGACGACGGACATCCGACAAACCACAGCGCTGCGATCCTGCAGCACTGTCCATGTGCCACTATTCTTTCACTGGACTCCTCCACTCGGAAGGGACCCTTCATTTGGATCATCAGATGGAACAATAAACTTGTGCCCGGCATGTGATTTCAGGCACCGTCTGCAGCTTCTTCGATCGGATTCTCCGCACCCCTTGCCAACAGATTGTCCTGGCCACTCTACATAGTGTACACACTTGCATTAATTCTTCGAGGATGAATTGAAACAAGTGTGTACCCAAAAATACGGTCTGCCCATTATGCTGCCTAAACGCCAAACCGAAGAGCAAATCGCTGGTCGACCCCTTCTCCATGGCTCCATACGCCACAAATCGCCGTTGGCTTGTGTGACACCGGTCTACCCATCCATTGCCAATACGAGTTTGGCTTGTACCGGGCAAATAAGCCAGACCTTGTACTGGCTGACCTAGGGACGGCGAATTTTTGTATCCATCAACAACAAGAACCCATATGTCTCTCATTGTATAAGGTTTGCAAGGGACAGGGGCCAGTATTATTCTGCTCCTTGAGGATTGCCTGGAGGTCACGAGCCTCCTGTGGCTTGCCCTCGGGCATCACGATATCTGCATTCGGCTACTTGCTCCGAAGTTGCTGCGGGGTGTTCAGGGGACACGAGGATATTCGTTGTGAGTCTAGAGTGATTGTGGAAATTATTCGCGATGGGGGGGACCGAATAATTCTCCTGCCAGAGGATGGTGAGGCTAGCATCTCGAACATGATAATGCTGATAATCTCCTGCGGACCAAATATTTTTATGCATTCGCCGGCAGTCTGAAATAGAACGGCACGATACCTGAGCCACCCCAGCCTGCCAGCTCGACTGGCTGCATACGCTCCGGGGCCCTTTCTTCAGCAAGGTTCTTCAGCAAAATGCGGGGTGAAGAGCACAATGTTTCAGCTTCAGCAGCAGAGCGTATGACTGGTTGGAGTCGCAGCCTGGGATGCCCTGCAGTGGTAACTTCGTGCTGGGAAAGGCGCCGTGCAATCTTTAATGTTCTCCCACTCACTTTTTGACAGACGGGCTCCCACCACTGTTGTGCCACCGCGCCCACGGGACGAGAGACTAATGCAAGCACTCCAGACTCGCCCCTCTCCCCATCGCTCGAACCAGACTTCCGACCTGACGACCTAGGAACCGGTGGTCTGCCCTGCAGCACGTCTTGCCAGCAGCACCAGGGGCAGCACCAGGAGCACCAGCAGGAGTATCTCCCTCCGGCCGATCACTAGACCCAAGGCGGGGATCTTGAACGATACCAGCCACGTCGTATAGGGTCTGAGTGTGATCGTCGAGCCGGTTGTGCTTCCGCCCATCACCTTGCCCTATCCGACGGCCCCTCGTCTACTGTGGTACATCGTACCACGGTGTCTTGACGAGTCATGAAAGAACCCAGCGCCGGTGGGGCCACGACCCTCGCTGGCTCGTCGCCCTCTGATCCAAGACTACTACCATGTATGTACCATACATAGTACAGAGCACCACAGTAGAACGATGATCTCGAAGAATTACTACTATGGTAAAGTTTTCCAGGGGCGCCTGGCCTCGGCAAGTTTTGGCCTTGACACAGGAACGTGGGGCTATCCATCAAAGTGTCAGATCCACCCCTGCGAATTATATCAAACCCTCCGGGCGTTGAAGGGCGGGGTCCCCCACCCTCTGCTCTACCTGCGACATGACCACGATACAGAGGGGACCCAGCAGCCTGTTCTGTGGGGCTCGTCATGCGCACGCCGGCAGGCGACCTCCGGACCACAAAACCCAGCCCTTATCAGTCGAGAGATACGTCGATGGCCCCTCAAATAGGCTCGGCATCGCCACGGCTCCAACCGTAGCATGCGGATCAGCGGTAGCGTCCAGCGGAGGCCGGGCCGGCTACGTAGTTCGTGTCTTCTGACGGGAAGGAATGAGGACGATCTTTCACCACGGCAGTCCTGTGAGGAGCAGTACGCTTGCGTCTGACCCGTACCGTCTTCTCGAACGCAATATTCCTGACGCCAAGGGTTGGGCACCCAGCGCCGTGCTGCAGGACACCACTGGACCACGGCAATGAGCGGTGACCATGGTGTGCATCCCGCAGCAGTCGGGGTATCCGTGAACAACCTAATAGGTGTTCCCGCGAGGCACTACCAGCCGCTGCGAGGATGCCAAGCTTCACTGCCCTCCTTAACCATAAAACATGACAGCACCCTGACGTCCAGACCGCAAGGGCCAATCCTGATAGCAGCCTCGCCCCTTTTGGTACTAGTAGCCGAAAAGCTTAGCTCTACAGTTAAGACTGCCGCGGTCGCCCAGCGCGCAGGGGGTTGAGACAGGGAGGGGAAGGGGTACTAACGACGGGGGCATTTGCACTGCCGTCCCTGCGGATCCTGCATGGTACCTCCTCCCCCCCCCCCCCTTTACCTTGTTGTTCTTTTGGAGCGTAGAGTAAGATGAGGGCATCTCGAACATCCTCACCTCCTAAGCGAACGAGAGAGGGAGAGATACCGTTCGTCCGGCCGGACGGCCGGTTGATGTGTCTCGCCAGGAGGGAAATCCCTTCCAGCGGTTGAGCGGACCACCCACTGGTTCCGCGAGGGTCCTATCAAAACCCCAGATCCGTGCATGCCCCCCAGGCAGGGCCCTTTGACCCCCAAGACCTCCACCCGTGAAGAACCTGACGTTTGATATTTCCGCGGGCGCCCTGTGTTTTGTGCCCAGCAGCAGGGTTCAGAGGGACTCGGGCGAGACCACAGCAGCCCGAGCCGGTGAACCTCCCATTTCTATATGCACACGTGCGAGAGGGTCGGCCCCTCAAGCTTGACAATCGCGGCAGGTACAGGATTGTGCAACAAAAAAAAAAAAAAATTTCCACAGTCTCGCCCATCACTTAAAGACGAGTGATTTCCGCCGGGGGGCAAGATCATCATCCTTAATAACTGTCAGACATAATGGGATTTCGCTATAGGCTCTAGATGTCTGCGGTTCGCGTAAATCCCACTGCTGAGCGAGATTAGTCCCCTATAGCGAATTGCCGTTAGTAAGGATGGTATACGAGATTGCACTCCAATACCAATGTCAGTGATCAGCACGACGGTGCTGTAACAAGAGGGATGCTACGCAACTCGGCCGAGGATGTAAGGTTTCGGTTCTCTATGCACGTAAGTAATGGAGGATTGCACGATGCTGGCAATATCCATGCCCGCGTGAATCCTCGTTGTGCATCATTTCTGTCAGTCTCGGTGTACGATAAGTCTGTTCCGGCGCCGCACAGGCATCTTTCGCCCCAGCCATGCGGAACCACTGCAGGGCCCGGACGAAAATAGCACACCCCGCAAGTGCCAGTCCATTTCCGTGGTGAGGGTCTGGATATACCCTTTGTGTGGCAGTCCTTCATTTCATCTCCTGGGTACGAGGAGGACCGAGAAGCCTGCGATAATTCTAAACATTCTTTATGGCATGGATCATGGAGGTTCCTGCAGCTGCGTGGATAGCCTCGAAACGGCAAGGAATAGCATGCCACGAGGCGTGTCAGGGCAAACAACTACATACTAGCGGACCCTTGAACGGTTTCGAGTATCAAACCAGCGGACCGTCCGTCTGCTTCTTATGATGTGAGAACGAACGAAAGGGAGCCCTGCCTCGCTCGCAACCTTGTCGGTGGCGGGATCAGACACGGGCAACAGCGCTTGGCAGACAGCATACTTCGGCTCATTGAGCGATCCCTGACTTCCCATGCCACCTCGAACTTTTCATCCTGCTGTGTAACATAGTGCCACATTCCAAGGGATTCCGAATTGTAGTTTGGCCGGATAGCCTGGAGTGCTCCCACGGCCATGCGACGCTCTTCGGAGCATTCGTAATACTTCCGCAACGTCTTTGGGCCCCTTCCTGCATCGCGACTGGTTGCTTCACGACTAAGCTTCGGACTGATGAGGACGATGCGTCTGAGTGAGCGGGGTGGACGCCCCTGTGTGCCCTTGGGACGAAGGCATAAAGGTACAGGAGCAGGTTGAAACATGTTTCGCGGGTGCCGCCACGGAGTCAGTGTTTCTTGCGCGACTTCTGAAATCAAGTTCGTGCTCTCATCCTCAACGCCGCCATTGAGATCCTTCGGGTTCGTGTGACTTCGACGTCTGAGGGGGGCGGGGGGGCCGGGAGACAAGGCCGCATGACGTGAAGCCTTGAGCTCTCGACCTCGAGGCTTGGTCAAGGCATCTTGATATGAGGACGAAGAATGATAGAGCGATCTCGCCGGCATCACGTAAGCAAGAGTGAGATGTTGCCTTCCGAATTAGGTTAGACCAAGAAAAATACGGCGCCTTCCCGCGCCTTCCCGATATGCGTGAAGCTCCTAAGGACTTATTCGCCCAGACGAAATTTGTTATTTTGCCATGAAGCTAACCTAACTAAGCTTATCACGACTTATCGCCAGCTCTCCAACCTTTGCCAGCTCCGTAACGAGGAGGTCATAAACTACCTAGATGGGCTTAGCGTCTGGGCAATTAAGATCCTGGCCTGGGCAAATACTCCCAAGGCAATAGCTACGCCAGCAAGGTGAGGAGCATCATGAGACCATCGCCGGTTGTAGCCGCGTTCAACAACAGTCTCCATGCTGCTGAGTGGCTCTGGTCTCCTCAAGAGGGTCAAGCTCCCTGCTCGCACCTCCTCACCCCCGGCTGCGTGCTCAGCCAAGGCCCCATCCCACTTCCCTCTCACCATCCAGGTCAGAGTCCAAGCTCGCTTCTTCTACAAGCCCAGTATGCCTGCCCGAGACCCCTCCACGTCGTCCAACTACGATGCCTGGCGGACAAGGCACACCACCACCAACTTGAAGATCGACTTCAAGGAGAAGTCCCTCCGCGGACTGGTCACGCTGGAGCTTGAGTCACAGACGGACAAGGGCAGCAAGGAGATCATTCTCGACAGCAGCCACGTTGCCGTGTCCTCCGTGAAGGTGAACTCAGCCGATTCCCAATGGTCCATCCAAGACCGCACCGAGCCTCTCGGCTCACCAATGCACATCTCGGTCCCCTCCGGCGCGGCCAAGGGCGAGCTGGTCAAGGTGGACATTGAGGTCGCGACGACGGTAGGGTGCACCGCGCTGCAGTGGCTCACGCCCGAGCAGACCTCGAGCAAGAGGGCTCCGTTCATGTTTAGCCAGTGCCAGGCGATTCACGCACGGAGTCTGTTCCCGTGCCAGGACACGCCGGATGTCAAGTCAACCTACTCGTTCCGCATCACGAGCCCGCATGTGGTGGTCGCCAGCGGTGTTGCGGCTGACGGTGAGCCCGAGGCGAGGGAGGGAGGGGAGACGCTGTATGTCTTCGAGCAGAAGGTGCCGATCCCAAGTTACCTGTTTGCGCTGGCCTCGGGGGATATTGCCCAAGCGCCCATCGGCCCACGGTCATATGTGGCTACGGGCCCGGGTGAGCTGAAGGCGTGTCAATGGGAGTTCGAGAGGGACGTAGAGAAGTTCATGGAGGTGATTGAAAAGATTGTGTTCCCGTATAAGTGGGGACAGTACAATGTGCTCGTTCTGCCGCCTTCTTTCCCCTATGGAGGTGAGCGTGTCAACAGTCGCGGCACGAGGCTCCGGAATTGCTAACGCTGGTGAACTTGTAGGCATGGAGAACCCCATCTACACGTTCGCTACCCCTACTGTGGTAAGTGGACACTTACTCTGACATGTCTCCGTCCAAGGTCGAGGTCGAAGCTGACGTGTATAGGTCTCCGGAGATCGTGAGAATGTGGATGTCATTGCACACGAGCTCTCTCACAGTTGGAGCGGAAACTTGGTGACGAGCTGTAGTTGGGAGCATTTGTAAGTGCGCTGCCCACGCCCCGGTTCCTTCAGCGCTGATCAGATTCCAGCTGGTTGAACGAGGGCTGGACAACATACCTGGAGCGCCGAATTCTTGCTGCTGTCCATGGCGCCGCTTATTTCGACTTTTCCGCCGTCATCGGCTGGCAGGACCTGCAAGACACTATCAATGACTTTGGCGAGGACCACAGGTACACTCAGTTGTTGATAGATCACAAGGGCATCGACCCAGATGACAGCTTCAGCAAGGTTCCGTACGAGAAGGGGTTCCACATGGTATGGCATCTCGACAGGCTTGTGGGTCGCCAGAACTTTGACAAGTTCATCCCTTACTATTTCACCAAGTGGGCAAATAAGTCACTGGACTCTTACGAGTTCAAGGAGACGTTCCTCGAGTTCTTCAACAAGCCTGAGTTCGCCGACCTCAAGGACAAGATTGCTGAGATCGATTGGGAGGGTCGGTTCTACAACCGTGGAATGCCGCCGAAGCCGGAGTTTGACACCTCGCTGATCGACGTCTGTTACAAGCTGGCGGCCCAGTGGGAAGACAAGGTCAGTCTATTTCCAGAGCCCGGTCCTGATCGACATGTACGAGTGTACTGACGATATGTGCAAGAACTACACCCCTTCGCCTGAGGACGTCGAAGGCCTCAGCGCCAACCAGAAGCTCGTCTTCCTGCAGACCGTCAGCGCCTTTTCCGAACCCCTGGGCGCGGAGCAGGTCGAGAAGATGGGCCAGGTCTACAAGTTCATCGAATCTCAAAACAAGGAGGTTAAGACGGCCTACTTCGAGGTCTCGCTGAAGAGCAAGGTTACCAGCACATACCAGCCCGTGGCGGAGCTACTGGGCCAGGTAGGCAGGATGAAGTTTGTGCGTCCGTTGTTCGCCGGGCTCAATAAGGTGGATCGGCCGCTTGCCTTGGCGACGTTTGAGAAGAACAAGGACTTCTACCATCCCATTTGCAAGGCGATGGTTGCAAAGGTCCTTGGTGTTGCAGGAGAGGCGAAGTGAAGGTCTTTATGTATATAAGCACCCCCTTAGCCGCTACTAAGGCTAATAAAAGACCAATACCTAGCTCCAGATTACGAAATCAGCTGATCTACAGTCTTGAGCTAGAGTTGAATGTCTTCCCTGGAAGGCGACTGCCAAAGACAATGGCCGTGTCAACTTTCAATATGTCCTTCGTAGCGACAGGCCCGGCGGACCCAATCTCGAGAAGGCCTCTCTGGTCTAGGAACCGGTCCCGCACGGCCTTCGCCGTCGCATCCCCATCACTAGCAACGTCGACCTCCAGCAGCGCTGCCATCAGGACTCCGGCCAAACTGAAACAAATGTCCCTCGCCTCGGCGACCAGCTCATCTTGTGCCTTTCTCTCCAGTCTCGCCTTGATCATCCGCCAGGCCTCCGAAGCCCGCGGCGTAGGTTTATTCGTCTCGAGGAACCAGTCCAGAGCCTCAATACTCGCCTTCCCCTCCCGAGGGTGTTTCAGAGCCCTCAGCATATCCGTCGAGAGAACGTCTGTGGTGCCTTCCCACGTCGCAAGGACGCACAGATCGCGGAAGATGCGGCTGAGATTGATGTGCTCCGACTCGGTGTTGTTGAGATACCCAACACCACCCAACGCTTCCATGAACCCGTACATAAGCGGGATGGCCTTCTTGCATACATACGCCTTGGCAAGGGACGAAAGGACGCGCAGCAAGGGGGTGACGTGCTGCGGCGGCGGCGGGTGGAGGCTCCCGCATGGGCTCCGTATGACCGATGGTGACCTCTCTTCCAGGCCGAGCAGGTACGTCGCGTAGAACGTCAGCAACATCATCGCATGGTACGCGCTGGTCATGGTGGCGAGCGTGCGCATGTGCAACGGGCTCTCGCACAGCAGCATCCGCCTACCCTTGGTCGCACCGACCTGCCGGACAAGCGTATAGGCCTTGGCGATGGCAAGACCGCGGCCGAGGTAGCCAAGCGCGGCGATACAGGAGCGGACCCGGGTGATGGTCAGGATGGTGGCAATCTCGTTGATTCCGCGGCCCTCCTCACCGATGAGCCAGCCCCGCATGTCCCTCAGTTCAAGCTCTGCGGTGGGGAGGGACTTGGTGCCCATCTTGTCCTTGAGGCGGGAGATCCGGACGCCGTTGAGCTCTGTCCCGCCCCGCTCGCCGGTCGGAGAGACGACGTCTGCGCTGTGGCGCCGCATGGGCGCGAGGAAGGCGGAGACGCCCGTGGCGGGGGACGTCTTGGCTAGTAGGATCGTCATGGATGAGTCGGTCGCGCTGGAGAACCACTTGAAGCCGGATATGCTCCAGGGTCCGAGAGGGACGTTCTCGCCGGCATCCGCCAAGGGCGGAGCGATGCCTTGCGGGAAGGGGGCGTAATGTGCGACCGTCTCGGTCTGAGATACGTCGCTGCCCCCTGGCCGTTCTGTCATCCATTGCCCGCTTGTCCAGGCAAACTCTGGGTCTCGTGAGGTGAGATGGTTGTAAGCATTTTGGAAGATGGACCGGCGCGCCTGGTCAAGGTCGGGCTTTTCGAGGTGCCGCTGGAGGAGACGAGCCGCGCCGTCGGTCATTGCAGCCGGACACGTCGTATCTGTTAGGGCAGTGTCAGTAGAGACTCCTCAGCAAGGCAGAAGACCTCCATACTCGCAGAAGATGCCTCCCATAATATTGATCTGTAGTCCGAGATCAGCCACTGTCTATGAAAGCATCTACTCAGACGCGTGGGTCAACCGGTAGTGCAAAGAACGGTCAACCAGAGATGTCGAACCGGGCTGTTCACTATATTGGGAGGTTAGGTCAACATCATCTGGGTTGATCCCCCAAGGAGTATTCTCCCTATGAGATCGCTCTCCATGGAACAATCAGATTGTGGATGCTCTGAGGCAGCACAGGCTACAGCCCCAACGTCTGTCTTCTGAGGCCCATGCCATTTTGCTCGCGGGCCCAGACGAGTACTCATACGAAGGGATGTACACCAATTCCTAAGTGAGAGATGGACATCCTACCTGAGCATTTGTATGACTCTGGTGTACTGGCCATGGTCCGTGTCGTAGTTGTACGCGACAATGCTTTCAGAATGTCAATAGGGAGAATTCAAGCATCGAACTTAGGCTCAAGGCTCAAGAGGGTGGTTGGGTGTGAAGGAGGGCTCGCACCCATTATCTATTCCAAAACGCTGAAGATCTCTCCATCCTTGACTTAGCACGAGAGCGTCACTTCTGGGCTGACCAAAGCTGTGCTTTCCACTGCCACGGAGATAGGGCAGGTTCCTTTCGGAGTCTGAGATGAGGTCGAAGATCTTCTGGGACAGCACCTTGTCCCCAAGGGCTCTGAGCTCCGGCTCAACGGCATTCAAAATGCTTGATGGCAGGAACACTTCGGCGGGTCAGATGTGTGTACGGCATCATGTTAATTAGACCAGCGTGTAAGGCGGGACGAACATTTGAGAACTCTCCGGTAACTCGGGTCATCTTGAGCCTGGTTTCTGAGGATTGGCTGCTGTTGAAAGAAGCCTGTATCTGCTGAGCTGGCTGGCTGCATCGTGAATATGATATCCAAATGGCTTCAACCGTTCAATAGACAGTCCAGTCCATTGTCATTGTCCTGGGCTCGCGGTCTGGCCTGCGTATATAGGCGCCGCGGGGGGTAGCGGGGTAGGGGGGTTCTACTGTATCCAGGGCACCTCGGCACTCGGCTACTGTAGTATTAGTAGTAAATACGGACGTAGAGCACACGTGCTACCGCGTCAAGTAAGGCCACCGGTATGTACTTTAGTACTTTTCGTTCAACTACGTCAAGGTCAAAGCTGCGCCGGTGCTGCTTGGGACATCAACGCCCTCTCTTCCAATCTACCGACGATAGCGAACATCTATCATGAACGCCAACACATCCGAGAATTATTGGCAAATGGGCAGGAGGTGTTGCAGCCTCTGCCTCTTGATCTGAAGACGACAGAACATCCTCGCGTTGACGCGACCGCACGAACGCGTCGGAGACCATCGAAAGCTATGACGACCTCGAGCAGACCGTCACGCCAGCCTGTCGAGATGAGCGATGACGGGGAGACAGCATCTTCCGCTGGTGAGTCGCAAGACTCGATAGCCACCGTCACCAAGCGCAAGCGTAAATTCGAAGACGTCGACGTATGGGCAGACGAACCCGACGATCAGCGGGAAAAGTGGCTGCAGAGCAGGAAACCCAAACGGGCGAAAAAGGACAAGACTACAAAGACCAAGGGAACGATCAAGGACGTACCGAAGCGAGTCTCTCATCCTAGCCCCCACGGCTTAGTCAAGGGCGCTGGTGGAAGCGACGGAGAGAAGGAGGCCGACGACGGCAGCGACCAAGTCTACGTCCCACCGTACATCCTCGAGCGGCGGGCACGCTTCGACGAGAACAGAAGGGAGCTCGGCCAGTCTGGCCTCAAGCTGTCCCCAGACTACGACGGTATATATTTCTCGGACGATGAGAGGGATCCTAGGGAGCTGGACGAACGACCAAAACTTGAACACATACAGCCGTGCCGTCCGTACAGGGACATTGTCCTGGAATCCTCTGCGGGCTTGATACCTGCGTCAATTGCCCAGTACCTTCGCGATTATCAGATCGAGGGCGTCAAGTTCTTGCACGAGCGATTTGTCTACCAAAAAGGCGCCATTCTTGGCGATGACATGGGATTGGGGAAAACGGTTCAGGTTGCTGCGTTCCTGACCGCAGCCTTTGGCAAGACGGGCGATGAGAGGGACGCCAAGAGGTTGCGAAAGATGAGAAGAGACCCGTCCCGATGGTACCCTCGAATTCTGATTGTTTGTCTTGGGTCTCTGATTCCGAACTGGAGGGGCGAGCTCAAGCGCTGGGGCTGGTGGAGGATCGATGTCTACCATGACAGTGGGAAGGACGACGCTCTAAGGGCAGCCCGCGCCGGTGCAATTGAGATCATGTTGACGACATACACGACCTATGCGAAGAACGAGGACAAGGTCAACTCTGTTGAGTGGGATGCCGTGATTGCCGACGAGTGTCACTTGATCAAAGACCGCCGTACCTCCACCACCAAAGCTATGAACAAGATCAACGCACTTTGCCGTATCGGTCTCACAGGAACAGCTATACAGAACAGATACGAAGAGTTCTGGACCCTACTCAACTGGACTAGCCCAGGTCACTTCGGCAGCTTGCGTGAATGGGATCATTCTATCGTCAAGCCGCTCACGCGCGGACAATCTCATGACGCCACCTGGCACCAGCTTAGTCTCGCAAGGAAGACAGCCAAGAAGCTCGTCCAAAATCTTCTGCCCGAATTTTTTCTTCGCCGGATGAAAGCCCTGATCGCTCACCAACTGCCTAGGAAGACCGACCGTGTGATTTTCTGCCCTCTTACGGATCTCCAGAAGGACGCATACGAGCGGCTCCTCGCGGGCGAGGAGATACAAACTATCTTGTCAAGCGTTGACGAGTGCATGTGTGGCTCAGGGAAGAAACAAGGCTGGTGTTGTGGCAAGCTGACATCGGACGGTATGTCCCAATTTCTTTCGCATTGTATGATGCATGTGTTGGTTGCACCAGCAACTGTGGGCCTTCAGAACCAGCAGCTAGCGAATTCTACGCTTGAAAATCTGTCATCTATGTTCCTTTCCTAGAGTAGCGCGCAACCTGAGGCTGCTCCACCGTTTTCAACCGATATATGAGCGAATGCTGACCTGCCCACGACATAGGAAGGCACTGGATAACACTAGTCTTCCCATGCATACAGGCGTTGCAAAAGCTGTCGAATCATCTTACTTTGTTGATCCCGCCGAATGAACAGAAGGATCAGGAGAAGAGAAAAGCAGCTATCAACTTGCTCCGTCAGTGCGCTCCAAAGCACTCGGAGACGGTGTACCGGCAACGAAACTCAATTCAGGTCCTGTCAAATCCTGTCTTCTGCGGTAAGTGGAAGATACTGAAGGAGCTTCTTGGTCTATGGTATAGCAACCAGGACAAAGTCCTTGTGTTTTCCCACAGCGTACGGTTACTGCATATTCTCGAGACTCTATTCAAGAGTACCAGTTATACTGTCAGCTTTTTAAGCGGACAGATGTCGTATGAGGATCGCCAGAAGGAGGTTGATGACTTCAACTCCGACCCCAGCAAGTTTGTCTTCTTAATTTCGACAAAGGCAGGAGGCGTTGGTCTCAATATCACCGCTGCTAACAAAGTCGTCATTGTCGATCCGCATTGGAACCCAGCTTATGATCTACAAGCGCAAGATAGAGCGTACAGAATTGGCCAGCTACGGGATGTTGAGGTCTATAGGCTGGTCTCTGCGGGTACAATCGAGGAGATTGTCTACGCCCGGCAAATTTACAAGCAGCAGCAGGCCAACATTGGCTACAATGCCTCGAGCGAGCGCCGTTATTTCAAGGGCGTCCAGCAGGACAAAGATCGAAGGGGCGAACTTTTTGGCCTGAAGAATCTCTTCAGTTTTCACAGCGACCGGGTCGTACTGCAGGGGATCATGAACCAGACCAATATTGCCGAGGCGCGGGTCAGTGCCCAAATGGCCGACATAGATGTAGACAAGGCCGAGCAAGATGAAGACCTCAAGCCCATCAAGAAGGAAGACACAGGAGACGATGATAGCGGATGGGGTCAGTTTGCCGAGTATATCAAGGCTGAGCATGGCGAAGTGCCAACGAAGAAAAATAAGGCCAACAGACTGAAGAGCGACGCTATCCAGGCGATTCTCGCCTCAGCCGGCGTGCAATACACTCACGAGAACTCAGAGGTCATTGGGTCAAGCAAGGTGGAAGCACAACTCTCGCGGCGCGCTGAGCTAGCAGACGCCATGGACCTCGATGATCCCGAAGGTCAAAGCGCCCTATTCGCGGAGGACGAGGTGAATGAGCCAGTTGCTGGGGCTGAGGCTTGTGGATTTGCACCGAGATTCAAACCGCCCGAGGATGTCAAGCTCAGGCAATTCTGCTCGATGGCCAAGGAATTCGGGTTTGAAAATGCCACAGAATTCGCATTGGTGGTGGAACAGATGACTCAGGAAGGGAGAAGAGACGCGCTTGATTCGTTTTACAAGAAGCGTATGATGCGACTGCTCGAGCAGGAGCTGAAGAAGGATGGGGACGCAGATCAAAAGAAGGTTGCATTCCTCAAGGCTGAGGTCAACGGCACCGAGGATGTCAAAGATGCGAAGGTCAAAGTTGAGCCTAGAGACGACGAATTGTGCCTCGGCCGTGTCACGACGGAGAGCTCCGCCAACGACGAGAAAGGCAAGGCTGAGGTCAAAGAGGAGCCCTACGTGGAGGAGGAAAGCACGCCCACGACGACTGTGTGCATAAATGGCGTGAGGTTAATTTCATCCATCTTCATCGACGACGGCGAGGACGAGCTTTGATTTCCTTTAGAGTTGGGTACGGAGTCTAACATGATACCCACTACTACATCGAATTTATCGAGTGTGATCTGAAACTTCAATACCACCTTGTTTTAGTAAACTAGGCTGCAAGTGTTTCTTTGGTGAATCACTCTCCCATCTTATTGACCATATATGTTTTGGAGGAGCATCTACCGCACCTTACAGCGCAAATATGAGTTGCCTTGTTGCCTGTTTCAGCACCGTCATAGTCCGGACACTGCAACGACAAAGAGTTTTCTGTTGCAGTACTGCCGCTGAAGACGACCAGAAGCGGAAGATCCCCATTTCCCACGCTTTGATGTGAAAGAACACTATTTTAACGTGCTCCTGACGAGTTGGACGGCCATGAGCTGGACCAGCGTCGAGTTAACAAACGAAAATGTTTCAGTGTCAATTATCTTCCACCTTCCGCATCGCACGCCTCTCGTCATGCATTGTTAAAAGCAAGACGGCTGCGCAGCACGCCATCGTACCGTAGTAGCTGCTTATAACAACATGGATTGACAACTACCCAAGAGACGACCTGCGGACAGACGTTGAATCTACTCGCAACGGCAAGATGATCTCTATGGCCCGACGTGGGCTCTTGATATTGGCTAGGCTATGAGGCAACAAGAATTACTATTTTTTTTTTGTTTTTATTATTTTTTTTTTTTATTTTTTACCGCAGTATGCCAGTCGGCCATGCGAGGTACCACGACACTATTGATGGTAGCGGTGAGAGCTGACGCTGAGCAAATACGCTTCGACAATCAGATAACTGACACTGTGCACTTGCGAGCAGAGTCATAGAACAAATTGTTCATGTCATATGGTGGTACGCTAGGTCTCCTCACCGACTGAACCCCTGCGCTGCCTCTATCCGCAGATCTTGTGTAACGAGATGCGGTCTCACACCTATGAAGGCAACAGCAGAATTCACTCACTGCTCAACAGTGTTCCCTCTCAGATCGCGGCCACACTGGTACAGCAGGATTGCTCTCTGCCGTGATTATTGCCTGTCCGGCACCTGGTGCCTCCTGTCCAGGGCGGTCTGACTGAGGCGGGGAATAACATGTTTGCCAGACAATCTTGGCTCCTAATCACCGCTGCAGGGCTCAAAATTATCCGGTGTTGTAGCAGAGAGCAATCGACGGGCAGCCGTTCAATCTCTGTTCCCGAAAAGTCCCACTCCTGCAAGAGTTGTGCACCATCGCACAAGAATCAAATGTCGGGTCCAAGCCTCGCCAGTGGATCACTCCCACCGCTTTTCACTCTCAATCTGCCGAGTCCATGTCGCCACCCGATGGGATATTCTCCGAAGCACATCGCGGGTTTGGCGGACGGGCGGCTCCCCATCCTCCCCACCCGCGCGGGTTCTAAGAATCGCGGCCTTTGTCTGCGGCGTTCCGGAGGCTCGACCGGTGTCCTCCGTCGGCAGCTCGTTTGCCTAATAAGTTCTGTATCCATAGTATCCCGTGGGAGAGGAGGAAAGAAAAACAGAAGGCGCCGGTGTGAGAAATTGAGCTCTTGGGCCAGAGCTCACAACCAACCTCAGGAGCCTGTGATGATGGCCGCCTATGTTGTAATAAGCTACACAGAAGCGGTTGCACGGCTTCCTCCTCATTCAGGCGATGACCGACGCAGAGTTCCTGACCGAAAATTGCGCCCAATCCCGAACACTTGATATTGTAGCTACTCACCGTATCTCCTCCGTCCTGCCTAGTACGCGGGCTTCATTAGGTCCCACGACGTCAGCATTTGATGCTGAGGTCCGTCGGCCGGGTACAGCATCGACTGACCGTATTTATCGGATGATGTGGTCTCGATTAGGCGGACAAAATATGGCCCTGGAATTCATTATTATGGTCATCATCACATCGTTGATGTGGTTTTCAGAAAGCCGCGATCAGCTCCTTGGAAATTGACTGAGCGAGTCGCAACCACGGCGCAGTGCTGCCCACCGTAGGCTCTTATAACATAAAGCTGCTTGAATATTACAGTCACCCAGATCTGAACAGTCCCCCGGAAGATTTCACGCTGACGTTCCACACCCGCATGCCTGAGTACTTAGCCTGAGCCGAAGCGCACAGCTTCCTGTCACGCGGCTCCAGTCAGCCCTACTTTTCTGGTTCAGAGGCTTGATCAACCTCGTCACCTCGACGTTGTAATGCTCAGGATTCCGCCCGGTCGTACCTCACCCTATGGTATCCTCATTGCGCACGGTGACTGCATGATACAGGAAGTAGAGTACCGTGCCAGAGGTACTTGAGCTCCTATTGTATGTCCTGCTACTCCCGGCCCGGAGCTTGCTAAGGCGACACAGGCTACGGCCATGGCACACCGGGGAGAAATGGTCGGTGCGGTCTGTGCCATATCTGCTTTTCCTATCCATCCCCACTCGCTGCTTGCACTCGGGAGCATCTGAAGGTCATGGTACTACAGCCCCTCCGTTCCACTCTGCGCTGCGAGATCGTATCAATTTGACTGCTTCCCTCCCGTGGGCAGAGTCCGTACGACCTGAGTGTAGCCCTGGCCTTTACCTTGCGACGGAGGAAACTGAGAACCCTGTTCAACACAAGCCGCAGGCGGCGGTCAGAAAATGGACAGGTGACACTGGAGGGCACGTGTAGTTTTGGCCCATCTGCTGCAGGCTAGCCTAGGCTGTTCGGGGAGGGAAGCAGGTAAATGCCTAGCTCAAAGTCTGACCAGGCATCTTGCCTATCTCGACCAAGTCTTCTTCTACCCTCCCCTGAAAGGCTCTCAAAGGTAGCAATAAATGAGGGTGGCCAGATTCCAAAAGTCAGACGAGCGAAGATTCGTGACGATTTCATCGTAATTTTTGCTGATCTGGTCGTCTGAGAAAGGTCAAGGTGGCTGCCAGAGGATGAGCCGACCCTCACCTCGAGACTCTGTTCCTCGCCCAGAGCTGCTGCTTTCAGAAAGGGCACGGGGACACCTCGACCCCGTACTTGCGCGCGATAGGCAAGCACATGAGATCAGTTCTGCCGAAGAATCAGACTTGCAATTGCCTTCTCGAGGCCCATGCGTGTTTCCCTCACGACTCAGTCCACGGGTAGTCACACACCCCAGCACTGGACCAGTTTCTTGGTGGCCACTAGCCTCGAGGGGACGACTGGGTGCCCAACCAAGACTTAGCGCTCACTGGTCTTGTCGAGATGGTCGAGACCATTGGGTCAAGGAGTAAAACCTTCTCCTGAGAGCATCGACTAGGCTCACCTTCCGTTGTTTCAGGGGATCCGATCGTTTCATTCTCGTCTCCCATGAACGCCATCTCTTGCCAATGACAGCTTTCCTGGAGAGAGCGTGTTTCGAGATCGACGAGATTGCGGGTGAAGTTTGAGTTCCGAGACGATCATCTTGAGTTGAATCCGTGCGTTGTCCAGATTCACATGACCAGTTGTTCGTGATGATCATCACAACATTGCCCTCTAGCAAATGCAGTCCATGAGGGAGCAGTGGCATCGTGACCTTCAGCTAGCAACGCAAATATTAGGAAGGGGCTGCAGAGCCTATCATCCCGTCTGCTAACCTCGGACGCTCCCTAAAATCACAGTCCAGGCTCCGATCTAGTCATCAACAGATGGCTGGCACACTTGTGGCAGTCTTGTGAGAAAGGAGGAGCCCAGAGGGTCGCTGCTTGTCCTGCCTAGCGTCCAGTGTAGGAGCACTGGCTCCGTACAGTCGCAATTGTAAGTGTGTAGATGGCATGCTTGAAGCATTGCGCAGGTCAACCTTGTCAGAGTAGAGCATTACTATGCTCCTCTGTTTCGGACGGAAGGCCCGCTGGACGCCACATATTGATCAGCCAAAAGCATCCGCATGTGCGTACTCATAGTCTGTCCCAAAGAGGAAGACTGATGTCCAAAAAACCTCGAGCTCGTGTGGATCAAGACACTAAATCTTGATGTATCATGGCGAGCTACCGCGCTCAGCTCACACATCAGAACAGTGGGAAGACACACGTAAGACAGGCAACGAGGGCTGTAAGCATAGAGTATTGCTGAAGACCATTTGAGCTCACATGTTGTGTTCCTCCTGTCGAAGCCTTGGTGTCAAATCTCCAAAATGTGGAGGCTTGATGTCGGACGACGTTTGCTGGAAGCCAGACTCGTCAGCGAATCAACTCTACCATCACATAGTGGAAGCTCACAGACCTCGTGAGCTCGGGCCAGCGTTTGGTTTCAGCCACTACCCAGAAAACGGAACCATTGTTGCACAAAAAAACATCCGGACGCAGGATGGGCATCATCAGTCCAGGCAGGCTGTGGCTTGTGTGATCTCAGTCAAAGAGGCAAGCCCATATCGCATCAGATACTTGTCTGGAGCAAAAGCGAAACAGCCAGCCGGCCCGCTCGTCTGGTATCTGACGTCTTCATCTTGAGAAGAGACCTGTTCTTGCTGCTTCAAGGGGGACCACAGTATACGGTCTGAGCCTGACATGCTCTCGAAGAACGGATCAAGGACCGACACAGTGGAACTGGGGCCTGTCTGAGCGACCAATCGTAACTCTTGCGATGCTCTGGATAGTGGGCAACGTCCGGTCTTCGGACGAAGCTCAATCGTACGAAATGAAACGCACAGAGCCTTTTTCACCTCACTAACGAGTCTAGGATGCCGAGGTCAAGGCACGGCAGTTTTGCCCGGTACGTCCAGTCTCAGGAGATCGGAACGATGAGCACTGGCCGGGCCAAACGCAAGTTCGCGTCTCTGTTTGGAAGGTGTTCGCAGATCTCACCAAGGTTTTGGGACTCCGAGAGATCATAACAAGGCTGATAATGGATCTCGTGGAAACGGAGGTGGGATGGAAGTCGAGCTTCGCCACACGGGGAGTTGCAGCGGCCAGAAAGTTCCGAGGCACGCACAGTCACAGCTCGAGGAAGTCCGGAGATGCGATAGGAGAACGAAGATGTGACTTCCGATCCGAACGGGTTTGATAGACAGCCTGCATAGGATGCCACCTGCCAGCGGCTTCATGCCAGAACGATTTCCGTGGGCTTCATACTGGACTCGACAAGCTTCCGCCTGACAAGACGTCGCGACCCAGAGAATGGCAGCATCTGGTCCCTCGAGGATTATTGTTTAGAACCTAGAAATGTCAACGAGACCACTCAGCCCGCCGCAAGGGACGGGACGCGCGCGGTGGGGTGAATCCACCGAAATGGTAGCACGCGATTGGCTCCTCAGTTGGGGGTTCCACGGCGAGCAGCCGGCCGATCATCTATTTTGGCCATCCCGCTCCGATACATGCCCTCTCATTGTCATTGCACGCGTAAGATGGTCCTGCGCCAGAGAGGCTCGGTCGATGGGCCTGCTGGAGCCGAAAACACACATCGCCTTGATGTCCAAGCCCGAGAACAAGCATCTAGGGTTGAAGACGGTGTCTGCGGGACAGAGTCAGCTGCTATGCCCTTTGCAGACGTCTCATGGCGCGTTTGGGCAGAAGGTGCTGAGCCGTAGTATTGTCGGATCCGGAGGGCGAAGTGGACCTTGGAGGCCCAGGAGGCAAAGCTCTGATGAAACCCGGATCGCGGCGACTGCTGCAGGTCATCAGCCTCATTTGGTCCGAACGCATTCATATCTGGACGCATCGGCCGAGCACAGGGCCGCCAAGATGTGATATCCCATGATGTACCTCTGGGGTACGAGTTATGCTTGTGCTGCACTGCACTGGGGCTTCCTTAATTCCCATGGTCCAATTTCCGGGCTGCAGTCTCCACCTTGCGGCGAGCCTTGGTCCTCCAAACCTGTGACGTTCCGAGTAGCACGGCCGGACGTCCACACGGTTCGCAGAAGAAGACGAAGGCGGTGGGCGGGGTTGACCAATCGTCGACTGAGCGAGACCGTGGTCAGGAAGAGAGAGGCTCGGGGTTTGGGAGGCGACCAGATTCGACGACTCGTGAACCAATGCCCGAGTGCGACTGCAGCTTTGCCAACAGGAGCAGGATGAGGGCGAGACGGAGGTAGACATGAACACGGACACGGACACGGACACGGACATGGACATGGGGATCGATGCAGTCGTAGTGCAAGATCAGGCCAATGCCAGAGTAATAAGGTACGGAGCTGGCTGTTTGAATTGGGACGAGGCATCTAGCTGCCCTGCGGGTTTAGGTCGACAGTTGCCAGAAAGTCAAAATGAAGGAGGGGTTGAAGTGCAGTCCCCCGCCAAGGTCGCAAGGTTCTCTGGTGCTGACCAGGGGCACTCCCACCCACTCTCCACAGCAGGTGTTCGAGCACCATAGCGTGCGTGGTTCCAGTAAAAAGTGCTGCGAGCTCGTACCCTCAGGCCCCAGAACTACTACTAATATAGCTCCATAGTACCCAGCGTACAGTGGACTGGCCAGCTAATTTTAGCCCTCCTGTCTCAAGTTCCCTTTCTGGCCTGACTGCTACTCCTCTATCATATCACTTTCACCGTCCGCCTTCACAACTGCTCAGTTCAACCCCGGCCACCATCTCCTGTTAAGCTTCGATCATGTTTCTGCGGTACTCCTGACAGGTCCGTTATCAGACTGTTTTGATCAATCAAGTAACCCCGGAGTTAATCGATCATCGTCCACGCCCCAAGACTTGTGGTGTTATCTACATGAGACTGCCACCTGATCTCCCTCAAACTCTCTACCCTGGTCTGCCGAGAGAACAGAGGGCGATGGCAATGGGTGGCTGTAACAATTCTGGTCCCCGAAGCTGGACCTGCAACATCTCGTCGCTGTGGAGATTGGCCAGACAGACTATGATTGTTTAACCCTGCGGTCAAGGCCCCGTCACGCAACTGCTGTACTACAGTACACAGTAGTCAGCCAGTGCGGATGTACATCGGTCATGGTCGACCTTTTCCTGGTTCTCGTCCCAAGCCTGCTCTTTTGACAGCTCAAGAAGGATGGACCCCCATCTCCCGGCGAGGTATTCATGCCACCCTGAGCTTCTTCTACCTCCCGGAACGGCGCCTCCTCATGCAGGGACCATCGCTGTCCTGGGAGGGCCCAAGAGTCAACTGGCGTTCTGTTCTTGTCGGCACTTGTCCAGACGGCCACGCTTGGGTCACCGGTTCAAGCTGGGCCCTCGTATCGTATCGCCTCGCCTCGCCTGTACTTGCTTCGATCAAGGCTGGGGTGGCAGGGCGCAGCAACAGCACGACCTCGAAAGATGACTTGTCGAATCCGACAGCAGACTCTTGTCGAGGAGCCTCTTCGTAACTCCGGCTGAAACGCCGTCTGGATGTCGACGTCCCCCACCTGGAACCTGCTTTAGCGCACACTACAGCCAGCCCAGACGGCATGCGTCCACCAAGTCTGCGCTGCGCTTGCGCGCACGCCTTCGTGTGCGTACCCTGCTGCTGGCTGCGCGTTGTGCCTCTTGTCAACGCTGGTCCCGCCGTCTCCTCGGTCGTGTGAGAAGGAAGGACGGCACCATGCCAGATGTCGTACCGTTGGCTGCAGCACTTGAGGCCACCTACTGCAGTGTCGTCCCCTTGTCCACTCACGAGAGCCAGGCCGTCCGACCTTTCAAGATCCGGCGAGCTGGTCAAACCGCTGCTACCCCGGCCCCTGACCCTGGAGCCCGGGCCCATCCATCCTCTAGCCCTTCTTCACAACTGGCTTCCTTGCCTGGCGCTGCCACCTTTGTTCCCCCTGCCGGCATTGGCGGCCCCAACTTGGGCACTTTTTACTCTCAGCATGCATGGCACCCCGGCTGCTTCAGGTCTTCTGAAACACCAGGCGGAGGCCAATCGCGTTCGAGCTTGCTTCAGACCCTCAACGACATCCCTTGTCTGTCATGTTCACTCCGTACCGCTCAGCACTTCCGGGCTACAACCACTTGCGTACTACAGTATCATGCATGACAATTGTTGTCATAACTGCATGACAGCCCCTACAATATTCGACACCTCCTCAGCTGGTCGCTGCCTGGGTACGACATTATACTACATAGTATCTTGCCCTTCTACATCCCCTCTATGGCAGATGTAACGCTGCGAGGCTGCGGACTCAGCGCGCAACGCCTTGGGTCGGCCCCGGAAGTGTGAGTCTTGCCTTCCTAGCGCTGCGACTATACGGGAATGGAGCAGCCCTTGCGAGGAAACGTGCCCTCACTGTGCTCACCGAGCACACAACGACTCATACGCATGTGGCAATGCGCCACAACTAGCCGCGTGTTCTGCGTCAGCGGAGAAGCGCACCCGTCGCATAACCGGCATGCAACCTGGCTGGACCACGATTTATGGACTGCTGTAGCATAACGCAATACGTATCGAGACCCCGAGCACATTCTGGCTCGTCACATTGGTGATGATGCACCGGGCAAGCTTGCCCCGACAGTGACAACTTTCACTCACAGTCTACGATCTACTGACCAAGATTGTTTGGTGCTATGCTATCTAATGGACGATTTAATGAGACTAGAGCCTCACGCTTCGAGTAGCGATGCACGAGACCACATTTCGCAGCATAGTGGGAGAGGTGGCTCCTTCTAAAATTAGGACGGATCGGGGAATTTTTGCTCGTGGTTTTGTACTATGGTATTCGCCTGTCCACGAGAAAGGTTCGGCAACTAGGCCCTGACAAACGAGCCGCTCGTACTACATGGTACATACTGTACGGGGCAGTAAGGTCGTCTCGAGGGCAGCCGTCGCATTGATACCGCAGTACAACAATTTCTCGGTCCCGGCCTGCGAGGAAAGCGCCTCGCTAATTTGCATCCCATTTCATGGAAATGTCAGCCTCGCTGCCACTTCCCCGCTAACAAGCAGGTAATCCGATTTCGCGCGTGCGCCTTTCATCTGTTCCCGAACGTCCCTAATACACAAGAGCTCTTTTGTACTGAAGCCTCATGGGAGCTACGGAGTGTGGGATGTAACATCGCACGCCTTGGGACCCGTTGAAATCCGAGGACGAGGATGAGTGGACAGCCTGTTCAGGATAGCTGCATCGGCTGCGATCGAGGGCTACGTACTCGGAAGCAGCAGGTTCTGCCGCACACCATTCAGTACTGAGAATCTCGTCCTGCAGGTGTTCCTCAGCAACCTCCGGCAAGCCACACTCGAACTTCAGCTTCTCAAATATGTTGAAATCCGACGCTGTCAAATGGTACACGCTGGGCTCTGTTCGAACCATTCCGTCCAGAACAGCAGTTTCAAGCCTCGGCCGGGGGTCTGAATATACATGTCCACCCCGCTGCTGCGCCTCAACATGATGTATCTGCCCACGCTGCTTTCGCATGGGTCCCTTCGATGGAGCAGGGGCCTTTCGCGACGCAGAAAACATCCCGTGCTCGATCCGGCCGGGGCAGACTCCCCTGGTGTGGATCATTTGAGTTCAGACGATCATCTGACGCAGTGGACGACAGAGCCAATCTGATGCACAGGGATATCATTCCAAAACGGCGCCGGGGAGTGGATGCACTAACGTCAGAGAGAGCCGAAGGACGTGTATCACCTACACCCACCCCAGAGAACGGCATCCATGATCGAGACAGGGACCACCTCGCCGGGTGAGGCGCGGGCGCTCAAGCACCGGCCAAAACCTACGGTGGAGAAGTCTAAACACATTCTGTGGACGCTTCAGTCAATGCAAGATGCGCTTTACTTTGCCGCAACTGGAAAGTTGCCCCTTCACAACTTCTCTTCTGTTCTTGTCGATTTATTGTTCATGACTCTGGTATTGCTCTCCCATCGCCGAGCTGGACTCTTTTCGATTCGCTACATCAAACGCCTTGACTTGACTTATCAGGGGTAAGTGGTCCAGGGCCTCGTCACTTGCGCGCTCATGGACTAGACTCCCTCACCTTCCCCGGCAATCACATCCTCATCCTCGGATCGCCTCACAGGTCGTCCTCACAGCCACGCCGCCGCAGCCCCCTCAATTTATGCATTGTTGGCACCGTCTTGTTTAGATCTCCTGGCGCTATTGTTCATCCACGGACCTCTTTCCCCTCCGTGGTTATTACTGCACTGCCGCCGACTAATCCTCATCAGAACTCCCATGGTGATGCTTCGTCCCAAACGCCACCGGAGATAACACGTCCATCATCTAGTCATCCAACCTCACGATATTGTGCCCCTTGGTCTCAGACCGTCCCTTCTGGACTCAGAGCAGTTGTCTTGTCGACCGATTCTGATCTCGTCCAAGGTCGCTTGCTGCGGAGACTTCAACCTGGAGACCTCTACTCGTCTCCAGTCTTGTCGTCCCAACCCAGACTTTCCGTCTCAAGACCGTCCAGTGCCGCTTGCCAGGGCAGGAGCTTGATGCTCGTTTCTTTCGGCTCGGTGGAGATCCGATTCAACTGGGACAAGACACATGTTTGTGCTCTTCACCTGCCACATTGGATGACCATTCCTGGACCTCTACAAGTTACTGGGTCAGTGGTGTTTCGGGCGTTTCAATCTACCTCGAGACGGTCAGTGCCACTCAAACGTTGATGCCGTTCTCCGGACTTGGACAACCTTATTTTACGTTGCTCACCCCTGCCCCGACCTGAACTACAAAGCATCAAGCAATCCCATCTTATCAGCTTTGGACCCTCCGAGCGGGACTCGCCACGTTTTCATTCGTATCATCGGATTGATCCACTGGATTATTATCAAGGTTACCGACGTCCCAGCCGCCACCGATCTCCAAGCTCGGAATCAGGCCATCGTCAGGAGCGACGACGACGACGACGACGACGACGACGACGACACCGGACCTACCCACCACTCCACTGGCTGCTGATCATCTACGGAACACTCGGCCACAGAGGATTTGGTCAGACGACGAACAAACACTCACCGACAATCTCGTGGCCCTCGATGGGTGTCTAGCGCTTGTTTGATATCGACCTTCTAAGGACGTTCGACTTGGGATCGACAACATCATCGTTTGCAGCGGCCCTTGTGTGACTTCTCGGCAGACAAATTGTTTGTTCGCACTCGATTGGCGGGCCCTCTTTGGTAATCAGGACCTCAAGATCAGGTCTTAGTGTTGCGTGGATTGTTTGTGGTTTTCTTCATAAGACAGCTGGCTGCCCGAGGAAGCCCTAGAGGTCGTCTCCAAGGACTGATCCTCGACCGCACTGAGTCAGCAACTGAGATTCAGAAGAAGCTTGCTGTCCACTTGCACCAGACCAGGTGGCAACGACAGAGAACTGTACTTGAGGTTAGTGCCCTGACTGTATCTGCTTTGTCATCCTACATTTGCCCTCTCATTCTGCCGTCGAGGTGTGGACTGTAGTAATAGCACGAAGTTAACCGAGGCTCATGCTGTCACAGATATCTGCGAGACGAGTCGACGAAATGAACGTCACATCTCTACTGAATTCGTCTGCGGCTGCGCAAGCCGCGGGCGGGAGACTACCCATCGACCAATCTAGCATGCCCAGCGATGACAGCATGGCCATGTATCATACACAGGAGAGGATGGGACCTGCTAGAATATCCAATGATCCACGACAGCCCAACCGAAGCAGGACACCATGGGATGCCGGCGGCTACTCACTGCCGTTGACGTTGAATGTGAAGAGCGCGCAAACGTCACCAGCATCGCGGCCCTCATTCAACAGTTTCGACGCGACACCGGTCGAGAGCGCTGGTTCGATGAGCCCAAAGTCGCCAAAACATAAGTTCTCAGATAGCCGCAGCAGCCTCTCGTCTTATACGACCATGTCTTCCAGTGCCTCGTGCCATTCTAGGTCACATTCGAGGATATCCTCACTGTCGACTGTGAGTGAGTACCAGCCTCTGAGTACGTTCGGTTCAGACTCAACACCCACGGAGAGAAGGACATCCGTACCGGAATCTGGGATGACTTGCTCTACTGTCGTTGAGATAGAGCCCCCATCCCCTCGGAGGCCGGGGCTGGACGATATTTCGCCGGAGTTGTCTGATAGCGATAGCCCGATGACTTCGCATCGCGCCAGCTCACCCTCAGATGCAATCATGATGAGAAACAGAGGACTCACTGGCAGCGCGAGGTACGTGTGAACGATTCTCCCCCGCCGCCCTTTCGCGCACATCATCCTCTTCCATCAATCATTCTATTATGGAGCCCGAGTTCGGTAAGGAGGGCGCTTCACTAGATGGATCTACCTGGTGTGATCGCGTTAAAGTGGCAGTGCCGCTATTCCGTCGGTCACTAGGATCCATCAGCTTCAAATGTCCCACTGCCCGTCATTCACAATATTGTCTCAATCACTATTTCTGGGGCCAAGCTCCGAATTTAGGACGCGTGACTGGGTGAAATAGCGCTGTCAGGATAGTATTTCTGCCGCTTTCTCTCCAGTCACTGGCATCTGCTTCGTTGCTTCACTGCCTCTGGCTCAACTATTTCAGACCAGCCAGCCTGGAGTCTGTTCCTACCAACTCTTCCCAACCCTCTCAATTAACGAATGAACAAACGAATGAGCGATCTGTGAGATTCCAGCTGACCAGATCGTCCAACAGTCCAACCGAATCCAAGCGTGGTGCATTCCTCCATCCAGATTCCCCTTCAGGAATCTCTGCTAGAGCGCACAAAAGGACTGTGTCAGCTCCAGACTTTCCTTCTCTGAACTCACTCAACCGACCCCATTACCCAGCATTCGGCCCGATGGCTGAACCTACTCCTCCCAAGTCACCTACTCAAGGTGACAACCCTCAGCAGTCCTCTCAGGATGAGGGCTCCGTCGTCCTAATCACAGACCAGTCTGCCCAGCCTGAGCTTGCCATTGCCCCTCCTGAGCCCGAGCAGCCAAAGTGCATGTTCGTCCAACCATGCACTACTGGCTCCTCGCTCCGCAAGGCTATATCGCACATCTTCGGCCGCAACAAGCTCTGCACAAAGTCCATCCCTGCCCACATCTGGGTACACTACTGCCGCAAGCACTACCAGAGATCACGTTACCGAAACGCCACCGACTATGCGCTCCGTCAGGTCGACCTGGTATTGGTCCAGGTTAAGAAGGTCCAGGGTTGGTCAGATGACAATGTCAAATACAACAGGCGTGGCGATGGTGTTCTGAAGCACTGGACTCTCCAGGCTCGGAAGCGTGAGGCAAAGCGCCTGCAGGATAGTGAATCGCGCAAGCGCCGCTACACCGAGGAGGAGGATGATGACCAGGATCTTGGCAGTGGCACCGCCATCCCTAGCTGGCTCCAGCCCCGCCTCAACCAGGACTACGACACCTCTCGTATGTTGGAGATTGTGGAAGAGATCAAGGTCCACATGACCGACGGCGACATCAACCAGATCCCGGACATCGAGATCTTGCCAGAGATTGTCACTGATGGTAACGAGTCCCGTCCCAAAGCCACTGTCCGCCGTGCTAGCAGCGCCGGTGGTCATCGGAAGACGCAGAGTGAGGCGTACCGCACCCCTCCTACTATGGGCGTCTACAACTCGTCCCGTGTTGGCATGTTCTCCCAAGACAGCAAGCGTATGCGTTCCGGCGCCAGCCCATACAACTTCAACATGCAGACTCTGCCCCACCGGCCTGTGATGGGCATGTCGCAGCCGTACTCCTACCAATTCCCGCAAAACAACGGCTTTGCGACCATCGCCGAGAACCAGGCAGATCACAGTTACTGGAACGGTGGCTACAGTAGCAGCTCTGTGCTGCCGCAGCCTGTCCCCCAGCGTGGAAGCAGCGTGCCCACCCAGGATCCCAACAGCCTCCAGCAGTCTTATGCAGCCCAGGGTCGCCCTTCCATGCATGCTAGAAGCATGTCTGAGAACCCTGCTCTGCGCAGCACTGGATACAGCAACACTGATTTCCGATTTCCTGCCGAACCCAACAACGGGTACCAGCAGCAGCAGGATGTGTTTGGCAACATGAACATGGGCAATGGCCATAGTCCTCAAGCTTACGACTACCAGTCTCCCACCCCTCAAGGTTATGGCACTCCTTACGGTATGAGCGCTCGAGACGGTCAGGAGAACCTCTTCGGCTCTTACTACCACCCAGACTGGGCCGGTCCCCGTGGGCAGCACTCTCGCGTCCAGAGCACTCCAGCCGTCCACCACCAGCATCCCAGTTCCATCCCGGGCGGCCCTCCCGACATGCCTGCCGTCACTGGTCCGCAGGGCATGCTGCCATCCATGAACAACATGCCTGCTCAGCATCAGATGTATCAGAGTGGACAGCAGTACAACGACTTTCAGCAACCGCGTGCGTTCTAGGAGAGCGACCCGGTGGCGAGAGCTCGTTTCAACGCCTACGTCCGTCAAGAGCTCGCACGGCACGGCGGTGCTGCGGGTTTCGAGGTTGTCCACCAACCTGGTGTCGTCCGACGTGCGGAGGACAACGCAATGATTCGACTCATCGCAGGATGTCTGGCCCCCAGACAGCCCCTTCCACAGATCCAGCGGATCGCCATGGATGTCCTGGAACACACGAGGTGTCAGCCTCCTAAAACCTCGCAAGTCCCGGCACCGCGTGCTGAGACCCCGCGTGGTAATGAGGATCCTGAGGACAGAGCTGAGGATTCCGCTGACGCCACGACCAAAGATGCCGACACTGAGGACGCTACCAAGGTTCCCGGTCGAGAGTCGGGCGTCTGTGGACGGTAATCTGCACTTTGAACCTCAGCCAATCGTCATTATACAGTACGGATACCCCCAGTTTGTCACAACACATTTTAAAAGTACGACACGTTGCTCACACAGCGCAGGTGTTCTATCTATCTCTCTCACTTTCCTGCGGACTTTCTCGACGTCTTCGAAATAAGTCACGGCGTTGCGGAGTGGGCAAACGGCACAAAAGCTCGGTTCGGTCAGACAGCAATCCCGAGATACCATGTTTCCGCTTTCAGCATCTTCATGCCGCGCGTAATTATCTTTCTGACACCTCTTATTCGGACTTGTTGGTACCGCGCGGCATAACAGCTTTCATCTTTGTCATGCACACTGCTATTTAACTGCCGCCCTAAGAGAACGATGACAAGTTCTCAGGACTTGTGTCACCAGGCTCAATCATCTTGCTGCCAAGGTATGGGCTAGTACACCTAGTGGACAGGCTCTCTTCATCACTATAAAGCATCCTCAGCTTGTTCAGCCTGTACACGAACATTTTCTCCACAAAAGCGTTCAGACTCTCTGGGGTACAAGATGATGATTTTCATGGACGGGGCTTGGCCTGATTGAATAGCCATATAATATCAAGACACTAGCAAACAAATACCTATGGCCGGCTTCTGTCTCAAGGGTCCGTTATGGTTTATCATTGGGTTGACTTCCTAGGTAGTGCTACCGGTCGTTACCATCACATAGGTAATGAGGATCTTCCTGCTAGCGAGGAAGTGGTGGTGGCCTCGAGGGATCGGTCTGGTCTGGTTTGGCTTGTTTTGGTCTGATGGGTAATTCTTTTTTGATCGAGGGAAAAGATGGTGGCCTTATGGCGTCCGCACTGTGAACTGCAGGGCATTTTTAGAGGCAGATACTCAATTGGCAACTTTAATGGCCTACATTGTTGTATCCGTGACTGTGGCGTGTCCTCTTCCTGATGATGGCAGTGCTGCTCAAGTTGTCTTCCAGGCCGCGACCCCAGTTGGCATATCCTACCAAGGCCCCCTTTCCCATCCCTTGCCAAAATTGCAGAATCGCATGCAAATGTGTTGGCCCCTCGAAGAATCTTGCCCCATTTCATACTACAACTCACCTGCAAAGCTCCAGGGACCAGGAGCACGGAAAAGGCAAGCAGACGTACATAAAGCCGTAAGCCAACCCTCAGCTCCGGACCAGTTGCCCAAGGCCACCCAACCATGACCGGATGCACCCTGGGAACGATGAGTCCTCCATCAGCCGTGATGCGCGGCGCAGATACGAAAGGAGCGCGGAGCGTCATTCAGTAAGGTACTAATTGGCACAACCGCCATCGGTAACGAGGCAACCACCAGCCCAGCGCACCCAGACACGCCGGTTCTTGGCAGGCTACTTCCCGAAGAGTCCTACTGGACGAAGAGAGAACCGGCAATCTACGACTTCCAAGCAACACCGAAAGCGGTTCTGCGTCTTCTGGAGACGACTTCGTGGGCACGGGCAATAGATCGCTAACCCGAGGGAGGTACGATAATTCACGAAGGACAAGAGGCACAGAAGAACGCGTCAGAAGCCAAACTTGACAGCAGGCTACCGACCAGGATGCAGAGACACAAGAAGAAAATATGGAAAATAATGCCTCCGTCCTAGAAATATTTGGTTGTTCTTTCCTAGAAGCTGGTGTTCGAGGCGTTGTTGGGAGACACCGTCAGCATCTTTGCTTCTTTGGATCGACGTCGAAATAAACTCTCCCGCTCGGGTCGCACCGCGGTGGAGATGGTCTCTGGAAAGATGGGGCGCGAAGGAAGAGAGGCAGGTCAAGCCATAGAACCAAGGGTTCAGGTTCTTTCTCCTGTTGGTGGGCGATTAGACCACGGGCTTACGAGCTGCAGCCTCGTGGGGCCAAGACCGGCTTCTTCTTCATATTCTTGCTTCCAGCCACCAGAATACGGCAGCACATCCTCCTTCAGTGAAAGCTCGAGACAACTGGTACGATGAGGCGGCGCCAGCACGCTGGGAGAAGGGGGGAAGTGGGCAGAAGGGGTAGAGGCGAGTGTAGCAGGGTCTCACATTGCGACATGGGGCCGTTTCAGGGGGCGCGACGGGGGCCCAGCAGAGGATCAGGGCGCGATGCCTGCTCTCGACAACCTCAATACGGACCCTCGTCCTTGACGAGGACGTCGGTGACAAAGGGGAAGAGAGCACTCCTGGGGGGGGGTGGGGGGCGGACGGATATTGTCAGAATGAATGACGTCGTCGAACTCGCACATCCTATCATCTCGCCAGCCCCGGATCTGGCTCTATCCGCTGCACTTAGCGTATGGTTAGATAAGATCCGAGGTACTTCGTGCTCCACCTTAGGTTCGGGGCGAGGTAAATTCGAAACATCGATCCCGTCGGATGCTCAAGTTCACTGGAGCTGGCCACGCACCAAAACACACACCGTACCTAGACGGTTGGCCCTATGTCGGTATGCGACCAGATTAAGCTGCACATGCGAGAGAAAGATCGTGGTGATTGCCTCGCCTCGCCTTGCACTGACCATCTCGGACGGACGAGCAGCCTCAGACATCTCGACTGAGGCCCACTGTCTACTTCTCTGCGGCTAGGGCTCCCGTGCGTGTCATCGTTGCAGGTCGCGATGCCCTCGACCTCCGCCCTCTTCCTCCTACTGGGAGGGGTGGCCGCTTATGTCACATTTCACCACATACAGGGGCTGCGGTCCAACCTGGCTGCTGCGCGGCGCTCAGGGCTCCCATATATCGTAGTGCGTAAGTGAAAGAAGGCACAGGGCGAGGGTCAGATGAATGCCGTGCTAACAGCGGGTGCACAGCTGTGTCGCCGGTCAGCTTCCAGTGGCAGATAACTTCGGGGTTATGGACACCACTCATCAAGCTCCTGCCGAAGGCCTGGTGGGAACAATGGCTCGAGTACGCACAGCCGCCTGCTTCTGCCCCCCCCTGCGCTTCCCAGCGCGCCACCTAGAAGCCGAAGGGCGCATGCACGCTGACATCCTCATCCTTCCAGCATCATGCAGCCCGACTGGTCCTTCCGCTACCTGCGCCGCCCCTGGGACCGCCTCGGCGACACGTTCCTGGTCGTCTCCCCGCGGTTGGTCATCCTGTACACCTGCGACCCGGAGGCGATCCACCAGGTCACCTCCCGGCGCGAGGCCTTTCCGAAGCAGACCTCCAACTATGAGCTTCTGGCCATCTTTGGGAGGAACATGATATCCACCGAGGGCGCGGAGTGGAAGATGCACCGCAAGGGGGTCTCGGCGAGTTTCAACGAGAGGAACGCCGCGCATATCTTTGTCGAGTCGATCAAGCAGACGCAGGGCATGGTGGCGCTCTGGATGGGCACCGCGGGTGAGGAGGGACAAGGGGAGAGGGCGAGTAGCGGGACGATCAACACGCTGGAGCACGACACGATGACCCTCGCGCTGAACATCATTGCGCATGTGGGTTTCGGGCTGCGCCTGCTCTGGCCCGGCCAGAAGATGCCCGCGGATATGGACGAGAGGAGCAAGCAGTACGCCAGCCTTGAGCCGCCGGAGGGCCACTCGATGACCTTTGCGGACTCTCTGGCCACGGTGCTGGAGAAGATCCTGCTGCTCCTCATCCTCCCGCCCTGGCTTCTGAGATTCAACCCCCTCAAGGCGGCGAGGTCAGCCTCCGATGCGCGCTGGAACTACGAGAAGTACATGCAGGAGTTCCTGCACGACAAGATCGAGGACGCGCAGGGTGAGGACAATGACCAGAAGGATGGGGGTATGGACATCATGGGCCAGATGGTCCGCGCGAAATACGGCAGGCAGAGTCAGAAGAAGGCGAGCAAGGGCAAAGGCGACGAGGGCTCACCGCTCTCGGACTCCGACATCTTCGGCAACTCGTTCGTCATCCTCGTCGCGGGACACGAGACCACCGCGAACACGCTGCACTTCACACTCATCGAGCTCGCCAACAACCCGGCCGCGCAGCGCGCTCTACAGGCGGACGTCGACCGACTGCTGGGCAGGGATAGCGACCCGCTCAGGTGGGAGTACGAGGCAAACATCAACGCGCTGTTGGCGAGCAACGTCGCGGCGTGCATGAACGAGGTCCTCCGTCTGACGCCGTCCGTTGTCGATATCCCCAAGGAGCCCAACGGCCATGGCCAGAGCATTGCACTCGAAGGGCGGCGGCATGTTGTGCCACAGGGGGCGACGATCATACTGAACAGCGTCGGGGCGCAGCGGAACCCGCGATACTGGCCGACCAAGCCGGGCAAGGCCGGCGAGAAGGATGACCTCGACGAGTTCGTGCCCGAGAGGTGGTACCGGCCGTCACTGAAAACCAAGGCCGAGGCCGCGGCGGAGGAGGAGGAGGAGGTGGAGGACTTTGGTGGGTTCAAGGGCCCCGATACCAGCGCGCAGCTGTACAGACCGGTGCGCGGGTCCTTCATCCCGTTTAGCGACGGCGCGAGGTCGTGCCTGGGCAGGCGCATAGCGCAGGTCGAGATGGTGGCTGCGCTGGCCGTGTTGTTCCAGAGGTATAGTTTTGAGCTGGCGGTGGACGAGTGGGCCTCGGATGAGGAGGTAGAGAAGATGGGAGACGACGAGAAGAGATCCCTGTATGAGAAGGCGAGGAAGAAGTCGAGGGCGACAATCAGGCAGGCCAGCTCGTTATTGACGCTGAAGCTGCACGGGCAGCTGAAGGTGCCGGTCAGGCTGGCCAGGAGGGGGGAGGAGAGGTTCGTCGGACTGATGGACACTTGAACGCACTGCAGGATGAGTGAACATCTGTACATACGGAGGTCCGGCCAAGGTTGGAAAAAGTTACATGCATACTTCAACAACGCCATCGAGCATATTCGCCTCAAGAGGTTCGACATCACAGGGGCCTCCCTGGTTGTCTGGTGTTTTCCCAGCTCTATCAGCAGCGAGGTGCTGGTTCCCGGTTCCTCCAAGACGGGCTATGAGATGCTACGTATGACATCCGCCCTCAAGGACCCGCTACCAAGCCTCTCCCGCTCGAATCCTGACCAGCTCTTGCTTAGCACCTGAGTAGCAATTGAGCAGAGGAGGAGGAGGAGGAGGAGGAGGAGGAGGAGGAGGAGGAGGAGGAGGAAAAAAGAGAAAAGATGACCCTAGGAGGCTTCTGCGGCTGGTGGTGTCAATCATTGGCATTTCATCAAGCTAAATAGGTACAGGTCCAGCCTCCACCATTTTTTGGTCAACAGAATGTGCCAGATTTTTTTCCATTTCCCTTCAGGTGATGAGATAAGCCAGGGCTCCCAGGGTGGTGTGCAAGAAGAGTGAGGATGAGGAGTGCAAGCGCCGAGGTACCTCGTGTGGCCCAAGCTCCCTTTGCCGACCCACCCGCCCACCTGGCACCTGCACTTTGCGGAGCAGCCCGCAGAATAACACGCCTCTTCCGTACTAGTAGCCGACTCCCAGATCAACAATAAACACAGCTCACTGCTCGCACATTCCCGCCCGCGCGCACCACCCCCCCCCCCACACCCCCCTCCCGTCCTGCTTGATGCTATTTACATACAATACCACCACTGACGGTCCTGCTACTCTGCATCCAGTTCGAACAGCATCTCAAATTGACCGTATCACCTACACGGCCTTGGAAATACCTGCCAAGTCAGATTACCCATACACACACCTGGTATTGACACCATGTCGATCTCTGCGAATAGCTTCCTGCGCGGACAGCGCAAGTCTGATCTCCTCGAGCTGGCTGAGGCTGTCGACTTCAAAGAGTATGTGCATTGCTTTGTTGCTCCCAAGACCTTGTCTTCCCCTCGAAAACCTTGTGGAATTGCCACAATGAGGGGCAGTGATACCCTTCACCACCGGATCGCAACGGCCTCTCCTCTGCGCCATGACCTCGCCGCCCTGTCACGTTGCGACAACACCAACCGCGGCTCCGCACCGCGACGGCGGGCCACGCGTCTCTCGGCCATGCGCGCGCATTCTTTGGCCCTCTCGGGCGTCGATCTGCAATCGGTCCCCTAGCTAACGCGTCCTGGTGTACCAGGACTGACGGCCTGAAGAAGAGCGACCTTGAGGTCGCGCTCGACGACTATCTCGCCGAGCACCAGAACCAGTATGGCACCAATCCCAAGGCTGTGCCATACTACCAGTCACGTGCTCGAGCCATAGGCTCGCCCGTCAAGAGGGAGGCGCCAGGTGGCGAACCCAAGAAGCGGAGGACTACGGCCAAGGCCCCGGAACAGCACAAGGCCTCGGAACAGCCCAAGGCCGTCGAACAAGCCCTCGCCGTTCTAGCCGAGTAAGTCCAGCGCGCTGCCTGTTTTCGCGCCCAGTCGCGTCCCGATCGCTACGCACTGTGACAAAGAGCATGCCCTGACAGTCTCATTGCGCCAGCGATGACTCGGAGCTCCCCTCCTCCACTGCCATGCCGGGCCCGCTGTCGCTTGCCCGGCGCATTCCGATGCCCGCCTCGCCGGCCGACGTCGCGCGCGCCGTCGACGAGCGGACTCTCGCGCTGCGAGAACGCGTCTCGACCCTGTACGAGGAGTCGGGAATCAGGGAGGCCACATACAACACGCGCGAAACCCTGTCCACGGTGCACTCGATCCTGTTCTGCATCAGCGCGTTCGAGCTGTACTATCTGCGCAAGGAGATCCTGAGCGACCGCTACGCGTTCACCATCCCCGCGATTGGCGCCCTCGGGACTTCGGACTATGCAGTGGAGATACCGGACATGTTCCTGCTGCTGACGAGCTCGTTCTGGAACCCTGCGCTGCTCTGGGCCTTCACCAGCACCATCGCTCCCGCATTCTTCGGCTTCTACTTCAACCTGTCGGCTGCGCACCAGAGCAGCAGCCGCCGCAGGGCCGGCCAGTCCGACTTCGTCATCGACCCGTTGACGTTCAGCATTGCCAAAGCCGTCATCACGTACGTGATTTACCAGCAGGGCGCCACCTTTGGCGGGTGGGTTGACCCTGTGTCTGTTGCCCGCATTAACTCGGCTGTCTATGGGGGCTGGAAGGGCGTCCTCACCGGAGCTTTCATCAGCGGTGTGGCCAGCTTCTACGATGCTGTATTGCGGAAGTAGGGCTTTGACGACCAGCTGATGCCTCTCTTGGCTGCCGACGACCAGCTCGGGCGCAACGATGCTGCATCGCCACCAGTCGGCGAATCGATAATCGTGGCGGACATGTTATCTTAACTACCTGACGACAACCTTTCGTATACCCAGAGGAATTGCTTTACAGGGGAAGGCGTTTACGGCGTTCCGGCGTCGCGGCCCGTGGCTCCTCTTGCACGCAAGATACCTCCTTACTCTTTTTTTTTTTTGGTTTTTTTGGTTTTTTGGTTTTTTGGAAACAGCCTTCCTTCACTTCACTTCACGTCACGATATGCTTCCGATGTATGACGTCACCACTCGAACGCAAGCAAGAGTATATGAGATGGCTCCATCGTTTGTTGGGGTTGGCAACCGCTGAGTGAGTAGATTTGACTCGTATGATATTGGGCGGGCGGGTGGTGGCAGCGAGGTGTTTTGAATATTTCGCGTACGTGCGGACCTGGTTCTTTGTGCTCTCTCGCGCCTTTCATCACGAAGCAACCATCTCTGTGGTTTGTATCGTTGTGATCATTAATCAGATAGCGAGGGCTGGGTTGGCGGGGGCGCTGAAGGGGGCCTATGAGGAGCGTGGGTCCTGGCTCAAAGTCGCGAGGCAACTATTCTTCAGCGGCATGCGTACTTCGTCTTTTTCGTACTCTGTTGGCTTAAATGGAAGTCGTCGGTGGTTCAGGGGCATTGGGGACACAGGAGTGGCATGTTTGGGGGTTTTGAAAGAGAGATGGGGCATTCAGAAAGGTCGGGTTGTTCAATGGATTGTTCTTCTCAATACCTCGACCTGCTCGGCTTCCCTGTCGATGTGCGCATGAACTATTCCTCGACTCTGCTCAGATACTAGAACTTGTCAGATACGGAGCACAGTGATCCATGGCTCGACAATCGTGTAAGATCATGGTTTAGCGGACCGATACGGTCTCGGCCTTTTCTTGCTCCAGGGCAAGCAGAGACGCTGGAGCGAAGACCTCGCCTCAGTCAGCCCGAGAACCTTGGGCTTCCGGAAACCGAGATCACACGGAATCTTACGCTTTTATAGCCTCGTCTCTGCCCCATGACCACCCATTTACGAGTCGCATGATGAATTTGACGATCAAGGGCCCGAATGGCGGAAAGATCGCCGGTTTGCATTGGAGTTAAGCTAGGGAAATGCCGCCTGCGCAAACTCCAAGAGACGGCGGCGGCAAAGGCGATGCGTTGTCCTTCGCACTCATGATATGCATGCTGCTGCTGCTGCTGCTGCTGCTGCTGCTGCTGCTGAGACCTCACTAAAGACATTGTACAACGCCCGAGAGGCCTCGCGCTGGCCGACCCCGACGTGCCTGGCAAGCCCCCTCCTCTTCCCTCCAAGTGAACACAGACACACACGGACAAGCCGGCTGTACATTACTGGGTCGACGATACGGTGGGCTACTGTGACCTCAGCCTCTTCAACCCCCACCTGCAGTAAAATGCCGTGGGAGCCACGAGAATCTCAGACGTCGCCGGCGGCTACACACAATGGCCCCCACCCCCCGCAGGGCCTGGCTCGTGCCCTGAACTATATACACGGCCTTTGGGTCTGCAATGCCCATGGGTTGTGCTGCGGGGCCCCCAAGCGGGAGGTCGCATTTGTTTCATGACGCCGGTATACTAATAGAAAGGAAAGGGATCCGGATGCTACTAACCAGGATTTACTGGATGCCTTAGCGTCGGCCGCTGGCCAGGCACCCCAAACCGTCGAGTGTGCCTGGCTGCTTGAACGAACGCAGTGCTGCAGCATAGGTGGTATGCAGGTGTGGGCTGAGAGCTATTTAATCGACAGAGAGGCCAGAGAGACAGACCCCCTCCCTCCCGAGGCTGTGTCCTTTGCAGCGCAATGTTGCAGAGGCGACCTTGGTCCCTCGAGACGACGGGTTTTCTATTTTTGCCGGAGACCGCGCGGGTAATGATAATGCGTTGAGGGGATGGGCAAGGAGTGATGGGGCGTACTCGGCTCGGGCCCTGGGGGCCGAGGCTGATCTCCTTATGCGCGACACACACACACACACACACGCGCACGTACACACACACCTCGCGGGCGCTGCCCTGGTGTCCTGATCCGGACCCGATGCTATTTTCGTGTAATCGCAGCGACCGAGGTAGCAACCCACGAGAGGTGTACTATGGTAGAGCTTGCGGGGGGGGGGAGTGGGGAGGAGGTCGGTGACAATTGGGGTTGGACGGGGCCAGTCAGTAGAGTTTCGGCAGATCTTCCAAAGGAGCCATGCCATTCGCAGCCAATATTGCCAGTCATGTCATCACCTGACGGATGGGATCTCTTTTCTGCCTTACCTGAAATCCGTAACGGCGTTTTGGATCCCCCTGCAACCCCTGGCGGCTATCAGTGCATGCAGCCCCCCCCCCCAACCAACCGTATTCATGGTCAGGCTACATCAGCCCAGCCTAAACCGTACAGTTCGTGCTACTGAGGTGACAGGTCCTTATGTCGAGGTCGCCTATCCAGGACGCTGAATGGCAGCGACAGGGCTTAGTGAGCAGCTAGGGCGGGGGTAGGCAGTCCACTAAAGTTCAGATGACATAGCATATGTACGGTACCGCAGGTAGATGACCCAGAGACAGCTATCTGCTCCGCACTGCACCATATTGCGATACGCAGACCTGGTAGGCCACGTCCTCTGTCTTCCCCCCTGCTGTCTGGTCGTTTTATGAACAAATAATAAATAAGAATGTATACACGAGAATCAGGCCGTCCAATCACCAGCCCGGCTAGGTCAGGTGCCCGTTGTCCCTGGTCAATAAGATTCTGTTGTCATCCTGCTGTGGTACAAAACAAGTTTGGGGTCAGTCGTCCCGCCTCGTCATCGCAGCGCGGATCTTCAGGCCGCCCTCCCAATTTATGCCGCCGGCCAGCGCGCGGCGCCAAACATGAATCAGTGATCCCCCCCCCCCCCCTCGTGGCTTCTCCAGGCCCCTCCAGGCCTTCTCCTCAGCGACCTGACCTGTTCCTGCCTTGACTTGTGCCTTGGCGACCCCCCTATCCACCCCGGCCATGGCCGTGTAGAAATCCACCCAGACGCTTCTCCCGCCATCGTCAGCTTTCCAGCGTTCCCACAATATCTGTCAGGTCCCACTCCCACTTCCGTCAAGCCATCGTCGATACTAGCACCGCTGCTGCTCCTTGGAAGCCTCGCATGCAACTGCAACATTCAGTCCTCCTGCAGCCAGGTGCCACCGGCAGACTCTGTATCACGAAGATAACTGCAGAATTTTCTGCTTATTATCTCCCGAGAGGACGCACGCGAGAGACCAGGCAGTCAGACCACACCCCCACTCTGCATATATTTTCGACCGGCCGCAGCAGACAACCCTCCAGCTCCGCAGTAGAAAAGGGCGACCTCGACCATTGCGGGCAGCCCCGCCGAGCTGCATATCACGTTCACGAGCAACAAGAGATAGCGCGCCTCGCCCCGATCGTGCATATTTCCTGCAGATTCTCCGGTCTGCTGCAAGCTTTCGTCAGCGGTTTCCGGGCCCATCTCATACCCCGACCAGGCGTCAAAACCAGAGAGGACGCTCCCGCCGTGCCTCGTGGCTTGCGACCGACTGAAGTGGATTAAGGCCTAGAGCGAGGCTACCTGTTGAGGTAGGTGTGATCAAGTGTTTCTGTTATTTGTTGCACCCCGGATCCCGACTTCCTCTCATCACCGGCGACCCGTAAGATCCCGTCGCTCGTGACCGGTTCTGTTCTCCCACCCAGATCACCACATCGCAAACCCCCCCCCCCCCCCAAAAAAATCACTTGTCAAAAGCTGTCACTCCACCTGCCGCGCTGTCAAGGCTGGATACGGGAATCGTGACGGCATCGTTGCAATCCTCAGGAGACCCGCCTCACTGACATATATTGGTTCGGTCTCGCAGGTTCCCCCACCCGTCGAGCTGCTCGCTCCCTAAGACCAAGACATCCATCCCACCTGTGTCCACCTCCCCGGGAATCTCACCACCAACGAAAACCTCCCGACGACTCAAGAAACGGCCGCATTCCATAATACCCCACACTCAACACACTCGCACACTCCCACAATGAGTCTCGCCAGTACGGTACCGCCGCAGAGCGGATCTTCCCCCCAAACACCCGCCTTAGCAGAGCCATTCGAGCCTACTTCGACCCAGAAGGGCGACAAGGTACGAGGAAAACCAGCCGGGCTGGGTACTACACCGGAGACTGACGAGTCCGCGAAGAGGAACAAGATGCGAGGGCTCTTCGGAATCGGCAAGAAGAAGACAGACGAGTCCTCCAAGGCAGCGTCAAGGTCGGACCAGGCTGCTGGTACTACTAGCTCGAACAAGCTCACGAAGCAACCGAGATCGACGACATCACCCATCCGAACCCACAGTCCTGTCCCCGGCATGCCCTCGTCGCCGGGCCGCGGCCTCTCTTCTTCGTCACCAAGATTATCCTCGCCAGCCGGCAGCCAGATCTTCGAGCGCGACGTCCAAGAATCTGTAATGATCCCGAACTCGCCCGCCATTCCGAGCCACATCATAACGGAAGATCACGTCCCGCCTGTCCTTGACGCCTCCTCCGAGGCGATCACCGATGATCACCTCGACACTGACACCGTCGAGATCATCACACACGCGAACCACCAGCCTGCTGCCGTTGCGGTCAACATGGTGGGTTTCCCGGACAACACGTCGTCCAGCTGGCAGGATGACCTCGCCGCCAGCCTGTCTGCAGCCGATTTCAGGCCGCTGGCAGACCAGACGGACTCGGGCAGCAACTACGGCAGCCTCGAGAACAGCACAGACGTCCGCCGCCTAAGCTTCATCAGCTTCGCAGACGTCGTGCAGGCGGAGCACCAGGGCCACGCAGGGCTGGCGGGCTCACGAGAGTCGATCCACCTCGCGGGCCTCACGAGCATCTCCTCCATGGGCGGTCTGGACCATCGGTCCCCCTCCCCAATCCGCTCGCCCGTCTCCTCGACCACTGGTGGGGCAGGCACCTCCCCGCCGAACAGCAAATCCGCCTCGCTGAGGGGCATCGAGACCTCGCCCAGCAGGAAACCGCTCGGCAGCCCTGTGTCGACGAATCTGTCCATGTCTCCACCTATACCACCCATGGGCATCCCTGGCGAGGTCAACGTGGAGACGATGACGCAGGCACTTCGGAAGACTGGGTCGGGCGATCTCAGTGGCGTGAAGAGCCATCCTACGAGTCCTATCGACGGCGCAGCCTCTCGCTAGTTGCGCGTCGTGCGTGGCTGCGAGGTGCGCGGGAGTACTTGTCCTCCCCAGTTTGGGGCCAAGGGCTTCGGAAGTCTCCTTAGACCGGCTTCTGTGCCGCCACAGTTTTGACGTGTCTCCTGGGAAATGCCGCCGGACGAACTGCAGAGGAGTTATCATACCATCTTTTCCGACTTCGAACTTGACGAAAACTATGCCAGGCCGCATCCTCCACACGGCACCGGGTCCTCTGCGAAACTTGTTACAATACCCATTTACCAATGATTACCACAACTTCAAGGTTCTCGACATCATACCCAAATTTACGAACGATTACCCATTTGATTTCCAAGCAGCCACCACCACTACTGCTGCAGCTACGCTTTCTTTTTTTTTTCCTTCTTCTCCTTCCGACAACGACATCACGGCTGGCAGTTTACCTTTGATGATATCACCCGACCTGCGATTATTTTGTCTTGAGGGCCTGAAGGGAAGAGACTCGGGCTCGGTAGGAAGTGATGATACTGATTTCCGCATCCTTTGGCTGTCACAATTGTTACTCTTTCACGTTTTTTGATACTTTGCTTCTTCTTTTCTGAGTAGTGCTGATCACCCTGGCTAAGCTGTCCGAAAAGATGGGATGCAAGGTTTTTTGTTTCTTTCTCCTGACCAGCCTACCTTTTCCTTTCAGAGGATAATAGACCGTTAGGCCAACTTACTTAGAGATACCTGCAAATATGGAAGATGGGAGGGAAATTGAAGAATTCTTTCGCTGGCATCGATCTCGTGCTGTACCATGCATGAACAGTCTTTCGAGAACTAACAAGGGGGTCGACATATGCAGCAGTGACGGATCCAGGTCCATGGGAGGTGGGATCAACCTCCAGATGGCACAAGCAGATAGCTGTCCTACTCGTTTTCGAGTCTGCAAGTATCATCGTCCGAGGGATCCGAGCGGGATTAGCACAGGGAGACGCCGTCCGGCTCGGAGCTGCGAGCGGAGAAGAGAGAGATTCTGCTGTTCTTTTGGAACGTGCTGGGATGTCACGCCGAGAACAAACATCGGTTTCGAGAGGGCGAGACTCGAGACACCACGGGTGTGACTCGGGGAATTTGGTTGTCTTGCTGCGCTACGCGGGATGAGCTCCCGGTGTGTGAGGTGACCGGATGGGCACTCGAGGTCTCGCCAGACCAGACCCGGAGGAAGCAGACAGCCGGAGTGAGTTATGGTAGAGGGCCCGCGGCTCTTCTTGCCTTGGGAGGGTTCTGGTCATGATGAACTCGTCGTCATGGTCTTTTGCTATCTGGAGGCGAGATACCAGACCGCAGACCTCGGACCCGGTCCCATGGAAAGCCAGTCTCCCGCCTAATCGTCTTAATATGCGGGGACGATACGCCCTTCTCTCTATGGGATCATTGATCTTTGGATCATCGGGCTCGCTTCATGGGGCAATCTCGTCCGTGGCCCTGGCTTGGCTGGCAGCTACCTCGGCGGATGCACACTGACTGGGCCGGTTAACTGGTCAGTCAAGACGTACAAATACGAAGATCCTACCGCCCAACAGATCTGTTCCGAGTTGGCGGTACCCTGGCCAACGCTACGACGGGGCGGAAGGACCGGTGCAGATGGCGAGCAAACACGCATGCCTCGCCCACAAGCTCGGGACACCAATTGCCCTTGAACACGCCTCTCCGGATGGCGGGTGAGGACTTAAAGGCAGAGGAACGTCGCATTGCCACGACAGCGCATGGCGTCTCAAATCCTGACCAGCCAGACAGGCCCTCTTTGTCCCCCTCTGCCTTACCCTCTGGGTACGGTGCGCAAGTGAGGACAGCTGCACGACGGGGGTCCACACTTGGACGCGGTCCTCGTTGGGGGGTGACCGTATGCCGTGAAGCCCGTGACGGTACGTGTATCTCTCTGTCCGCAACTGTCTTCCCCAGGAAGATGAGGCTGTTGTAGTGGAGAGGGTCGGTCAATCACAACCCCGCCACCAATCAGAGCCCCGGCGATGACCAGAGGCCGGAGCCGGTGCAAGGCCCCCCGCGATCGGAACGATCGACTCTATGCACACCGGAGCTCGGCCCGTAGCCGGCAAACTTGTGATTCCCCGTAGATAACATCCCAGTCATCTACCCACCATAGCAAGTCTACCTTCTCTGACCTCATGCTCCGCGGCCGTTGAAGGGCTATGCTCAAGACGAGCCTCCGCATACAGGCCCCTGACATCCTGGACACGTCGTGTATGTCAGAAACACACGAGATCCACACTGCTGCCGAGCCTGCAAAATCCGTACCACGCTCCACAGGAGGCCGATCAAGCAGCAGGCCAGGCCCTCCGCCGGGCAGCAGCAGCATCCAGACGCCATCTGTTCATCCAGGCTGTCAAAAATGCGGTCCCACCTACCACCACGATGAGCGTTCGTTCCCTCAAGTGGCTGACTGTGCTATATAGTACAGCAATGCGGGCGGCTATCCTGTGGGAATAAACCGCAGATATGCAACCCCGAGCAGGATCTTCCGCAGCAGGCTCACCACCGAACGGGTTCGGATCTCGCGACACGCACGGCTCGATGCGGGCGGGCTAGCCTTCATGGATTCCCGTTTTGAACACACCCTGACAGCCACTTCCCGTCCTGCCCGCTCCACCGATGGTCGGACAGCAGCGTGTCAATCCGGGGAAAGGCTGGTGGGGGTGTGGGCGCCCTTTCGCTGCGTCGAGACGGGCAGGAGTGCTCTCTGCTGGCCACCGATGACTCTATCCAGAGAATCTGGTTCCGCCGTCAGAGATGGGCCTAGATGCGGCGGGCCTGGGCGGGCTCATGCAAGGCTCTGTCAGAACCTGCGGGGGTTTGTGGTAGATAAGAGACCTTTTTCTCCCTCTCCCACTCCCTCATAATTATTCTTCCCTTCCCTCCCCGTGTGCTTCTTCTCATTCTCTTCCATGGCCGGTCGATCAAGGCGATCGACTTTCCTCGGTCTAGTCATTACCCGGTGTGGATCCTGTCTTTCATGTCACCCTGGTGCTGTGCTCACCATCGTTTGGACCGACCTGAACACTCGCCCGCTCGATCGTCGTCGTCACGCACAGTTACATGTACCCAGGCGTCGAGCGGAATCTAGCCCCCTCACTTCAAGAGTGCGAGACACCGCCTGCTATGCAGTCTCTGCTCTTCACTGTCATTCTAAAAAAGAAGGCCCTCTAAGCACCACGTTCCCCAATGGCGGGCACTATCAAGAATATACCGGACGTTGTCAGTAGCGGCAGCAGCAGCACGTCACCGGATACTGCCGTGGAGCAGCAACACATCGACCATGGACACAGTAGGGAAAAAAGACACAGTCACGACCTAGAGGCCGGACGAACAGAGGAAGACCAACACTCCACCACCACGCTATCAGGTCAAGACGACGACGACGACGACGACGATAACTCCTCGGCATCGTCTCAGCACAGAACTTCGACACGTCACGAGCGAGACCCGAGCCCGCGGATGAGGCGAATCCCTACCAATGTCTCGCTGGGGCCGGATAACCCCATCGAGCACTACACGTCGTTTGTCGAGGTTCCAGACTCCGTCTATAACAGGTTCTCCAACCGTCGGAAGCTCGTCATCGTTGTCCTGCTGTCCTTCTGCTCGTTCCTGGCGCCCATCTCATCAACCACCGTGCTCTCGGCCACGCCGGAGGTAGCGGCGGAGTTCCACACGACGGGGTCCATTGTCGATGTCACCAATGCGCTATATATGCTGTTCATGGGCATCTCGCCCATCGTGTGGGGACCTTTCAGTGAGGTTTGGGGAAGGAAGACGGTGAGTGCATTGTTATTACCAGGCCACAAAGGGATTCTCCCCGGTGGGGATCTGTTCCCCCCTCGGAGACCTGGTCAAAGACTGTACTGACGGCCGCGGCACCTCCCCCCAGATCACCTGTACCACGGCGTTCCTCTTCTTCGGCTGCAGCATTGGGACGGCCCTGTCACCCAACTTAGCTGCGTTTTTCATCTTCCGTATTCTGACGGCGTTTGAGGGGACGGCCTTCCTCCTCGTCGGCTCAGCATGTCTGCAGTGAGTGAAAATTCCGGTCGTTTGACGCTTGCTGGATTCCGACTGAACACCCGGCCAGAGACATCTATCGCCCGACGGAACGCGCCACGGCGATGGGCTGGTTCCTGAGCGGCACGCTCATAGGTCCCGCGATTGGGCCTTTCGTTGGCGGGATCATAGTTACTTACACCTCCTGGCGCGTGATTTTCTGGGTGCAAACGGCCCTGTCCGGCCTCGCGGCGCTGGGTGCCTTCTTCCTCCTCCCGGAGACGATCCATCACAAGAAGTACGACGACCTCCAGGGCCTGAGCAAGAGGAAGAAGGCGGCGGTGCTGTGGAGAATGGTGAACCCGTGGAAGGTACTGAGGCTGATGTTCGCATATCCAAACCTGTAAGTTCGCAACCACCCCGCTCACATCACCCCCCGAGACATCCTTCAAATTCATGGCCTAGGATCCCACCCTCTCCCACGGACTTGCCCAAGTCACGATCGGCCGAGCTAACCAGGCCACTTCACAGCCTGCTCGCGGGGATTGCCAGTGCGTCCCTCGTCTGGAACATGTACTCGCTCCTCACGCCCATACGCTACGTCCTCAACCCGCGCTTCCACCTGACGTCCCCGATGCAGTCTGGGCTGTTCTACCTCGCCCCGGGCGCGGGCTACCTGGTGGGGACCTTCATGGGCGGCCGGTACGCGGACCACGTCGTCAGGAAATACATACGCCTCTCGCACGCCCGGGTCCCCGAGGATAGGATGCGGTCCGCGCTCCCCTTCCTGGGGGTCGCCATCCCGGCGTGCGTCCTGGTGTACGGGTGGGCGGTCGAGAAGGACGTGGGCGGGATCCCCCTGGTGGTCGTGATGCTGTTCCTGCAGGGCGTCGCGCAGCTGTTCTGCTTCCCCAGCCTGAACACGTACTGCCTGGACGTGATGCAGGGCCGGGGCAGCGACGTGATCGCGGGCAACTATTTCATGCGGTACCTCTTCGCGTGCATGGGCACCGCGGTGGTCCTGCCCGCCGTCGAGAGGGTCGGCGTCGGGTGGTTCAGCACGATCAGCGCGGCCTTTCTGGTGGTCAGCGCGCTGGGCACGTGGGCCACCGTTGTCTGGGGAAAGGGCTGGAGGGAGCGCGTCGATGCCAAGAGGAGGGCGAGGCGGGGCTTGGAAGGGGGCGAGAAGGGGACTGCGAAGAAGCGGAACGGCCATGACGGCACGGGCGGGCTAGGAAGGGACGCCGAGGCCGGCAGGGCCGAGGGCCCCATTGAGACTTCGAGCCATGACCAAGGACCGACGGGGACGCGACCGGACCCGGAGAAGGAGATGGCCAAGAGTCGGGCGGAGGACGGCCCGGTGGAAGGCTAGGAATCCGATATCGAGATGCTGGCTGCTGGCGGACAACAGGCCGGCCGGCCGGCCGGCGACGACGGGAGGGCCGTAGAAGGACTTGAGCATAGAGCAAGAGCTTACGCCCTAGAGGGTCAGACGCAACCCCAGGCTACAAGTAAGCGGGGTGCTGGCTCTCTCAACAACCTTATCCACGGCGGTGGCTCGCATCATCTCTCTGGGAGAGGGCGTGGGCCACGACACCGCTGCCTAGGTGTTGAATACGGCCACGTATCGTGCAGCGACACTACGGGGGAGGAACCCGGCCTGCCTGGCCTGCGGGGGCACGAGGCTGGGATAGACAAAGAGAAGATCTTCTTGGCCCCCGAGGGATTCTGATGGGTAACATCCGTCATCAATCCGGAACACCATGGTCGTCTGGTTTTTTTAATTACCAATTACGAGGAGGATCATCTAGTCTGCCCAGCAGGAGCGTCCTAGCGTCCTAATGTGTCAAGTAGGTTGATCAGCAGCAAATCGGCGGCCAGGGAGACAGAGAGACAAAACCAAGCCTTCCGCTCCCCACCTACTGTATAGAAGATCTCAATGCCGGCCGTGATCGATCCGCCCCCGATCGAACACACTCTCTCCGCCCCCCCGCCCCCCCGGCGCTGGCAAGCCCTGTCTGATTGCCGTGTAACCGGTCCGATCCACCTTGGGGCGGGCGAGGGGGGGTGCTTGCGCCAGCCAGGCTGCCGGCGATGGTGAGACTCCGCAATCTCGTCTCGATGCGCGGGCGCACGGGGCCCCCACGGGGGTGCGACACTGGATGTCACCCGTGCCAATATATACATATCTATGTTTACTAGTACTACCATCACAACGATCTTCCGAGCCCCCGTGCGCGAGCCGGGGCCTATGGTGGTCGGATATCCTGGATATCGCGCGTGAGGTCCAGCGGGAGCAGGAGGAGGAGGAGGAGGGTACGTAGGCCCGGAGACATCAAGTAAACCATTTTCGACCGACGTGTTGACGCGGCAGAGTGCCTGGTGGGGTACCGACGGCGGCAGGGGACTGGATGGCCGGTACCGAGCGTCGGAGAAGGTCCGCTCGGAAACAAATATGAGGATCATCCCTCATGCCGTGGACTGGTACTATACGCAGGGCTGGGCACAACCTTTGGACGGTCTAGTCTGAGCCTGCAAACCTACAGGCCAGGGGGGAGGTGTGTGGGTGTGTGTGTGTGTGTGTGTGTGTGTGTGTGTGTGTGGTGGGAGTGACGAGCGTCCTTGCAGGATCTGGTAGTTACATATGTACCTCTCTCGATGGGATTGCCTCGTACTCTTTGGGAAGAATTATTGATTCATCGATCCCGTGGCTGGATCTTGATACTATCTGATGTAGCAAGCGTTCGTGGGTCGTTCTTCAAGGGGCCAGCCAGTAGTAACCGAGTACCTTTGTTGTAGGTGCGGTACTGGCAAGGGGGCCGGTCATCCTGCAGGTCTGCAGGCGAGCTGACACCCACCGCCAGGTACGTCGTCCTGCACGACAGCCAGCTTTTGACAGGACACCCACCATATTACTGTGGTAGGCAGGATACTTGTGTGTAGCAAACCCGTGCGACATGACAAACCCCGTCTAGACCAGAAGATGCCGCTACTACCCCGTCATTCGACATGACCAGATACGTACATAAACTGGGCCGTCCCGCGAAAGGGGGGGGGGGGGTAAAGGGAAGAGGGGTGGATCTGGTGGATGATTGCAGGTACATCTAAACATGGCAGTCTGCGGTGAGGAGGGCGTGCGCGTTCGGTCTCACGGGTTATGGATACAGGGAGGAGGCCTCGTGTCCGCCCCATGTTGAGACCAGACGCGACTCGGATTTTAGAGATATACACAGCACATGGCGGGAGGAGACGGGCCAGCGGTTTCGTGCCGGCGGGATGAGAGAGGTCGTCGTTGAGGAAAGAGTTGAGAAGAGGATAAAGGGGGACAAACAGAGGAGGAATTTTGACGTAGGCAGTCGGGGTGAGGCTGGCTGTGGGACCGGCTAAAGGATTGATGACGATAAGCTTCCGAGCCGAGCGCAGATCATCTGCGGCTCTAGCCCACACACCCTCGCACACCTCCCCTCCTCGTCTTCCGAGAATAGAACCAACGGACCGAGATGAAAGCTGGCTGGTGGTGGTGAAGGCTAACTGACGGGGTTCTCGAAGACGAGTTTGAAACAACACATGTACGGCTCGGACGCGGCTAAGAGGTCTCGGCTGGTGGAAGCCGCCTCAAGGCACGTTTCAGCACGCTCACAAACCCCCACCGGTCCTCTGCCCTTTACCGCATCGGGGCGGGCAGCGCTACAGTCAGTCGCCTTTGTCCTCTTGGTTGGGCGCGGGCCTGGGCTATGAGCCATTCACATCATCCTGAGGCCTGTCCCAGAGTTGTTGGTTGCTGGTGGACATAGGGACGGCGATCTCTTGTCCTTCTCTTCTGCTGGGCAGGACGCAGGTCCACACACACTATTAAGTTATTTATGGTGAAGAAGGACTGTTCCGGCTAGCCCCTCTTCCGACACCTGCTCAGGTACCCCACCAGTGCCCAAGACCGCACGTTTGCACCAACGCTCGGCAGTCAAGGGCGGCTTGGCGGTCGGGGCGGCTTGGCAAGCTTGGCAACAGACGGCGACGACGACGACGACGACGACGACGACGACGACGACGACGACAGACGGGCGCCGCATCAGGCTGTTTCGACTTTCTAATACAGCCAGGGTTCGATGTTGCTGGACATCTCCAGCAGCATCAGGAACCGCCGAGTCGGACCGAGCTACTGTGTCCTGTGAGAGGGGGGAGGGGGGGGTCTGGGATAAAGGAGGAGAGCAAAAACCAAAAAATAAACTAGTTCAGGATCCTCAGGCTGACGACCTGCATGGTGCTATACTCACTATGTAAATCTAGATGTGCTGGTGTGCTGCGGCACGCATCTCTGTCAGCCGCCACACAGGCATCGAGTACATGCTACTATACAATAGCACGTCGCTTCTGCATAAGGATCAACCTGTCCCTTGGCTGGCTCCGACCTTGAACCTGACGGTCCTCCATATCCTCGAGGGCTGTCGTCCAGGGAAACTTGCTGGAGAGAGAGCACGGACTGAAACACCTAACCCCCCGGGTGTGTTCTCAAGGTGCAGATTCAGATAGATCCCGGATCCCCCTCCCCCTCCCCCCAAGAGTGCACTGCACCCGCATTAGTATGGTGGTAATCGGTACCTCGCTCAGCCTGCAGGTACGGAAGATTTCCCAGGCTCGCGGTGTCAGACCGTCCAATCCAGGCCGAGATCCAGGCCCAGGCTGGTCAGACCGGCTCCTGCAGGATCCCCACGAGCCCTCGAGGTTACTGAACAGAGTCAGATGGCCCTACTCCTCCTTATACATTTTCATGGGTGAAAGGGGGGTGTTTGACAGCGAGTGCGGGCGGAGAGCCGGGGGGCGTGTCGATAAGGGCATGCATGAATCACCGATTGATTGATGGGGGCGCGGTCTTTTCTCCTTCTTCCCCCCCCCCTTTCTTTTTTTTTTTTTCTTCTTTTTTTTTTTTTTTTTTCTTTCTTGGTTCAGTAGCACAGGGAGATGCCTAGGCGCTGAAGTGCAGGGCCCTCGTGCGGGATCTGGCGGATCGGCAGTGAGAAGTGATTGTGGGGAGGGGCCCTCCCTGCATGGCTGTGGCAGGGGGGTGGTGGCTCGCTCTGATATCAATGCGCAGCTCGGACCCCGAGTCTCGAGACGTTCTGTCCATGTTGCAGCCAAGGTAGGGCTGCCGGGACTGGGCATGGTACTCGCCAGCCCCAGCGTTACAGATCTTGCCGTGACACGGGCAAGGGTCCCGCTGGGGACTGCCCTACTGCAGCTGGTGCGATACCCGCTGAGGACAACCTCCCCCTGCCCTCCATGTTTCTGTAGATTATGTCCCCAGATGCGAGGTAACTGAAGCCTACACATGCTGTTCCGAGATTACTTTTCCTTTTCCCTTCTACCCAGCGTCGGATGGGTGGGGACTGTCACAGACAGTACCCAGCAGTTCCAGGCCGCTGTCTAGCCCCCACCACAGTCAGTATTCCTTCATCGGTGACAGTCCGGCGTTCATCTCCCTCAGTCCACCACGCGGCGCCCACAGCCTGCACGACTTACTCTTGCAATCTCGATACCTACATCCTGCCTTGATTACTGAAGTTGATCTGTTCCGTTTCTGGTGGCAAATGCGGACCACTCTGGAGGCCTAGCCGGGCCTGTGAACCTGTTTTCTCTCCTCCCCTTCTCACCCCCCATCCTCATCCTCACCTCACCTCACCTCTTCTTTTTCTTTTTCTTTTTCCCCTTTCTTCTTTTTCCTTCTGTGAACCACCAGGCCTCTTGTCCATACCCGCTCGCCGCTCCTACTCACCTACTCGTCTTGGGTTTGGCTCCTGGTGCGGCATAGACCCATCTCATACATCAATCGGTCTTAATATCAACGGCGGCCGTCATCTTCACCTTCCTGACGTTTGATCGACGTCTGTTCGACTGGGCCTTGGTGCACCACATTCCGCTCGCACCCTCCATCCACGCTCCTTCCCCCGTGACAGCAGACAAGTGACGCACGTCCTGCTCCTCTTATTACAATTTACTAACTACTGTCGAACCTTCCTCGGCCTTGGCTGGATCGAAGTGGACTGGACGGTCGACATAACGCCGCTTTTCCCAACTCCCTACGCCACATTTTCGGGGCTGCTCCGCGACCGTCCCTCGCGACCGTCCCTCGCGACCTCGTGCATGTCAGCCTGGGAAGCCCCTCGCCACTGAAGCTGCTCGTCGTCCCCACGGCCACCTCTCCCCGGGCAGCTTCAACTCCTCTTGCCCCCTTCCCACCCTCTCGGGCCGTCATCACATATACCATGGACCGGGGCTCATGTCTACCACGGTCCAACACCTCCTCGAGGAACTCGTCACCCTCGTCGCGGAAGGGCGAGGCCATGCTGCCTCTGCCGGTTCAGTCCTCGGCTGGGTTTCCCGTGCGCGCGCTCCTCAGTCACTGCTTCTACCGGCGCGTCATAATATGGGCCATCACCGCCACCGTCCTGCTGTGCCTCATGCTCTTCTCCGGCGGCGTTCACACCAGCCACGGTAGGATCCTAGATCACCTGGTCGATTTTGGCAAAGGCGACGGCGACAGCTCCAAGTCTGGCGGCACCACCACCACCACCACCACCACCACCACCACAACCACCAGTATCACAACCGGTGGTCAAGTTGACGGCAGCGTGGGTCAACATAGCATCACCAGTACCTCTGATAACACGGCGGCATCTGACATGGAGAGCTATGCAAAGGAAAACCAAGACGACACCACGCAGTACCAGCAGGGATACAGCAAAGGGGGCGGCATCCACTGGCTGAAGTACAAGCAGTAAGTCCAATCTCGGAGAACCCGACCGAGACCGCTTGAGGCTGATGATCCTGCTAGCATGGATGGCTTCTACAATGGGATCAAGACTCTGGTCTCCCTCAAGGATTATATTCCCGAGTTCCCTGCCAGGCCAGACACCCCGCCGACCATCACTGTCGACATCCGCGACAAGGTGCCCACCCCGACACCCTACGCACCTCATCCTGACTACGACTCACCCGAGTACACCGACAAGTTCTACCCCGTGGAGGAATGCTACCTCAATGAGGAGAAAACGATCCCCGTCCCCGAGTTATATGTCTACGAGGGCGTTCCGCAGGGCGTCGCCCAGCCGGCCATTGGATCGTACGGCCTGCTTGGCCTCCGAGAGGACATATGTTACGACCGTTTCGGTCGGTATGGACCCTACGGTCTGGGGTACAGCCTGCGGGATGGCGGAGTCGGGGAGGGTATGGACACCGAGAGCGAGGGGAGCGAGGTTGTGTGGAACAAGACCGGGAAGGTCGACTACCACAAGGTGGACTGGGGGAAGCTGCAACGGCGATGCCACGAGTCGAACCGACAGCGATTCTTGGGTGCCGAGGAGCTTGATGAGGCCGGCCAATACAGCAGCATCAAGGGCTCACAGTCCCGTCTCGGCTCCGGCGCCAAGGGGAAGATTGGTCGCATCGCGGTTGTCATCCGCACTTACGTCGGCTTTCAATGGACGCACCTGACCATTCTGAACTTCCGGGCCATGATCTCCGAGCTGTCGCTGCGGTCGGGCGGAGAGTACGATGTCCACTTCCTGCTTCATGTCAAGGACAATTCGATCCCTATCTGGGCGGATGGAGAGACCGTGCAGGGTGTCCTCGATATGAATATGCCAGGCGAGTTCCACTCCATCACGACGCTCTGGTCGGAGGACCAGATGCGATTGCTTTATCCCGGTTACTGGGGAGAGCCGGTCGAAAACCCATCCATGAGCGACGTCTACGGCGTCTACCGGTCCGCGCACATGCCACTGCAGCACTTTGCCATGATGCACCCAGAGTACGAGCACTTCTGGAACTGGGAGATGGATATGCGATACTCGGGTAACTATTACGAACTCTTCGATCGACTCGGAAGCTGGGCCAAGAGGCAGAGCCGCGAGGAGATGTGGGAGCGCTCGGAGAGGTACTATATCCCGGGCTTCCACGGCAGCTGGGCCAACTTCACAGAGCAGGTTCACCAAGAGGTCGAGGCTTCCGGCCGGAGGTCCATCATGGGACCTGTCTTGTTCTCTGGCAAGCAGTCTCTGCGCGCCCAGGAACGCGGCCAGAGCTTCATGCCGGAGTCCTGTGCTATTGGCAAGAACATTACAGAGTGCGGTATTGGCGAGGAGGCCGATCTGATTACCCTGAACCCTCTCTTCGATGCTGAAGACTCCGGCTGGGTCTTCGAGAAAGATGTGACCGGCTACGACCTCGGCTTGCCTACGCCTCCCCGACGCTGCGCCATTGTCACGGCCTCGCGCCTGTCCCGCCGTCTTTTGGAAGTCATGCACGAAGAGACGTGGCGCCAGCACCACAGCATGTTCTCCGAGATGTTCCCTGCCTCGATGGCGCTGCACCACGGCCTCAAGGCGGTCTACGCACCTCACCCGGTCTACCTCGACAGGAGGTGGGACATCGAGGCCGTCGACTGGGCTTTCAATGGCGGCCGGGATCACACCACCGGAGGCCCCGGCTCCCCTTTTGACGACGACAACGAACACAACCACGCGGGTACGAGTTGGTACTACAACAGCGAATTTGCGGGCTTGTGGTGGCGCCGCTGGCTGGGTTTTCCCCAGTACGACGGTCGCGGCGACAATGGTGGCCGTGCTGGTGAAGGAACCCTGCGCGGTGGAAAGGCGGAGGAGAGCCGCAAGGATAGCACGGGTCGGCTCTGCATGAGGAGCACCTTGTTGCATCCGATCAAGTGGGAGAACCCGACCGAGAGGACATGAGGACAGCCCGAGTGACGGCAAACACGGACAGAAGACGATTGCATTTGTGGGAGAGCGACATTCACAAACCGCAGGCCACATACCAACTAGGCCAGTTATCAGAATGTACGACATGGCGAATGCGACAAGCATGGTTCAGGCGCCGTTTGTTGTCAGAACACAGCGAATTATACGGATGGCATTTACACTGGCGAATGGCGCAGGAGCAGTTCCACATCGAAACTGCACTAAAATTTCTTGTACAAAGATTATGTACACACACGACTGACAGCTTACGATTCTCACGGGACGTGAACCTTGGGACTCTCACACAAAATCACGACCCGACCTTGGAGCGGCCCTGTGTAGTGGAACATGAAAGACAGAGGGTAATAATTGCTGCCGGAAGCTTCGATAGCTCCGGGTTGAGCGGCACTTGGGGAGGAAGATGAGGGCAGGGCGGATCCGAGGTCTCTTTCCTTTTGATCATAGTGATCCTTTATAGAATCCGAATCTGAGAGGACGAAATCGAAAACTATCATTGTAAAGATGTCGGTTCCGTTTCGCTCCCCGTGACTCGTCGGACAGATTGGCCTTGGTCACACAAAGTCCCTCATGTCCTACTTCCCATCATCACCATTCCAGAGGCGGTCCTTGAGAACTGGACACATCACTTCCGCGAGGCGGAGGACCTAGCGGCTTTCACCATCCGAATCACGGACGGCTCGTCCTGGCTTCTGCATATGGTGGTAGTCCATCCAGACCCCCCTGTCTCACTGAGGTGCCCAGATGTGGTGCAGTGTTCATATCACACCGTTCCACGGCGAATAGCCGAGCAACTGAGCAAAAGTGTCTGGTCTCTGTGTTGTGCCTCCCTTACTCCTGCCGCAACGTCGCACTCCCACGTCACCAATCTCCTTTGGTTGTGGCACGTGACAGGCTTTTTCATCCTGGGCGGTCGGGCGGTTCCCCGATGTCTAAACGACGGGTGGGGGGGGGGGGATATAGGGGGTTAATAGAGATGAGTATGGAAAAATGTGTCCGTGGAGGGGGTTGGATAGCTTCACTGATCCGCCGAGGCCGGATGGCCTGTGTGGGGGCGGAAATATACCCCAGCTGCGGTCGGTTTCCAGCATGGCGCTCGCAATGTCGAAACCGACTAACTAACTATTGAGCTTCTGCAGGCTGGTCCGGTGCTCGTTGGCACTCACTCACCACCGTGGTGACCGTTTTTTTTTTTGGGGGGGGGGGGGGGGGGGGGGGGTGGGGGGCGAGGGCCGCCCGATGAAGCAGAGAACCACCCGTTGCGTGGGATGGAGACCCCCCCGCGGCCCCCCTGTATGGGATTTTGG
>JALRMH010000003.1:748579-967516 GCA_026119935.1 Endothia cerciana | reverse complement strand
TCCCCCCCCCCCCCCCCCCCCCCCCCCCCCCCCCCCCCCCCCCCCCCCCCCCCCCCCCCCCCCCCCCCCCCCCCCCCTGGGAGCGAAGGCAGCACGATGAAGCATAGACACACCATTTCCTTGAGATGCAGACCCCGCCGAGGAACAGATGTATGGGATGTGTGAAGCTGACCCGCTTGCGCCCCGAGGAAACAACCTTGACAGTGGCAGACCTGTAACAGTCTTCCTGAGCGGTCCGTGAGTGCAAAATCTAACACCCCCCCCCCCCCACGGTGCGGGGCCTTAAGACCAACAGCCTCGCCCGCCCAGGTGAGCAGATCGGGCCTTGTCTCCAGCACGTACAGCAGATCTAGCCACGCTATATCCTGAGGGGTCCTGAGCCCCTACAGCCAAAACCCACGTAACGAACATTCATAACGGGATGATGTCTGCGATTGTAAGATCTCTGTCTTGTTGAGGAAGGGACTAAACGCAGCCGGATGATGAGATCCTGCTGACTATATGCTGAGGGGCATGCCCTGGGTGGCTGGACTGGCTGACACACACGTCAATAGAATCCAGAACTACTTTCCTTGCTGGAGGCTGACGTGCTGAAGGCTCGAGCTGCTGGGTGGAAGTCACGTAAAAAAAAAAATAAAAAAAAATAAAAAAAAAGGCCTGTCCTTAATGGTGACGGTTGAGATAGCGGAGAATTTGAAACAGTTTGCACGTCCTGTCAGGCACAACATGCGACCCTGAAGATCCCTATGTGGCACGTTGGTTAGTTCCCGCGCACCTTGCAGCTCGAGTGGTGTGCAGTCCGTGGGCCGAGCCTGGCCCAAGGCTTGTTCTGACGATCACCACCTATTCAACGAGCGGGTAATAGTTAGTTATCATATGAGCCGCATCCCGCCTCAGCCTTGACTCCAAGGTGTGGTACAATACCGGAAAGCTTGAATATTGCTGACTAGAAGACTAACGAATGCTCACCGGTCTACCTGTGCTGGCAAAGCCTAAGAGTCTTCATTTCGTTTCTTGACACCTACGGTTAAGCTACCGGCCTCTATGTGAAGAGGTCGTTCCAGCGGTACCTTTCTATCCGGGAGGTTAGCTACTAAGCTGACTTTGCAAATCAAGATGCCGATCCAATGGGTTTACCGTCTCTTATAGACTACATGGGTACCTTGAGCCCGAGGACGATTCAATAGGCCAGGAATCCCAGGAAGAAGTGGACATAGTGTTGAGACGGGAAGGGAGAACCCGTTAAACTATGTGCCCCCCGGAATATGGATAGATGGCACTTGGAAGACCTGCTGGATCCGCTGTTCGCGTGTTTGATATGGACACCTGATGGACTGACGCGCATGCTTGAAACATGCGTGCGTGCGGATTCTCCGTCCTGCTCATCGTCTAGGCCTACCAACACTGAAAAACGAATGCAAGTTGTCCCGACCTCTGCTTGCCGCGATCACGATAGTTTGTACGCGCGAATCAGCTGCCAGATCGATACCTGGCTGCATATGAAAATCCATCCGCAAATCAGTGTGGGTCCTACGTTCATGTACGAGTCCTTCCAGGAGAGCGGCGACCTGGTCAGACCTTGTAAGCGGATTGGTGATACGTTCCCGCGCCCTGAGGGTAAAGAAGCGGCGGGGTGAATACGAGATCACAATCTGATCCCTCGGTCCTTGTCATTTGTCCTGAGCCCTACTAATGGTCCTTCCCTAGACGCCTTGGGTATCTAGCCGGCCTAATAAGAGCACACACACACAAAAAAAAAGGAAAATCCGTCAAACTCCATGCCGCAATGCAGACAGAGACAGAAACGCCACTTTTCTCTCCGGGCCTTTACAGATCAGCGGCGATCACCTGATCCAGGAAGGTCAGGCGGTCCTCCTCACGGACTGGAAAGGGCGGCTCCCGGTACGCGCCGAGCTCGTCCAGGCCGGTGGCCTGGATGGCCTCGAGGGCCTCGGGGACTGCCTTGTCCAGCGAGCTGAAACGATGAAGAATTAGTCATCAGCAGTAGTCGATCTAGGAGCACAGGGGTGATGCTCGTGCCACATGAGCTTGGGGGAAGACTTACCCAAGGTGGCCCTGGATGATGGTGGCGTGATCACTGGCCATGGCCTTGGCGAAGTCGGCCTGGTGGTTGTCCATGAGGTTGGGGTTGGCGACGATGATCTGAGCAACCTGGACCTCAGCGCAGTCGGCAATGGTGCCGGTACCTAGTGGAACGCAGTCAGGGATGCTGCTGACTGAGACAAAGGTGAGGGTTCATAGTGACGAGTGGTTGAGAACTGGAGACGGTATAGTGAACTGAGAGTGAACTCACCAGCATGGCTGATGACAACACCGGCGGGCTGAACGTCGGCCTCACCACGGCACTTCCTCATCTGCTCCTTCAGGTCCGAGTCGAAGTCGAAGGCGTCGACAGAGAGGTTCTCGGGCTGGACCTCGGCCAGCTTCATCATCACCTCATCATGGTAGCTGCCACACTGAAGGAGGAGAGTGGAGAAGCCATTGCGCTGGAGGGTGGCGAGGAAGTTGGCAGTGAGAGTCTCATCAATAAGCTCCTTGAAGACGACAGTTGCGCCTCCAGTGACGAGGGCCACGCGGCCGTTATCACCAGGCCTCATGTTGAGATTGACTTGGACGAAGCTGAAGTTGTAGTCTAGACCGGAGGGAGTAATGGTGTGGTCCTCGTTCTCACGACCGAAGATGTGTTGGACAAGGTCGATGAGGAACTCAGTATCGAGTTCGAGTCCGATGCCGATGGTGCTGAAGGCCTTCTGGACGAGCTTGTAGCAGAGGAGGAAGATGTACAGGACAGAATAGGCCGAGATCTCAGCCAGAATGTTGAGGTGCTTGAGGAGAGTCTTGATCAAAGTGAAGATGAGATTCAGGACCTGGACGGGGCGTCGGAGACAGGCGACAATGGCTAGACCACCAAGGGCGAAGCAGAGAATGCTGAGACCTTGCTGAACCTGAAGTCACTTAGTAGTCCAGATCGATGTATTCCAAGGGCGATAGTCCGGTGCAGGTCGAGCATGGGCTGGCAGGACTGGAAGACCGAAGGCTCACCTGGTCGTCCAGGCCTTGGTGGAATTGCACCGGGGCCATCTTGGCTTCAACTTGAGTGGCAGAATTGCTTATCGCTCGAGTTTATCGTGTAGGTGGGCACGGACCAGGCGGTGAGTTGCTGTGCAGCTGTGGCTGATTGGCTTGGTCGGATCAAAGAATGGTCCGAGATCGGCCGTTGGTTGGTTGCCGGTTAGAGTTGGGGGTCCGACATGGTGCCAGAGGCGGGCCCACTTAAAAGAGCTTCATTCAAAGTTGACTACTGCGGCTTGGAAGCAGTCCATGCCCCCAATGACCTGACAACCACGCCCGGACCCTTCGAAGATGGCATCAGCCGCCAGATCACTGCGGCTGGTGTGCCGCAGCTGCAGGAGCCAGAGGCCCATTCAAAACGTCGGCCCCAGGGTCTTTGTCGCGTGGAAATCCGTGGGCGGTCGCTCCTTCAAGGAAGTGAGGCTATCAGATGATGGTCCGGCCAAGCCCACCGTGTTTGACCACTGGGAGGAGGAGGACCAGGCGGAGGACCTCAAGTACCGCAACATGCGCCCGAGCCAGATCACACGGTCCCTGTTGGCCGAAGAGGACGAATTCGATGTACTGGACGCCCTCCAGGCCAACCTTGCCTCCATCAATGACGCGGGCCTGGCCAAGGTGACGGAAGAGCTTCAGGACATGACGCGCCCCTTACGAACAGTAGTCAAGCCGAAGAAGGATGCGTTCTGGGACGAGGATGAATCGGACAATGACCTCATCACCAATGACGACAATGACGAGTTCAGGGAGAACGACATGACCGATATTGCGCATGCCAAGCTGGAGGAGCACCGGGAACAGAGAGCTTATGCGCGGATAGCCATCTGGGAGATGCCCCTGTTAGCGAGTGAGTGTGACCCGGCTGTTGAAGACGGGCAGACCTGCGGATCACGGACGGATTTTGTGGCTGACAGATTGACTCCAGAGTTTGCGAAACCTTTCGAGCCCCCAACAATGAACGAACCCCTGCGATTCCGATACACATCATACATGGGGGAATACCATCCGGCTGAGAAGAAGGTGGTTGTCGAGTTCAGCCCGGCGGATTTTGGCCTCACGGACGTCCAGCAAGAGAAGATGAAGAAGCTCGCTGGGCCACGGTACAACCCAGAGAAGGAGGCCATCAGGATGAGTTGCGAGTCATTCGAGCACCAGGCCCAGAACAAGCGCTATCTGGCTGAGACGGTCGAGAAGTTGGTCGCGGATGCAAAGGTCAGGAAGACGCGCCACAACCTCAACGTGACTTCTCCAAGGAGGTAACTTGCTTACTTGACATCTACTTGCAGGACCCCACGGACGACTTCGCAGACGTACCACTGGACTTGAGACACCACAAGTTCAAGGCCAAGCCCAAGTTTCCCAAGGAGTGGCGCATGTCCGAAGAGCGGATGAAGCAGATCACGGCATATCGCCGGGAGGCGAGACAGCTTGAGGAGGTGAAGAAGGCTACGGGATTGTTCATCGACGGTGTCCAGATCATCAACAATGAACTCGCGAGCCGGACAGCAAGCCAGACAGTGCCCGAGTTGGTGGCTGTCCAGCCCAAACAGCGGCCTCACAGTAGAGCTTGAGAGAACTGGGCGGACGCCGCTCTTCGCAGCGTCGGTCTCCCAGGGTCCGGTTGGATTAGATTTATGCTGATCGGGCATGGCGGGCGTGGAATCATAATCACACACATCGCTTGACCGAGACCACAGTTGCTGTAAAGGAGTATATCATGGTAAACGGAACCCAGAGCCAGGGAGCTGGCTGTGTATAGACGTACATAGATGCTAGTTAAATATTAGATGATACCACACAGAACGAATCGCATGAAGGTACCGTAGTACATCGCGCCGGTGCGTTCAGCATACGTGACCATATACGGTATCATTTACAGTGACTCAACTCATTCCAGATCTGACGTGGCTGGGTCGACCGCATCTCCTACACATCGCACTCCCCACTCCCCACTCCCACTCCCAATATATCTGGGTTAGTCTGATGCTCCTGGATCACATTGCCCTGGTGCCGAGAGTTTGAAATGTCTATTGTGTCCGCGAGTCCGTCTCTAGAGAGCTAAGAAACGACAAGCCCCAAGAGCACCATCCATGATGCCAGAGCCAGTGTCAACAGTGCTGCGCAAATGGCGAAGAGCAGATGAAATAGACCGTCGGGGTTTTTTTTGTGGGAGGGGGGTTTTGTTTTCAAGGCATCTGACTAGTCCCGGTCGTCTCTTTTTTTAAGCTGATAGCCCATTTAGCACAGCCTTCTTGTCCATTGCCTGGCCCGGGTTGTTGATGCCGCAACGACTGTGGCGATGCTGTGGGGATCCGTTGATAAACGACAGACACGATTGGGAAGATTGGACAGAACCTTGAAAAAGCGCGAGAAGGCACACCTACCTCCAAGTTCAGGCAGCCAGGGAGCCATCATCTTGCGGTCGGATCAGCTCTTGGGAAGTCGTCTCGCTTCGCGTGTAGAAGGTCGCCCTGCACCGACATTCGCTATACGGACTGGCTTGCTCTGCAATGGAACCATCCCCCAGGACACACGGCACGGCTTGCTGCAGGGTTTATAGTGGCACTGACGAGCCACACAGCCTTGCTACCCTTGTGACCGGTGACGAACGACCTTCCTTGACGGTACAATCTAGGCATTTGGCCCGCGATTCGGCATGTCTACAGCACCCCCATCTTGTCACGACTCAAGTTACCGCGACATCTCGTTGCGCTATCCGTCAGCAGAGGAGCTGACGCCCGCAAGGTCTCTGGAACCTACGGAGGACATGATTGCCACGGCGGGTACCAAGGCTGAGCCCTCCTGATTCGCCCGACCTCGATGGGCGCGTAGGGCTAGAAAGCCAGGGCTGCAACGCTTCCGCAGCCATGGCGTCCACGTTTAGACGCCAGTTGCATCGTGGCTCATCGTTGTGTTCCACGTCATGCGAGGTGATGTGCATTCTGCACGTGATCCCGCTTCTGATTGCCAGTCGATCACGGGACACGCGACGAGCAGAAGACAGGAGTACGCCGTAACTGGGCGTGGGCGTGGGCTTATACACTTAGTAAGCAGTTCAACGTCACCTCTTCGATCTCCATGGGGACCTCGTGATGCTCTCGTTCACCCGTCAACAACATCTGCAGCCTTGCCTCCCGTGGGATCATGCGCACACTGTGTGTACACCTTCCCAGTCGACGTGGACACGGCCGTCTTGGACCCGTGCTCGCACCGCCTGGCGACTGGACACGACGCGATCACGAACTTTCCGGGTCAGTAAAGCAGTTCGATCTTTCAACAAGTCAGAGCATACCCACGGGCTTCTATCTACACTATGGTGAAGAGAGCCGTGGGACTGGCGCTGTGGCGAGGCAAGATATCTACCGGCCCTCTATCCGTCCGACTCTTTTCACCAAGGTGATGAAGGCGAGGCGATCTGAGAAATATACGTACAGTGGTCTGTTGGCAATCTTGCTTTCGCGCAATAACAGGTACTAATTCCCATCTACGCCAACAGTCACGAAGCCATTCTCGCGGGATATACGGTGACTAGGCCAGGAAATAGGTCTCAAGGACGACACCGTTAGCGATGGTCCTGTATGGCAATTGCTACATATCTCGAGCGAAGTCTATGGACCTCTTGCCCAGCAGAGTCAAGACTCGGGATGCTACAACACCTGGTCTTTTTCATCTTGGCACGCGGGAAGTCAACACGATTAATACATCGTTATTGCCGTGGAGGCTGGTCAAATAGTGATAAGACAGCCTGAAGTAACCGATGGCCCGTTATCACGCCCTGGTTTCTGGCCTTTAACAAGATGATTCACGACTTGTGGGCGCCGGTTCAGGCTTTCCCACCGCGGTCAGAAGACTCGACGGGCTCGAGCAGACTTCATGAGACAGAAAGCTTGCAATCCTCCCAGTCTGCTTTCTCGTTCAACCTCATATCCGCATTTCCAAATCTGTCACGTATCGCTTCTACAAGAGACGCCTGAAGAACGCCTGGCCGCGACCTCGCCCTACAGTTTGGCAGACTTGGGTCTTGGTGCATCATTCGCCCAGTCCCTGAGACACAACGACTTTTTTTCTCCCTCTGTCGGCGTCGTGACTGATTGGCTATCTTAGACATCTTACTCTGTCCCTCCAGTAGTGGAATACAAGAGCCTTCGGCGGTAGACTTTGTTTGATTGTGGACCTCAATGCCGCCTTAGGCGGAAGTAACGGGCCTACACGAGTTAAGGGATGTCTCACCAGAACCGCATATTGGGCTCCCTATCATGCATGTGGCCGAACCTTCATCTACCAGGTTTTGACGACAAACCAACTACTCCCTCCCTATATATCAGTAGCCGAGTGTTGCGTCATGCACTAACGCCACCTTGCATTGATCAGGACTGCTCGTAATTCGAGCTCGGGTCGAATCCTGCACGCTAGAGTGCAACACCCTTTTCGATATATCAGATTACATTTAAGCTTCACGAGGGATGCACGCCTCGGTGCTGATCCCAGGTCCGTGTGCAGCGTCTCGAGGCTTGTGTGCAGCATGCGTCTCGAGGTTTGTATGCAGCGTCTCGAGGCTTGCCCACCCGGTCTCCCCCCCCCCCCCTGCTGGACCCCAAATGATGCCGGGTCGCATTTGCTCAAAGAATCCCAAAATATAGCCTTCGACGTTGAAGTGGGACAAGGAGGCTTGTGCAGAACCCCCGATACTTCTGAGATGTCCTCATGGACGAAGACAACTACCGACGAGTCATGGAAGTCTTCTAGAAACTCCAACATAAGGTTCACTAGAGCATTCAGTCGCATGCAATGGCTAGCTGCCACAGATCGGCGTGAGCCAAGATGAGGTACGCGTCGAAGCTGTCATGGAAGCACTAGAAGAACTCTATTCTCAAAGTTCTGATGTGATGCCCGTCTCATCGGGATGCGCACTTCTCTGCATTCCTGACACCACAGCGGCGATATGGGATGCTTTCCTTGGCCCTCTCTCTCTCTCTCTCTCAACCAACCCCCGGGCCCTGACTCGAGCCGCTCATCCGGGGTCCTTCCAGGGCGTTGCATGGGCCTGTGCAATGCAATGAGGAGGGGCCCCGAGACAGCCATCACATGATGCAAGGAGGATTTCCTTGTCGAGACGCCTGACCGGAGGGACGCAGCCCGTCGAGGAACCTGCAACACGCGCGTTACGTCAAGATCGCCGCAGCCATGGGTAGGGCCAAACCTTATCCTGCGCGGCAGGCACCACGCCCGAAACTATGCCCGCCTAGGACGGCAAGACAACGCATTGCGCATGACTGACAACAACACACGGCCTCGAAGGAGGCGGCCGGGAGTGCCCCAGGCCGCACGGATGTGGCACACTCGCATCTCGGTCCCTCGAGGCATCAGACAGCAGGGCCCAAACTCTCCTCAGGCTGTCAGGTGAGCTTCGCATCCCAGCCTGAGGGTCCCGACAGGGAACCCTCATGATGCCGGGCAGGACAGGGGATCAGCAAGGCTCCAGGGCCCAGGGGGCGACAGGTCTGTATCGTGTATGTACTCTGCCGCGGGGAGTCTCAGCGTGGCCGGTTTTGTCTGAACTGCCCCCCATAAGAATGAATAGTGAAGCCGGCAACATCCGGCCAAGAGCTCCAGAACACCCAGCCCGCCCAGCCTAGTTCTAGGTACGCCAGCCAGCCAGCCTGATAGAGCAAGTACGCCCTATAGAGCCTTCAAAAAAGGGGGGGGGGAGAGATCCCGTGAGCTGCGAGCTGAAATTACTGTACCATAGTACTAGTACTATGTACCACAGAATGTACCACAGAATGTACCTCAGAATGTACCACAGAATGTACCGTAGTACTCTTGTACCACAGTCCTATGGGTAGCTGCCCAGAGTGCGGATCCGAAGCTGGATATGAGCAAGGTCGGATGAGGCTTGACACAGCCCCGAGCCTGCACCGCCAAAGTAACCCCGCAAACAGGATGAGGCATGGTCTTGCGAGAGGGAGGGAGAGAAAGAAAGAAAAAAAAAAAAAAAAAAAAAAAAAAAGGGGGTTGTGGGTCGTCCGCGGAGCATGGTTCGGATGTGGACGGTCCAACATAGTAGTGTTGGGCTGTGGGTTGGGGGTGGGAACTCCCAAGTGCTAGAGAAAGCGGCGATTCGACGCCTGGGGCGGTGAGGCGACCCACTAGATGACAGGTACCGTGTACAGCGAGCGGTACGTAATGCCACCCCTCCCTGTGGTCGGTCGGTCGGCCGGGGCCATCCACATCCCGCAGGCCACCGCCGACCTCCAGGAATCTTTCAGCCTTCCCATTGTCAGCCTCGTGTTTGCGCCCGCCCACAGAGGACCGCGAAGGACTCTCCCACATGGTTCGCGAGACACTGTCTCGGTTGGGGACGCGCATTACTTCTTCTTCGTTCGGGGGTTCCCATGGGTTTAGGGACACCAGCGCTAGCCACCAAGGCGGCCGGCTCCCCCCTCCCCCCCCCCTTTCGATGCGTTCTTCTAGAAGGATGTTGCCATCTGGATCGGTTGGATCAGGGTCCCGCCTTGCCTTGGCTCGACAAAATATCACGCCGCCCTCTGGGGAGTCCCGTGGCGGGACCTGCTCCGGCCATGCCATCGGCCAAGTGCCGAGACAGCCTGCTCTGGTCCGCCATCACCATGCAGCTGCATGTTTTCGGAAAGTACTGAGGGCCACTCAGAGCGCGCGGGTATGGGGGAGGGAGCCCCCGGCATGTTGCAGATCATCCCCAGCCCTTGTCTGGCTGTCCTGTCTGTGTGTCTGTCACAAGCTCTCTCTCTCTCGCGTGTGTTTGCGGCGGGCGAGGGGAGGAGGGGGGTGGGAGGCCAGATCCCAGAGGGGTCTCAAAGCAGTCATCCGTTGTATACGCGGGTCCCGGAAGAGACCATCTTGGGGATCCCGTGCGCCGCACGCTCCAATGGATCTTGCGCATGGCCTCGGAGGCGGTGTCGTGGCTCCCCCGGCACACTTGATGTGCTTCACAACCTGCAAGGGTGGCGTGGCGATCCCGTGCTCGAGACGACATAGCTCGACTCGACCAGAGGAATAACAAGGCCCTCCTATTTCCCTCGACCCTGGTTGGGCCTGGCCACATACTGGGTGCCTCTTTTTTTTTTCTTTTTCTTTCTTCTTTTTTTATTGGGTTTTGTTTGTTTGTTTGTTTCTTTTTTTAGTCAGGCGAGTTGCAAGCCCGGAGAATGGGGTACACTGCCATGGTACAACCCGTACTCCCGACCTGGCCGCACACGGCAACGATATCAAAATGTTAAACTAGGGAGACCAAAGACTAGGGAGGAAAAGAAAGCTCAAGACTAGGGCACAAAGGAAACAAAGAGAGAGAGAAAAAAAAACTATTAAAAAAATCTGATAATTTCCCACCCTCGTCACCACAGGCCAGAGGTCTGCGTCTGCAATGACGCAAGATGGACGTTTGCGTGTACGGCAGCAGAGCCGAGCGGCTCGGGAATCGCACTCGCATAGGGGTCGCGCTCCCACCCCCGGCTAGCCGCTGCCGATAAACTTTCGGGGGTTGGTCCTCAGGGGACCAAATCTGCGGGATACTCGGTTGGCTCTGCCAGATGGGAGACTGACCCCCCGGGGGCTGGATGATGGGGAAACAACTAAAAACAGAGAAGAAAATAATAATAAAAAATAAAAAAAAAATAAAAAATTTAAGATTGTTACCCTTGCTCCTAGTGGTCTTGTGATATTCAGAAACCTGCGCTTTGTTCTCTGTTGCATATTGCGCCGGCGCCGCTCGGGCAACGCACAATGCGGCGAGACACGCCATTTGTTCATCTTTTCTTCCTAGCCACACCCCCCTCCCCCCCACAAGGGACAGAGAGGGAGAGAGAGAGAGAGAGAGAGAGAGAGAGAGGGAGAGAGCCAGCCCACCAGGCAAATAATCTAACCGCCCACCGCCGCCTGTTTGCGCCTGCTGCGCGCGCACCGCTGCCTTGGGACGGGCGCCAGGGCGAGCACTACTGCATCCTTCCCGCAGGCCCCTCTGTGCTCCTGTCCGATGGCGCTAGAGCGAGAAGCTAGATCTTAGCCCCAGCGCGCTACCAGGTAGGTATGCATACCCGACCTGAGAATGTTGCCCAAGATGCGCGCCCCTGGCTGGCTGGCAGGCAGGCAGGCAGGGAGGCAGGGAGGCAAGGCAGGGAGGCAAGGCAGGCAGGGAGGCAGGCAGGCAGGCAGGCAGGCAGGCAGGCAGGCAGGCAGGCAGGCAGGCAGGCAGGCAGGCAGGCAGGCAGGCGGGAGGCAGGCAGTCCTCGGCCCAGCGGACTCTTTCTATTAACTACTACTACGCAGTCCTGCGTGCGTATGTAACTATGGTACCACACTCGCGGCTGCCACGGTAATAAAATGGTATTGGGGGTGATCGTCGTCCCTGCTGCTGGTAGAGAGATGTAGCGGTGGGCCGGGTGATGTGACGCGGTGATCCTGTTTCATTCTCCAACCTGGTCTGTCCGGATTCGGGCACGGACACGGGCGCGTAGCGCAGATTCCGGAGTGGGATGGATGGCTCTGGGCCGGGACTGTGAATCAGAGGGATGCATGTCGAAGTCTTGTGATGGATGGGTGGCCCAGCGTGTCATGCCCTCCTAGTTCGACGTGCCAAGACTGGTCATCGGTCGGTATCTTGGGCGCCTGCGTTGGATGCAGGGAGGAAGATGCAGACTTCGCCAGCAATTTCGTGTTGTGTGGACAGGCAGCTCGTCCTATTGCGCTCTCCTTGGGACCTGAGATGGCTCTCTGGACGTCACCTGAAGGGATTTCTCAAGGAGGTGTGGAACGACGTGTTCGACGAAGAAAATTTTTTTCAGGTTCAGGTCTAGTACACCCAGAAACGCCTCGTCCATGTCCATGAAGTGTATCCAATAGATCTCCAAACTCCCGTCTTCGGCGTAAAGAAAAAGACAGAAAAAAAAAAAAGGAAAAAAAAAAAAAACTTTCACCTCATCCTGAGGTATGATGCATGGGTATCTCCCCTTTCCGTCCAAGTGTGCCTGCCCATTTTCCTACGCCTTCCATACATGCCAAAAGGGGTGTCAGTAACCTCATGCTCTCCAATCCTCGTGGTCGTGGACTCCCTTGCGTGCACTGGGGGGTGTATGTGTTGCGTGTACTTTCGTAATGTATATACGTGTGATGATGAGATGTAAAATAGAAAGAGAAGGGGCGTGGGGAGGGTTACAAAGGCTGGCGAGACTGAGCTCGCCGTGACAGAGGCTGCTGGGCGATGGTATGCCTTGGAGACATCTCACTCTGGACTCGACTCGGGCCGCGTATCTGTCCGTGCTTTGTCGACTATGAGGCGACTCAGGCCTTGCATGATGTGGCGCCCTATGGTAGAATCGTTGTTTTTTGAATGTTCCTCATGGCTTCCATGCAGGCTTCCATGCAGCTCAGGGATGATATGACGGTTGCCAGCGCGACGTTCCTGACTCGATGAGGTTATGGGGGACGGAAGCAGATCAGCGTAGGAGATGCTGCCGTGGTGCGAAGCTTGTCGGTCACGAGGGGTAGCCTGCCAGCCGAGAGAGGGGACACAGAGAGCCTGCCGAGTTGCGAGTTGAGACAGGGAGGAGTTCAGATGCTGTCGAATCGGTCAGATCCTGGGGTTCGGCGTGAGGATGACGTCGAGTCCCGATGGGAAATAAACTTTGCTGTTATCTCGCAGTCGAGCTTGGAAATAGGACAGGCCAGACAGGGTGCTTCCAGTGGCTGGAGACCAGATAAGGTTCGCCAAGACTGGCATCGCCCGCTGAATCGCTCACCCCTGACATTTGCCAAGGGCAGTACCGTGTATCATCCATCACCCCGCAGATGCAGCAAGCAAACTGGTGCCTTGATGACATGGTCAGTGCTGGCGCATCGCAAAAGACATCGCAGACAAGCTTCTCGGATGCGTCTCCCTAGATGGCGATCTCTGTTGCCGAAATTGGTCCAGGGCCAACTCCGAGACCAGGTCGCCCTTCGCAGATTAGGGCAGGTTGGGGTACGGTCCTGGCGATACACCGTACATCGTCGAGTATGCTGCTTGGCTCCATGGTTGCTGCGCGCTGTGATGCATCGAGTACTGCTGAGACCCAGACGTGTGTTGGTGGCCTGATGTTGGCCGAGACTGATAATTATGCTCTGCTGTTACCGACTCGTGTTAATCCGAGATGATCAAATTCGTGGGGAAGGTGGATATAGAAGGATCGTTCGTGCTGCAGTCGGTGCTTACCTGAGTCGACACCCGTCTCAAACTCCACCTGACTCCCGCTGTGGTACGGGACGCTGGTGGGGGCGGAGATAGAGTCGATCAGAGGGGCCGAGACAGCCGAGGTCATAAATCTGCCATACTCCTCAGGAGCACACGATGCAGGGCTGGACACAGAGGTGGGCACAGTAACAGGAATCGTGCTGTCCCAGGCCTCCGGCGCGGGCGTCGGCATGTGAGGGTAGCTGCTGTATGGATCAGACGTTGCCCGGATAGTATGGCCATAAGCACTGGACCGGCCGACGACCGGACTGCTGTGCAGTGACGAATGCGCTTCATCATAAACTATATTCACAATTAGTGACCTGATGGTCTGATTTTGCGGGCGCTGGGGTGTGAGAAGCATTGGAGAAGCGTAGGGATCGAGGTTCGACGAGAGCGGCCATGGCTTTTGGTGAAGGGAATCGAGTTTGGCATCTTGCTTACCTCCATAGGGCTCAGAAGGCGCAACTGGCACGCCCGACCTCAGTGCCTTGTTCTCATCCTCAAGAGCTTTGATCCTTCGGATGAGTCGCTGGTACTCGTGGTCTCGATCCGCGATGCTTCTCAGGCGGGCCACCTCCGTCTCCAGCTTCTCGATGTGCTCCTTGGTCCTCGCTCGGATGGCGCGCTGGGCCTCACGATCGTTGGCCCTCTTTCGTGCGAGCTGAGAAGGTGTGAGAGTAGACACACTTCGTGTTCCTGGTCGTGCGGGGAGCATCGAGTCAGTTGGGTCCCATCCTTTCGCAATGCCTGTTGTCAATGAATGGATCCTTACCCTTTCTCTTCGTAGCCTTGTGTTCGCCCGAAGATGTGGAAGATGTCCGCGGCGAGTCTCTGTCCATATTGATGTTGGTATCAATAGGCGCTGGGACCGGTGCTGTAGTCCGAATGTGAGAAGTTGTCGCGTAAGTCATGATGATACTAGTTGTAGTACCTCGTTTTGGAAAGATGGAGGAGTAGGAGGACAGGTCGCAACCCAGAGAGAACGTCGCTGGATAGAACTGATATCAGCTGAGCGTACTATGAGTATCCTCTCGAAGATCCACATCGTCTCCATTCCTGGGGTGGCTAGTCTTATTTATACAGGCTGGTAAGATATTGAGGGAGGGGAGATCCGGTTCATAGCGGCAGGCACGACAAGAAAGCCAGATCCCAGCGGCCGGAGATCCCTGTGGGCGCCCATCCGGGAAGGGCCCAGGCCTAAGAAGCCGCTTGGACGGAAGGGTGGGCGGACGACTACTTACAACGGCACTATGTGGTTGGATCTGTGTACTTCGTACTTCGTAGCCAGGACGCACAGCTCAGGTCAAAGATTCTTTCATGATACGATGGCGCTCGCGAGTTGACGTTGGCAGGGCGTGTGCTGGAGCCAGGTCTGGACACAGATAAAGCGAGGTTTTGCGGAAGGAGTCCTAGGGGTTGGAAGAAAGAGCGCATTTCATAGCGAGTACTATGGTATGTATGCTCTACCCCGGAGGACGGACACGGTCGGTTGTAAGCTTTTCTCGTAGTCCTGCGAGACAGAAGCGACGGATCCAAGACGAGAGAAAGTAGCAAGGCCCAAGGCCCACAAGGGCTGGGATACCCAGTGTGGCTGCAACAGGACCTGATTGCGAGTATTTTGGTATCATCAGCATGGCAAGCCCCAGAAAATAAGGTTCAGACCAGCAGGAGTGGGTTGGGGTGCACCTTGGGCTTGTCCATGAATATGTACCTGCGGATCCTCTCCAGGGACGGATAGGGTAAGTACCGTCGAGCACCACCCTTGTCGCGAGAGCATCCGTTCGCTCCCCTCGGGATCGAGGGGTAGGAGGGACGTCAGAGCAGAGCAAGACCTCTGGTTGCCACATCGCGGATCCGCGATATCAGACCTTTAAAGCTTCACAGGTCTTGTACTCGAGCACCAGTGTGCCCCCGTTCTGGCTGCAACCGCGGCCTGCCTGCCAACGGCGGTAGCCCCTGCAGTGCGTCTCCGATCCTGCCAGCTTTTGTGTCTCGGAACAGGTAGGGTTATCCACATTGACGCGGGACTGCAGGACACTGCCTTGATTTCGAGTTGGTACTGGCCCGATGACCCTTTAGGTAGAATTTTTTCTAATAACCAGCAGAGATGCAGTCCTCACGCCAGGTCGGGTACAAGCTGTCGACAACCGCTTTGGGCTCCAGCGGCTCCAGTCCGAAATAATGATTCTGCGGCGGGCATGCTATCCTGTACTGTACCATGGTGAACGAAGAAGCACTCGGGCCCCCAGTGCCAACGAGTCCCTCCCTCCAATCGAAATTGCCTATTGAAGTAGAGTCGGCGACGTTGAAAGGCGCTAAGTGTACCTAGGGCCATCAATCTAAGGTAGGACACATCGATTGCGGTAAGGCTGGCCCCATACCAACACCCGTAGCGTGTCGGATAGGCCTCGATGCGGCGACATGGTAACCTCAGAAGGCATGTTAGACGCAGGGCAGCCATATCACCAAAGCCGCGCGCAACAGCATTTGACGATCGCCTTCTTGATCGCCAGTCGCCAGAGAACCTCCAGACATTGTTAGGCCATACTCGGTGGCCAAAAGGCAACGTAAAACTTTTGTCCCGGTAGACCGACCTCAGATGTCCATTTATACATCTTGTGGTTCCCCCCCCCCCTTTCACCCTGATGTCGCCGTCTCGAAGGCGGCTGGCGAATTTTCTTCAGAGACGCCAAGGTAGTGCATCCGATGGCGGTAACGGAGACGTGAATTGAATCTTGCAACAGCACTCCGCCACGAGGCTCCGGACCAGGATAACTGCTCAACCATCCAGACGCTAGTCTAGTGGCATCAAGATAGTTATTTTGGCGACCCGTCGGGGATCTTTCTTGCTGGTCTCGGGGTTGATCATCTTCAGCCCTCAACTGGGAACCCTTTAAGCATGACGGAACCTTGACCACTAGGTCTCTGTATTGCGGCGCCCTCGACTCTACTCGTTCCCTCCACTACTTCACAGCTTGCCAAAGAGAAAGTTCACTAACCCCCTTCCTGTTGCTCCGCGACCTAAACACCGGGCCGGTACACGCTGGTGGGGCCGCATTCGTGATTAGCCAGCATGGCTGATTGGTGAGATTTGCTTAGCCCGGTCGTCAAAACAAAGCTATTTCGCACCTGGACCGTCAGATTTGCAAGCTGTATCGAGACGATCGGCTTTCTGCACTGGCCCTGCAGCGAGCTGAATTACGGGAGCCGAGGTGTGCTTATGCTCGGGTAGTGAAACATGTGGCACTTGCAATCGTAGTGTCGAGGTAAGCTCAACTTGACGATTGGGTTTGCACAAGAAGCCGATTAAAATGAGAGAGGCTGACTGATGGCTGACAAGCCGTACCGTGCACATTAAACTGGAGCATCATGGAGCAAGTGAAGCTATTGGGAGCCGGAGGGACAATTGAGTCTTGGCTTTGTTGGGCTTCGAGGGCCCCGCAATGGCCGCTGACGAACGGCGATCTCGCTTTTGGTCATTTCGATGAGACCCAGTGATCGTCGCAGCTACCACCTGTAGGCAAATGAGTCTGTGGAGGCGGCCTTTGGCATGTGATAACCTTGCGCCAGGCTGTTGAGACACATGAGCTTGTGAAGCTGCATCTGTGGCGAGCTCCGGCGACCCTCACGTACTGTAGTAGTCTGTAGTAGGGTAGGGGGCGAGACCCGGCTTCTACCATAGTAGCAGCGCCAGGAATGAGTGCACGAGGCGGTCATCTGCTTCTTCGTCGGTTGTGATAGACCCTGTGGGCGTTCGGACACAATGGGCGCAGGGCGCTGATCCCCTTCTCGGGTTGTTGATTATCGTTCTTTTCTCTGCGGCACGTCTGGCTGAGGAGGATGACCTTGATGTATGTGGACGTGAGAAGCTGCTTGCAGTCGGAGCGCTGGATGCGTGCGATCACAGCTCTCATCATGAGACCCAGATAGTATCACGGATATCTGATCGATGTTGAGGTGTCGCAATAAACCCAGGATCCGTCGTTCACAGCTCTGTGTCCGGGTCGACGTCCTTGACAGCTGCTTCCACCAAAGCGCCCATATCCCCAACTTCTGTCGGTCCGCTGAATCCTTCGGGAGGAAGAGCCCACGTGGGCAGGGGACTCACGTACCTCCAAGCGCCATCCTTGTCTTCGTATCTGAGGCTGTGCAGCCAGAGCGAGAGTTCATGAGCACCCGGATCGGTGTACAGAGGAGTCTGACACACATCGCATGTTTCCCCAGACATCTTCTCGGCCCGGCGCTTTTCGTAGTCATTCACCATCTCGTCGTAATACGCGACGGCTGAAGCCACATCTTCTTTCCCCATCCGAGAGAGTCGGCTGATGATATCCTCATCGCTATTGAGGGTGGCATCAGAGTCGTTACAGCCCAGGTCAAATCCCCATACCCTCTGGTTTGCGTAGATGGGGTCGTTCTGAATAGGATGGCCCAGGAACTGGAGGTGGACTCGCAACTGGTGCGTGCGCCCCGTGACCGGCATGCACCGGACGATGGAGTACCCATCTTTATGCTTCCACGGGCGCCCGTCCCCACTTGGAGTCCCTGCAGACAAGCCTGCCTCGCCCTCGGAGGTGGGCCCTTCCTCCTGCTCGCGGGCTGGGTAATATGCCAAGCGTTTGAAGACAGTGCGGGCGTGTTTCCCGTTCGCCCTGACGCGATTCAGGCCAAGCTTAGGCGAAATTGCCAGAATTGGTTGATCGCAGACCACCTCTCCGTCTGGAAACCTGCCCATCACACGGGCTATGTACTCCTTCCGCACGGTCCGGCCTGCGATCTGGTTCCCCAACTTGACTGCAGCCTTTGGGTTCTTGGCGATGAACATGATGCCACTGGTCAACCTGTCGAGACGATTGCACGGGTAGGCCAGCCAGGAGGGGCCTCTCTCGGACTTCATGATCTCAGTCACCGAGTTATAGTTGTAGCGTCCAGAAGGGTGAACAGGTACGCCCGAGGGCTTGTTGAGGACGATCATGTCGTTGTCCTCATGCAGGATCCCAATGGGGTCAGCCGTAACCGGAGGCTCATGTCGGTGGAGTGTATGGGTGACGCAGTCTCCATTCTTCAGCACGTAGTGGGGTCCCACGGTTTTGCCGTTCACTGCCACTTCTCCACCTTCCATGGCACGCCGGTAATACTCGAGTGGTCGGTCTCGGAACTCGGAGTCGAAGATGTCGATGAGCTCCCTGCCTCGCCAGCGCTCCTTGCACCAGGTGGTGTAGGTGAAATGGTACGGGGCCACTCTTCGAAAGCCATCCTCGAAATAGTATGGCCTGGGCCATGGGTCGGCAGGTGTTGTCATGATTTTGGGCAAGGGAGGCTCTCCCTTCTTCGACGGCTCCTCTGCCGGCTCTGGTGACCCTCCAACGACCGGCTTGCCGTTGCCCACGCTTCCGTGGGCTGCCTGGACCGCATCTTTCTCGTCCGTCGTAGTGCTAGAGGCATTGACTGAAAGCAAGGGAGCATCGACCGCAACAAGGCTTGTTGGCTTGCTGGTGGTCATGGTGCGGCTCATGCGCCGAGCGAACAGCGCAAGAATGCGAATCCGTGCCAGTGTCGACGAAGCGGGCCTAGGAGCACCCGGGGATTGGGATCTGAGGGTTCCTGACGGTGTCGAAGAGGCGACCGCTCGAATACCTGGGAAGGCGAGGGAGAGGAAGCATGGTTTATCTTCTTTTAGATCATTGCAGAAAGTCGTTGAATTTTGACCAGGGTGATTACCTAAGGCTTTGTGGGTTTGAGTAGGGGGGGACGTGAGTGGGCAGTCGAGAAGACTTCGACGCTGTTGCATCGGTGGCCAGGCGCTGGCTATTGGTATACAGCGGCTTACCAAGCAGGTGTGGTTCATAGTGCTGTGTGGTGGGGTCACGCTAGGCCAGGCTGTGGGAACATCACCAACCCGCTAAGGGACTCATCGCCTCGGCACGGATCTGGCCTCGGGACTTGACGCCTGCACAACAAAGTCTTTCCCCAGTCATGATCGCGCCCGAGCAGATTGGTGCCACAGATCTGGATCTAGATTCCGGGGAAAGCTCATCATTCCTCTGAATAAGAAGCGGGAGTCGAGTCAAGTTCCCAGTTCCCCTTACCCACGGCGGACGAAGACCCACGGCATCCTCCTCCAGCCCTGCCAGGCCCCTCTTTGGCACGAGTCGCATCGCAGTTGCCTGTAATACCCGGCCTATTCCCAGTGCTTCTCATAAGTCTGCACTACCTCATTCGGAAATCAGCTCGTCCACAGTAACACAGATTCCCTCTCTGCCCTTGGAGAAGTGTCTGGATCAGGTTCCATGTAGGAGCCTTTTGTCACCCCTTGACCTTGACCTGGACCTGGACCTGGACCTGGACCTGGACCTGGACCTTGCTCTCGCCGACGCTGCCGTTGTCCCCAGCGTATCCGAGACAGCTTCCGGCACTCTCACCAAGGAAGAAGAAGATTACTCCGTTCACATGGCCAAGTACGAACAGCTCAAGTCCCGCCGACGGGAGGACTATTACTTCATCCTAGACTACCGGACCAGGTGGTCAGACAACGACCAGTGAGCGCTCCCATCCCCAAGAGTGCTCAGAGTGCAGAGGCTGACGTGCAAGTGGTGTAGGTATGCTCATATGAACAACACAATCTACATACAACTGTTTGATGCCGTTGTCAATACGTATCTAATTCAGCACTGCGGGCTGCACCCAACAGATGGCGAACAGTATGGCATGGTTGGTGAGTCGGGCCACATATTCTGACAACTATATCGCGATCGGGATCAGCCTTAATATTGAGATGCACGCCCTGACTAGTACACTCTCACACCGATTATTTCGAATCTCTCTCTTTCCCGACTGTGGCCGAGCTTGCCATGAGGGTGAACAAGCTAGGCAGATCGTCCGTCACATACGAGATCGCTGTGTTCGAAAAGGGAATCGACGAGGTCCGGGCCGTGGGGGAGTTCGTGCAGGTCCTCGTCGACCGGTCGACCAGCAGGCCCAATGCCAAGGGGATGAATGAGACCATGAGGCGAGGTCTAGAACGCATCGCTACAGGGGCGGGCCAGAGCAACCTATGAAACTGTCTCGGCTCGCAATGCCCGGACTCAGGACACCAGCTCGTCTGGAAGGTGAACCCCACATCTCGGCCTTCCGGTCGTTAAGAATGCGGGGGCCACGCGGGGAGGAAGGCTACCACTGCATGAAGCGAGGTACAGAATCTATGAGGCAATCCACGATGCGCTGTCCGATCCAGACTGCTTATGTCGGCGATGTATAGCATATGAGACCGCTTACTGGAAATTCAACGTCTTCGCCACGCCATTCTCCTCCGCGCTCTTCAACATTTGCTCCAGCAATTCCAAGTCGCCGAGCGTGATCTCCGGCGTGAGCAGCGGGTTCTCCTTACTCTCGGCCATAGCAGCTCCCCAGGCCTGTACCTCCTCCATCACTCCCGCCCCTACCGTGAACGGAAAGTCCCTCTCCTCCTTCCGGCCATCCTTGTATACGATCCAGCCCTTATCACCGTCGATTGTCACGCTGCCGTTTTCACAGGCAACTTGGTACTCGGCCGCCCGGGGCATCGTCGTCCCCCAGCTGCAATTAAAGGAGCCAACGGCGCCCGACTTGGTCTTGATGACTGCTCCGAGGGTATCGACCGGCGCGAGGTGCTTTTGCGCAAGAGAGCTGTACCCAACCACACTCACGGGGCTATCATCGCCCAGAAACATGCGAACGGCGGCAGTGCTGTGCACACCGCCGTCGAGGATGAAGCCGTAGTTGTGCGTCGGGTTCTTCCTCCACGGGGTCTGGAAGTACTTGTTGTCTGCCGATACAACACCATCAGCAAACCTTCGCCGCGCACTCGTACGTGCCGAAACATACGTTGAGGCTGAGGACAACCGCCCTCTGCGCCCAACGCAGCTACTGCATTTCCACTTACCCTCTTTACAGAGCTGAAACACCTTGAAGTGAAACCCGATTATCTTGCCCAGCACTCTTGCCTGCTCCGCTGCCCAAACGTACTTGGGCAGAAACCTGAACTGCTCTGCGACGCTCCACATGGGCGCAGACGCGCCCTTCTCCCTTACCAGATCCCGGTATGCCGCGATGAGCTTCCTCGCGCCCTCGACGTCCGGCCCCACCGGCTTCTCGGCCAGAACATGCTTGCCGGCCTTTAGCGCCGCCTCAATATACGAGGGCTGGTTCGTAATGGGAAGCGCGATGAGTACGCCGACGATGTCGGCCCGCGCAAGGACGTCTGCGAAGGTCTTATTGGGCCCGGAGTCCTCAGAGTACAGCTCGACTGGGCCGTGGTGTGAGGGCAGGAGCTGGGATGTCTCTTGGGCCGAGGCGAGGCTGCGGGAGTAGATGATCTTGAGGTCTAGGAGGGGCGTGGCGAGCACCGCGGGCTGAGGCAGCGTTAGTGATATCGACTACGTATATGGAAGACGGCATAGATGACGAACCAGGTGTTGCTCTTTCACGAAGATGCCGCCTCCTATGATCGCAATAGGCACAGGTGGGGTTGTCATGGTGCCTCACAATACCACGGCGTCAAAATCGATGAGAACTGTCCAGATGAAAATGCCCCTCAGACTATCAGGATTCCGGACAGACCGCCCCTTTATATGCTTTCAAACTATAGTGAGTCTGATATCGCACATGAGACAATAACGACGATGATCACCGCACATCGAATCCTGAGTGGTCAGGTTCCTCACACTTGCAGGCTGACTGCGTGATGCCCCTCAATGCGTTGTATCCGCCCTTCCTACAGAGCGTGTGGGGGTCTCAGGCAAAAGCCGGCCGATTTCGCCGCCGAGACACGGCCTCCGGTCACGGCAGAGAAGGCGCCGTTCCACAGATGTTGTCACCTTGACTCACTCCGTGGCTCCGACGTCACCTCCCGACGACTTATAAACAGTAGATCTTGCAGCTCAGCCCCACCTCTCATCTCACCTCATGAGAGTTCCGAAATAGTAAGTCTCTGATAACATGGGCTCATTCTACGAAACAATTCCCAAAAATCTCTTCCAGTGGATCCTCGCCCAGAAGATCTTCTGGGTCGCCACTGCGCCGCTCTCCGGATCCGGGCACGTCAACATCTCACCCAAGGGCGGTTCTTACTTCGGCGTAATTGACGAGAAGACGTTCTGGTACCTGGACCTGACCGGCTCGGGCTCGGAGACCATCGCGCATCTATATGAGCGGGGGAATGGCCGAATAACCGTGCTGTTCAACGCCTTCGAAGGACCGCCGAGGATCCTGCGACTGTTTGGCCACGGGGAGGTGCTTGAGAACGGCACCGGTCCTTTCGACGACTTTGTCAAGAAGCACGATGTGACGACTCTCCCGGGCATGAGGGCTATTGTGCTGGTGAATATACACCAAGTCGGCACGAGCTGTGGGTTTTCGGTGCCGTTTTACGAGTACAAGGAGCACCGGAATACGTTGAATCAATATTTCGAGAAGAAGGATGCCAAGTTCAAGGCGGGAAATGAGAAGGAGAGCTTGCCGAGGTGAACTGATGCCTTCTCCTGCTGGATAGGTGACACCCTGCGGCATTGAAGACTGACGGTGAATAGGTACTGGGCTCTGAAGAACTCATGGTCCATAGACGGGCTTCCAGCGCTTCACGTGGCCCAGAAGACAATGATACAAGAGAAGCTCCGGCCTTCGAATAAGATGGTCGGACCTCATGCACCCTCGCATTACCAGAACGGCAATCGATTCGGGTTCGAGCATCTAATCCTCGTGGCATTAGTGACGGCCATCACCACTGCCTTCGTCATGAGCTTTGGCATGGAGACCGCTCGTACCCTGGTGGTCAAACTACACGCGGACACAAGTCAGTGGGTGCACACACCAATGAGGACGATAATCTAGAATGCCGGCGGCATCCCTGTGGTTTGTTGTGTTCCAGAAATGGCGTTTAAAAATGATTTTGATTGGTGTATTACTGTGAGTTATGTCTGTGCCTTGGAGTGCTGGAGTGCGGGATGATGTGGCTGGGAGATTTCGTGGTCCTAACCTTAGGCGTGTCCCGTTCCTGTCCGATGAATTCAGCACTTCCTCGGACCTAGTCCTCGTGTTGGAAGATATCAGTTATGGACAAGAAATCTTTAAGTAGCCATTAGCGATTTGACAAGTCTCAATGAGCAAGGTTAAGAAGACATTCCTCGAAGTTTCAACATAGCATTTCGCCCGTAGACGTGTGGAGCCAAATGGAAGGCATGATGATTGGTTTGAGAATTGGGTGCAGTAATTACTTCGTAGTCGGAAGCTCTAATGTGTACCTAGGTAATGCATCAACATCAAGGATGTCGCCAACAACAACTTCCAGGGAAAGAGAATGAAGCCACCTGTGCTAAACCACAAGAGTATTGCGTCTTAACACCAGCTGTTCGGCGATTGAGATTGGAATTTGAAATGAACTTAAGTTGAAGGCCCAACTGTTTACTTGATTGTAATTGTACGACAGCCAGGACAGACTTAGAGGGAGGCTCAAGCGGGTGTGTAGTCGACGAATTTCGTACCATTGGTTCAAGAAATCCATTCACCTGTGTGACCAAAGTTTCGAGATATCTTGGCCATATAAATCACCTCGGCGCCGGAACATAATGTGATTTATGTGAACACGCCACTTTTTTGCAACACTCAATAGAAAGAGATTGGAATCCCAAACATCCTCCTTCGAGGATATATCCATTCAATAGAAAAGACTTTGGGAGTGTTCAGCCCACAAAACATCCTTTTCCACAGATTTCAGCAACTGCTCGTGCCAACACCATTGCCTCCTCCTCTATTTGAACCAATGGCATCAGGCCCGTCTACAGAGTACGGAGGAGGTGGTTCCATCGAGGAGTCTGCGAGGTGTGCCGCACTTGGAAAACTCGGTTCATGGTGCTGATGTTGATGAAGTGCGATTGATGTGTGTGTCCCTCTTAGAGGAGATGAACGTCTTCTCCGAGTCCCAACATCTGCTATGAAGATTCTTCGTCGAGCAATGCGTTTCTTTGCGGCGGAAGCGAGACATATAATTATAATATTAACACAGACAACAACGATGATTCCAATTGCAACGTATACAGAGTGGTTTGGTGGTTGTTGTGTGCTCATGATTATGTTACGAGCAGGTTAATGCTCGGGGTGACTCGTTCGATTGTTGGACATCACCAGCGGGCGAGTAGTGTGAAGGGTATCTCGATCCTATGCTATGATGGAAATAGTATGGTTATAAAGTAGTTCAAAATAAATGGTACTATGTCAAGAATTGTCCGGTGATTAGAGAAAACTAGGGTATCTATAGCTCTGGGCACAATGAAGTTCACTTCCGTTTTTTCGTGAGGGTATCCCTGGCTTAAATACTGGCAAGTAGAATAACAGAATCCCAGCTCAGGCGACACTGCCTCAGACTGACCGATCGTGACATGTCGAGATGAGAAGATTAGGCTCACCTGCGACCTGCTTGCTGCGCCTTCTGATTAGCCTTGAAAATGGCTCGCTATGAGTAATACCTAGGTAATACGTTTCGACAAGGCATACGCGGAAGGATCCTCGTCGGAGCTGATACCTAGAACCGTAGATCTGACTGGCGTTTTCTCCTCTCGAGGAGATTGAAAAAGGGGAAGAAGAGATAATCTGACTGAAATTGAATTCCATTCCTTGGTTTGTCCTCATGTGAATATCGGTGGAAGCGGGGTCGCGATTTGGGGGCTGCGCGAGCTGATGGTTCATGTTCCTGAATTCTGCTCAGGCGACATCCCTCCCGTGCAGATTCTCGCGCGGAAATTCATGGCTCCAGAACTCTCCTAACAGACGCTAACAATTTCCTTAGCTCCCCCCAGCGTCTGAACCTCTTATAGATTTCCTGTTCTCGCCCTGGCTGGCCAAGAAATCCCTCAGGTGACTGCAGCGCAGAAAGCTCACCAATCCCTTGCGCCACATAAAACCCGGCATGGCTCCTATACATAATTCCCTTCACGGGCTAGACATTGCGATCACAGCGCATCCGCTCACGCCCGACGCCTTTGCATTCTTTGGCGAGGTGGTCCAGAACCCAAGACCCGACGTGCACCCTTCCAGATTTGCCGATGCCGGACCTCTGCCCTTTGGAGCTGTGTCGGCAAACCAGGGCACAGCTATCAAATACCAGCATGTGACTCGGATGGCCAATGGATACGACCATGCGCCCAGCGGCGTCCCAGGCGTCGCCGTCATGAACATGTTTGTATGCGCTGCACGGAAGCTGCGCAGTCATCGCCCCGTCCGGTCAGGCATAATCTCGTCGTCCTCATCGTCTGGGTTCTTCGAGGTCAACATCCTTGAACGTCATCCATATACGACCCAGACTTTCACGCCGCTCAGTGTTTCTGGCCACGGGGGATCAAGGGGTCAGAACAGCTATCTCGTCATCGTCGCACCCAATCTTGGGTCCGGGTCGGAACCACACGGTCAGCCAGGGGGAGCCTCGGTCTCATCGCCGCCTGATCTATCGGGCCTTAGGGCGTTCGTTGCAACGACTGACCAGGCCGTCACGTACGGTGCCGGGACATGGCATGCACCAATGGTTGCTCTGGGGCCTGAAGGAGCGGCCGTGGATTTTGTGGTCACCCAGTTCGCGAACGGTATTGGAAATGAGGACTGCCAGGAGGTCTCATTCGGCTCTTCAGGGGATGGATCGGTCTATGTCGAAGTGCCGACGTTGCCAAATGCAATTACTCCCAAGCTGTGAGCCGGATGAGAGCGTCCTGCGCGGGTCAAACCATCCTTGAATTCTCTAAGGCATTAGATCGTCTTATTATCCTCCCGTTAGTGTCGCGCTCCAGGGCGGTCCCATTGGCTGAGCCAAGTCAAACCCAGCGACGAGCGCGTCCGCAGCCACCATCAGCAACGGCTTCAGGAGTGCATTACTGAGGACAAGTCGCCTTCAGGATATCTCGTTACATGGCCATGGCTACCGAGAAGACCGCTCGACAAGGATTATATAGCGTCTGATCATAAGCCTCAGATACATTGCCGTAAATGTGCATGCAGGATCCGTACTTTGGACACAAGCAACCATAAGGACGGCACAATCCATTGTGATATTTGACTCCTTTATCGGCTCCATCCGCCCCATACAACTTATTAGGAACTACCCAAACAAGCCCTTTCCACCGAAACACCGTTCCTCAATAGCCTAGACTTTCGTTATTATACAGCTTTTGACTTCTCTGAGCTCGTACTGGCTCTACAAGTAGAGCAGCGCAGCACTGGTTTCAGACTGACTAGTTCAACGTCCTTCCTTTTAATTCTCTACGATACCTCAACTCAGACGAATAACCGATTTATCCTAAACCCTAACACCGTAGTTCAGTCCACTCGGTTCCAATACTGGTTCATACTTCCAAAATCATCCTCCATCAATCTCTGCCGCAGCATCACCCCGCCGCTACGGCTCAGCAGCTCGACAAGCTCTACAATCCGAGCATGGAGGGTCTGCGAGCTGAGGTGAGAGCGAGAGTGAGTGCGAGAGCAAGCGACGAGCCGAGAACAAGCAGAGGCGAATTGGGGAAAAGAACTGGGAGATTGCAACGGAAAAGCTCTTTGTCGAAGTCCATGGACTTGTTGTCCGCCTGTTCGGTCCAAAGGAGAAGTCCGTTGAGTGCTTGCGCGACAACAAGGAGCTACCCATTGATGTTACAGGCGACCTTGCGGCGCGGGGAGGTGCTTAGAGCGGGACGCGTCCTGATGACATACTGCATCTGGAGGTTGTAGGCGAGGAAAGGGGCGAATAGCACACTGGAGGGATATTTCTAACCCTCTGGACGGCTTTGGCCGCTGTTAGATTTTCTGGATGCGACACCAACATCATCAATAACAATTACTCGTTTACATCTGCTTTGACTGGGGGATGATCATCTCCGTTAATACGGCACCTCCTTTGTAAACCTACTCGCACTATAGTAGAGCAAACAGCAAGACTTCCATGTTGACAACGCACGCCGCCGGTCCTGAACCAAGCCAAACACCATGGCCAACTAAGAACCACACATTAATCAAGCCCCGCACTATCGTGACTATGTTCTCAGTGCCTTGCCAGGCTCCCAGGGCCTCTTCCCTCACAACACGGCTTCTAGCGGTCGATGTAGCAGCAGCATCTTATAGCGTTGGACGAATGTCGGTGGCCTTAGTGAGAGTAGTGCGAGATGGTGATAGGTCTTCAGGAATACTTCTGGGGTAGCGCCTGCACTACGGAAGCGAGTCCGTCCCGGCCTCCGAGGACCAACAGTGATCAACGAAGCTGGGCAGTACAGTTCCGAGATCTATAAGAGGGAAACAGGGTGTAGCCAGGTGCGTAGAATCTGAATCTATTGTCCGTTTGATAATTAGGTGGTCATGAGCTAAACGGTCTCGAATGCCACGATGCCGGTGGCTGTTACGACACCCATGAATACTAGCACCGCCAGGACTGCGATGAAATGGCACTGTTCCCGACGTGGCTAATTGCGTGTGACTCACGGTTGCATCTGCTTGATACCGCTTGTGGGCATCGAAGACATCCTGGGGGCGCCGGACGGGGCGCCATTAAAATGGAGAATGTGTGAATCTTGTAGAAACTCGGGGAGGCAGCTTAAGCTCAAGATATCTGGCGGAGATCATATCTACCTATGCTTTTGATCCTTGTAAATCAGTGAGCTAAGACCAAATTATTGATGTCCCGGCCCACATCCCCGTCTCCCTAAGATACAGTGCGCTCTATGGATGGGCATTAAGACAGAAGTCCCCGTCGCCCCAGCCCATTTTTCTTTTCTTCTTTTCTCCGGCCTGAGCCTTGGCCAACTGGGAGTTTGATGTTGCAAGAGAGTGGCAATAGCGATGAATAGTCTGCTTTTGTGTCGAAATCAGGATTGTTCGATGAGGTGGTCTGTCACCATATTTTCCATGAATGAGAGCGGCAGCGAGATCGGTGCCGCTCTCGGCAGCAAGGGCGCGAAACTCACCGTAATCGACTTCAGAGATGTTCCTGGATAAACACAGATTGACGCAACCGCACCCAGCATACCTTTCCCGAGGCATCTCCGGAGCATCGCCTTATTCCTGATCAAGATTTGTCTTCCAGGTTCAGCAACGTCCGCGTCGTCAAGATGAGTCCGGCACTGGAGTCTACCGACGCCAAGAACAAGCTCGAGGACCTCTCGGGCGTGAAGATTCGGCCTGGTGAGAATCCATACAAGGCTCTGATCGAAGCTTGTGACAATGACGCGGTAAGTTCAATCTTTATGATTGCGAACTTGCAAGACTGAGCGCTGGTGTCAACCCGAGGGCAATTCTGACAGCGAGCTCCCACTAATCATCCAGAGGCGGCACGCAGTGAGGCGATAAGGATGGAAACACGCGTATGCATCTCACAGGGGAACGAAGATGCTAACAGACATGCCAGGCGGAGATTCAGTCGCTATACTCTACTCATCGAGTAACTAGGAATGACCAACAGAAAGACAAACTCCTCTCCCACGAGTTCAAGGAGGTCCTCATCGACCCCTTCCTCCTGAGGCTCGAGAACCCGAGCCTGGAGCCCGGTTTCTCAGACCCAAGAAATTGTCTGGTGTTTTGGGCCCGACCGCCAGACCATATTGTCAAATTGGCTGCGCATATTCAGTCTCTGCTGAAGAAGACGGCTCCGAGTATGTTGCATCTCAGCCCCAGGCCCAAGGAGTTGTGACCAACCTGCGAACGACACCGTGGGACAAAGCCATCGGTAGCAAGCATCTTATACACTCCGCTAATCCATCACGTGTATAGATCTCTGGCTCATGCCCCCTCATCGCATGCATCTGACCGCTCTCGAGGTAACGCACACGCGGACGCCGGCCGAAGTCACCGACCTCGTCACCCAGATGCGCCCCACCATCGCCGCCCTCACGAACTTCACATTCGCGCATCGCTCACGCCTTGTCAAGCCCATGCTCTCCTACGACCTCGCCGCCATTGCGGTGTCCTTCCTCCCTGCGTCTGGCGAGCCTGTGACATCCCCACCGCCCTGCGCCACAGGCACCACCGGAGGCCACGCTAAGCATCACGAAATTAACGATGCCTACACGTACCATCATCTCCGCGGTGACGTGTTTGACCTTGCAAAGACGACGGGCGTGAACATCGCCTCGCGTTATGTTGTTCCCAGCGCACACATCACGCTGGGACGGTATCTGACGCAAGAGGATCACGCGACGCCAGAGATGCGGGAGGCGTGGGTGAGGACGATTGATGAGATCAATGCCTGGCTGGAGAGGGAGGTGTGGGATCAGACGGACGGAGACTTCATCGGGGAGTGGATTATAGGTCAGGAGAGGGGGCTTGACGCAAGATGCGGAACTCTTTGGTACGGAGGGGGCAGGTCCATCATGCAGGGCGAGGGGTTCTAGGTTCAGCGTTCGGATCAGAAGGGCAGAATCGGAAGGCTTTAGACGGGTCCATATAGAAAGTTTTCTCAGCATCTGTATGGAGATCAAGATTTGCTTCCGTTGCTCGAACGTCCGACAGTCACGATAAATGTCGCATACGCATCTCCGATCAAGTGGCTCGAACTCTGTAGATTGTCTCTTCTCGGCTGCCGGCTTCAAGTCACTGCGCTCTCGTGAACCTGTACTTCTCTCACCGTCACGATTAGACTTCCAGTTCAGTTCGGATCAGCACCACATGGAACTGTATTCCATCTTCCCTATGTACTGAAGCCTCCTCACAGCAACCGCGAGGACCCGAAAGCAGGCAATGCACGCATTTTTATCCTTGCGCCGAAGGACCCGTCCGTAATGACCACCGTCTGCCGTTTAAAGTGTGGGTAGAAAAGTCGTGAGAATTGTGTCGTGTGTTCTCGCCGCAGACCGAAGATGTGGATGACCAAAGACAAAAGCAAAGTAGCCGTGCGATTTCCCGTTTAGAAAACCAGAGCAGCACCCTTGGTCTTCTTGTCACCACCCAGCTCAAAGTGCTTGCATCGCTTCAGAGCCAGTTGCAGCTTGGTCTTGCACTGGGAGCACTCGAGACGCAGCACGACCTTCTTGGTAGTCTTGGCCTTCTTGTGGAAGACTGGCTTCGTTTGACCACCGTATCCGGACTGCTTGCTATAGTCGTGAATCTTTGTCAGCGAGCCCTTCCATGTGACCGAAGCGCCGAGGCATCAAGGGAACTTCGTCGGTATGAGGCTCGTAAGGTCGCAGTGGTTGACACGTACCGGTCGTAACGTCTCTTACCCTGGGCGAACAGGGAGGCCTTGCCAGCCTTGTCTTTTGAGGTATCAGCATATCCGGTCGCAAACGTCCATCTCCCGTCCTCCGCTCAGACAGCTTACACTGTGTGACCTTGTGCAGGGTGTGCTTCTTGCAGTCCTTGCCCTTGCAGTAGCTGTATTCCTCAATCAGTGCATGTTCCCAGAGTCTATGACGGCTCCTGCGCCGGCGCGAAAGTCCGTCTAATCCGTCAAGAGGCTGCGGTTCCTTATTGATCTTCCTCATTCTGCCTCATTTTCGACGACTTCGTCGATGAGAAAGGGCCTGTTTCGTTCAATGGTCGCGGTCGACATCGTTGGACTGGTCGGCTTTCGTGGGGCACTGGGACGGATTTTCGCTCGGGTGGCACTCACGTCTTTCTGGTCTTGGGAATGTTCACCTGAAAGACAAGAAGTCAGCACGAGTGTACAATCAGTATTCGAGATCGCATATCGTACCATTTTGACGGTATTGACAGGATGCCTGTTAAACTTTCCGTAGGTTGGGTGGTGTCGGAAGCGAGGTTGTCGATTGAAGACGATGGAGTCGGTAGTCCGTCAATTTTCTCAAGGAGCGAGCAGCTGGAGGTGGGAATCTGTGCGTCCAATCAATGGTTGGTATTTTAGAGCGCCACGATCATCAGCCACGGTGAGGCGCTTGGGCCACCACTGACTAAGCTGCCGTTCGTGGCGTCATGCAGCTTCAACGACATGTTGAAATCGTAGCTTTCACAATCCCAATCCGGTCCCTTCACTCGCCGTATCTTTGGAAGCTCGAGAATGACTTGGAGTGACATCCACTCATTCCATGTTAGCTCTTAGAATGTCTTGGGAGCCATGGCAACATGATGGCGCTACTGAAGATTTTACAACCTGCTAGGCTGCAACTTACCAGATCTAATCGTGAGACCGTCCGGTAATATTGTTCACGTTTCCAGAGTCCAGGTCTTTGCGGATCGCAGCCCCTCCCTAGATACTGGGCAATTCTGCGTCGCGGGTTTCTACGTACATGTCACCCACACTTTAGATGATCCGACTTTTCGGTGCAGGTGAGGCCGCGGTCAGTTTGACCGATAAGGAGTACCAAAGCAAGTGAAAGCGGGGTCTGGATCCCCCTCGCAGGTTTAGACCCGTCCACGTTGGTAGAGATTTTCATGCTGGAATGGCCTCACGAGGTGAGATTTTCGAACTCTATATGACGGCCCCTGTTTGCAAGATCTAAAGATGCGACTTACCCTACGCCGCCGTCACAGACCCTCTTTGTCGAGCATGTCTGCAATCTGCAGATAGAATGCGATGGCATTGAATCTTGAGAGGTCACAGTATTTAGTGGCGATCGCGTCCATTTACCTCAGGCAGGGATGAGAATCAACTTACGGGTCAGGCTCACCAGTCCACTTCCTCATCGCCCATCTTAGTCTATTCGTCCAATTGATCAGGTCGAGGTGGCTTACATCCTCCAGCGTCCCTTTGTACACCCCCCACCTCGCACTATCCACGCTCACCAACCCATCATTCGGGCCCTCTTCGTTCAAGATGACTCCGTACGATCCTCGAAATGGGCTCAGAAGTGGTGGCTTCCGCTTCAACGCTGCCCCGTACGAAAAGTACCTCACATCCGGATCATCTAATGTCCTGGGATTGAACTCCTCGGTCATGTATTTGCGGGTCAGCTGGGAAAAGGCCCCAGTGCCAAGTCCCGTCGTGTTCTTCCAAGCATTATACAACCGAGGCAGGTTGTCCTGTCCGATCCGATCTAGTAGAAAGTCCGCATACGCCGAGCCGTGATGCGGAGTCGCGATGGTCACCAGTGCCCTCACGTTTATGTCATTCTCGGGTTCCCTCTTCCGCTCCTGCGCAAGGCTTCGTTTCTGGCGTGACTTGCTGATCATGTAGCGTGCATCTAATCCACCCATCGAGTGGGCGACGATGTTGACAGGTCTGCCTTTTGAGCTGGCAAGGATGTGTTCCCGCAGCTTGGCGGCTCGCTCCTCGATACTCCCCGACGGCGGGACCGTGGCCGTGATGACTTCAGTGCCGTGTGCTACCAAAGCCTCCTTGATGCCGTGCCAATAGTGGATTGGCGGCAGGTATGAGCCTCCCAGCTTGAGCTCTGCGAAGCCGAAAAGGCCATGAGCCAGCACTATCGGGTACTTGGGCATCTGTGAGCATTATTAGTCTTGGATTCCGCAAGTCGTGGCTGGCAACAAGCGGCGCGTACTGGCTAGGGGAAGTCGTGGAGGTCTTCAGAAAATTCAAGGTGCCTGAATGCCTCTTCCAATTCGAGAACACCAGGACAAATGACTCATATTATCATGCTGACTTCCTGGCTGGAGACGGATGCTAAGCGGTTGTCGCCGGTGAGGTTTTCGCCATCTTCATCGCGCTTGTTCCTTCCGGGCCCGACGGTGATGTCACTTGCACTTGACGCACTGGTAGCAGATAACCCTAACCCTTCCGCCTAACCCCCCTCAAAACCCCCCAATCACTAAGAGAAAAGGAGAAAATAATGGGGGACGGAAAAGAAGAAGAAGAAGCAGAAGAAGAAATAAAAAATATATATATATACATATATAAAGAAGGAAGGGGATAAAGTAGAGTATCGCGCCGAGCCATTCACATCGTAATATACCCACCCCTTTCGAAATTTGAATAGAAGCAGTCTACTAATAGTCATCCTCGCCCACAACATTCAAGCCTTCACCGGGGGGTTACATTTCAGTGTACCAGGATGTCATTTGATGGCGGAAAGTGGGATGTATGGGAAGAATGCTTGTCGCACTCTCAAGAAAAGCCCTAACGTAGAGCTATCGGTGCCCTATGGGTTGTGGAAGAACACCACGCAGTGAACAGAGTATTTCTCGTTGTAACTATAATCTCAAGACGCAGCTGATTTCAATTGAACCACCTCCAATCAGTAACATCGTGTCCTGGGAGGAATAGCTGGAGAAAACAACACAGGAAGAAGTAAGAAAAATCATTGGTGATATGACTCTTTCACCTAGGGAAGCGCTGGGCGGTTTGCTCCCCACACGCTCTGATCATAGATGTATCTGTGCCTGATGTACAGCTCTTGATTATTAGGTGGCTGTCTTACTGCAAGGCTTGGACTCGAGTACAGAGATCTGTGGCCCTACGTAATGAATCCGTCATGAAATCTCACCGGGTCAGGGACAGTTCCAGGCTACGAGCTTTTGCTCCCTTGTATTAGTGCATGCTGATGAACGGGTATAAGCCTTCTTTGACTTAATTCTGTGCGCATAATTAGATTTTGAGATACCTCGCAATGGTCATCATGTAAGCCGTCGGAGCCCTCGGTGGTTTAGAAACAACGTAATTTGTTATCACATTTCTGCAGCCTCTGACCCTGGAGAGGAGACCTCTCTTCAGCCACTTGAGTTGTGTATAATACTACCAGTTGGGTGCAGTAGCCATCGGCGAACAGTATCGCCTCTGCCGATGTTACCGTTGCAGGTCCACGAAGGCGGTTGGCATCCGGCTTCAAGGCGTCATGACAGTGTACATGATATCAAGTTATCATGGGTAGTCTGAAGGCTGTCATATGATGATCAAAAGTTGGTATTGCAAATAAATCCGAATGCCTCTTTTGGTAAAAGTACTCCCTAATAGAACCAGAACGCCATGCAACAGAGGTGAGTATCCAACACAATAACCGCCATCCCCGTAACACTGTGAAGCTTCTTTTTTATCCTCTCGAACCCCCCTACGTCTTTCCTATGCACACCCCTTCTGGCGGCTTTGTATCACCAGAGGGCATCATGTATCACCATGGCCTCCTCGTAGGATCTGGGTGAACCTCCCGTCCTCGTCGTCCTCCCGCTACCCGAACCCGACCCTTCGCTCCTTGGCGCAACGACGTGCGACTCTACCACGCGCCCCTTCCCGTACTGCTGGCTCAGGAGCAGGGCCTGCGGCGGCGGCACACAAGGCACGCGAGATATCGCCGGGAGTTCATAAGCAGGGGGGTCCACATATGCAGAGCTGGCAGAGGGCTGCCGTTTGTGTCCCGGCAAGCTCGGCGAGTAACGTCGGTCGCTCCCCGCCATTGTGTGGGTATTGCCGGTATGGGCGCCTTGTGACGAAGGCATGTACCTTTCGTAATGATCATGCAGAGGCGATACGGCCAGGGGTTGTAGAGGATACAGGGCTGTAGAGCTACGGTGCGCTTCCGTGTTCCGTGGCGAGACGGCACCCCAGGCACGTCCAAATGCCGACGGCGGAGGTATAATTGTGAGCAGTAGTACAGCCAGAAGGACGAGGGCGCCGTCAAGAACGGGTATGTAAATCTGTGACTGTGAAAATGAAGAACTGAGACCGCTCGAGAATTGGACAATGCGGGCCACGGTTCGGACGAGAATAAAGACGAGGGACAAGTTCAGGCCTAATAACAGCGCGGCATAAGCTCTTGCTATGTTCAGAATGAGAAGAGCCAACCAAGGATGGGGTGGTGAAATAAAGATCCGCAACGTTAAATACATACACAAGATCGCCGTCTTGAGCCTGGGCGACAGATAGACGTCGGAAAACCGTGGGTCAAGAAACTCTTGGTTCTGGGCGACTCGAAATATGAAGTACAGATACGCGCCGAAGAATGTGAGTATGCTCGCAAGCTGCAAGACCAGGCCAGCGAGTACGACGTTGATTCCTTGCTTGATCTAGCACCGCCCGTTAGGTATCTTGTCATAAGCTTTGACGGTCTGTTACAGCTTACCTGAAGTGTGTCGAAGCCCGCGGCAACGAAGGTACTGCCGAGCGCCTGGAAGAAAAGAGTGCAGACGTCAAATATGAGCAAGAAATAATTCAGCCACACCGGGCTCGCGACGATGCTCACGTCGCTGCCGCACAGCGCCACTATGTGGGGCAAGATGGTGTAGATGGCCGCGGCAATGAGAGTCGGCCCCATTGTGGTCCCAAGGAGGAAGATGAGGAAATAAGTCTTGCTTGCAAGATCGAACCGGAGGAGCAGCCTGCCTGCGTAGCCGACAATGTCCAATACCAGGCCCATAATCAAGGTCAAGGAGTACGTCGTTGTCTTCAGCCTTGCTAAATCCCACACGTTGATCAGGACGAGTAATGCAAACGCTGCCAGTATCACCACCACACCCGCAAGAGAAGGCGACTCCGAGAGGTAGCCGGCCTCGACCGGGCACGTTGCTGACGTGCAGTCATTCACGCTTGTGCTGACCATGGTTACATACCGACTTCGTATTTCCAACGAGAACGGTCATAGCAACACGCCGAGAAAGATAAGGACACAGGACGGGAAAAGGGCAAGGCTCTCACTTCCGGGCCATGAGCCACATATAACGGCCCGAGAGTGGAGAGTCACAAGTCGAAAGACCAGAAGCACTTTGGCAGATAGGCCCGACACGTTTGATCGGCTGTACAAGACGGCGCTTAGGGCACATGTGTTCATCCGACATGCTTTGGAGGGGCACCTGGCTAGGCTTGGTGTTTCCTGTAAGCCGCCTCTGGATGACGTTGCACTGAGCTGTACTCAGTTTGCGCATTGACTGGCCGCCGCTGGCAGCATGCGTTCTCCCGGTTCACCGTGGAGGCTGCCTCGTCCATATCTGGAAGGTGCATACGAGTGGCACATGTTTAAGTTCATACTCATCCTGACGTGTCGGGCTTCATGCTTCTGGCGGACTAAAGGCTACGTTCGAAGGGAACCGAAAGTCAGCGGACGAGGTCGGCAGAAACACAGAAAGCCCAGCGTGCCGAACTTCTGAAAAACTGCAAATATGACACGTGTTCTGGGCTACATTTCGTGGCGATCTCATGAAAATGAAAGAAGAGTACCGCTGCAGGGGACACGGATGGTGCTATACATCATTACGGACTATAGCGGTCGATCAGGACGACATAGCATCGAGAGTAGTAGCACAATTCAGGAGCGGATCTTGGACCCGGCGCTCTGGAACCTCCTCACGCGCTCTAGAAGCCGAGCAGTGCAGCGGACCAATAGGGACCATCCCCGCGAGCAGGACGTCCTCGAACTTTTGCAGCGTGCAATGTTCCAGCCTCGCCTGAGATTGAAAATATGGTCCGTTGGTCCTGCGAGCAAACGCAGGCCAATCGATAGATGTCTGTTGGACGCAAGGGCGTTGGGTCGCCGAGGATTATTGGCCGATCTCACACGAGCAGGTTATCGAGCTCCAGGCCCAAACACCCGCGGCCGGGGCGCAGCCGTAGTAACAAGCGCATCGAAAGATGTCCGGCTCATCTAACGGATCTGTCGGCAAGGAGGACTTACTTGGTCTGCTTTTGGCACTGCCACGCCACTTAGTATTTTGCCCGCTGCAGTAAGAACGCCCGGGTAAAGTATAAAGGTCGCTTTTAGATGCTGACAGTCTGGCACTTGGAATCGCTTCGTCCCGGAACCGATGTGCCATCGAAGAGCTGCTCTTCCTCATGTATGCCGCGCAGGTCGGCGAGCGTGTCGCTCAAAAGTCCGAAACTTCCCAGTACTGTAAACAGACTTTTGACTTCTTGGCAATTGGCAATTGGGCTGAGCTTATTTTGGCCGTATGCTGTTTGTGTGAGTGCTGTGAACCTTCTCGTTATCACATCCTAGGACCAGGCCCTGTCGGACAACCCCGCGGCAGCTATACTCCCCGCCCTCCTCCTTCGTGAGCGCCCTGACATTTCGTTTGCCGTTTGAGAGGCGATCCTGCCTCTTCAACTGTCTGATTGGCTTGGGGTTTCATGTGCTTACGCCCCGTCGCCTCAACGCGGTTGTGAGGATTAGGGCAACAACGGCTGGAGCCGCGGTCAATTCGTCTTGTTAGAGAATACTCGAGTGTAGCTTTGCTTCAAGTAGGATGGAGCCGCCAGAGTGTGCCAAGAAGGTCCGCGTTTGTACATTTGTTGAGTCAAATGCAAGCTCGGACTTGCTGCGGAGGCCTGAGGACCCCTCTGTGATCCAGCACGAGGACCTCCTCTCGCGTTTAGTTCGTCTTCACGCCCGATAGGCTTCATACTGCACATGCTTGATTTACTTTCCGTTGAAATATATATATATATATATATATATATATATTTATATATATAAATAAGCCTACAAACCAGCTCTAGTACCGGGCTCGCGAAGACAGAGCTCGTTGAACCATACAGGATCATGGAGCATACCGCAGAGGCCATATGTCTCCGTCGCGTGACAATATACAGACCCTATTTGGGCAGCAAGAGAACAAGGTATGAGCGCCGAGAAAGTAGCTTTCACAGCGACAGGGACTGGCTGATGGTATCCAATATAACTCAAGGCCAAGAGACAGTCACGGATAGGGAGGCCATAGATATCGAACAAGTGCGCCTGCTCACGGGAACACCATCCCCAACACTATCCGAGACACACCTATCCTCCCCATGGAAGCCTGACACGCTCGGTCTTTTCCGGGTAGACAATGAGGCAGGAGTCGGAGGTCTTGAGAGGGGCCTGCGTCTGTCGCTTGGGGGCCGGCCCTTTGTGGAAGAAAATCTACCGAATTTGGAGGTGTCTCCGTTGAACTAATCGTATGGCGGTATGTGTGTATTAGGGACATGTATGAAATTCATTCAATGCCATCTGGGGCTTACACCCACTTGGTCTGGTCGGCCTAAGAAACGACAATTACCTGTCCACATACTCGCACACCTGGGTGGGACGACAGCCTGAGATATGTCAGACCGGCCTGGGACGGAGCCCGTAGCCCTTGTGCCAGCCGCAGAACCGTCCAAGTTTCTGCGTTGACTCGGTTATACGATCCACAGCGACCGAATAGAAACCTCGGCGGATTGCCCCTCTCTCTCTCTCTCTCTCTCTCTCTCTCCCACGCACGCACCCAATTCAGCGAAGCCCGGAGCGTGAGGGGACAGCAGAGACGAAACATCTACTCTCATCGAGCTGCGCCCGAGGGTTGCAGAAAGCGGAAGATTGACTGTGGGCGGCGATTCCTATCCAAGTATATCGAGATCGGCAAGATATCGCTGCTCACGGTGGCCTACAGACCACCGAAAACTCGACGGCAATCATGAGCACCTCTATACCGGCGTGAGCGTATCGAAGGGCACGCCTACTACCGTTCGGGACCTTCTGAGCGTCACTGCAACGCGTTATGTAAAAAGTCCCTGTACAACTACCAGTGCGGATGATGGTGCATAGGCTGCGATCGGGTCCCTCATCAACCGGCCTTCGTTTCGAGAGTCTGTGCTGTCTGCAATGAGCCCGTCTTGTGTACGTGAGCGGTACGGTTCGTACCAGGTGCCGTGTCCTATGCATGGACGGTCGAATACGAGTGCAGTCGCAGGGAATCTTGCATATCGCGTTCTCGCATTGGTCTCACAATCAGCTGCTGTGCAGGATCGCTACCCATTACAGGCATTATGTTGCACCACAGATGAAATTACGGACGACGCGAATTCCAGAAACCGGCTTTGAGCCATTTCGGACATCGTATCTGCTGAAAAAGGGAGCAAGCTGCATGTAGGCTTGTCCAGAGAGGGCCCGGGATCGAGACGAATTGCTCTGCCCCTTCGCTAGGCGAAACCGTCTAAAATCGAGGTGATGGCATCCTGATGCTGGGACGGATCCTTTTACGAACAGCGTTGGTCTCAAATTTTCAGCTGTGATGCTGTTGAGATCGAGACGGGGTTCCCCCCTTCTCAAGCGGGCCAAACTAGCCTCCCTTTGTGTCCATACTGGCCTTCCGAGCAGGAAGCTGAGAGAGGGCTGACACGATCACTGTGGTATCTGAGAGGATGCTGAATCACTTGACTCTCCACCTCACGCCTCGACTCTTATATCCACTTCCTGCATGGCATGTTCTAGTCCTGGTCCTATGCCTTGGCATACTTGATCTGAATCATCGAAGTGATGGAGCCATGGCATTGGAGGGGGGACCACCTCAGTCTGGAGCAGAAGCCTTGCGGAGACAGCCAGTAGATCATGCCCCGAGGAGGAAGGTCCCAACACCACTCTATTACGGCCACGATCGTCGCACAGCCCTACTATGGTAGACTGTTGTGTCACAGACACGTGGTAGACCTGCGACATGCATAGGCTCCTGGGGCCCGGTAGCGATGGAAGCGGAGTCGCGCGGGCACTCGCCAAGGCGATCTCGAACCCGCGGGGCAGCAGCAGCAGCAGCAGCAGCAGCAGCAGCAGCAGCAGCCTCGACCATACTCCATCACAGGGAATGTCCTGCAAGCCCTGCAAACAGCCGAAACACGAGATTGTGCTGCCGACTGTGCAACAGAACGGCTGATCGAGACTACCGGGCATGTTGCTTGTGCTCCCGGACCTCGAGGTCCCAAAGGACGCCGTGGCGCTGTGACGCCGGACCCGGGCGGCAGCGTATCGCAACGGTCCACGACAGAAGACGGAGAGAGAGGAAGCTAGCTGATATGGCACGTGGCCGTGCATTCCAACTTGGACTCCATCGTGACGGTTGGTCTGCTTTCCACGGCCATGGCCGGGAAGCCTCATTGTGAATGAGAGCAGTAGTGGTGAGACGCAGGCTCTGCCGGTCGACGCCGCGGCTCGGTGATGATGCAGTGCGTTCGGCGAGGAAAACATGACGTGTGAGGCCGGATGGCCTCCTTCGGCCCTCTGACCGCATGTTCACCCGGAGTGGTGAGATGCTGGGGTTGCTCGGCCGCGCCGTATTGCAATGCCCGCCTCCCAACCCACGCATGCCCGTCAATCACCTGCAGTACAAGTTGACCACATGCCGGCAGTCTCGCGTGGGTGTCGTCTCCAGATCTGGCGGCCAGCCAATGTGATAACAATTATATATTAGCGGTGCTGTGCTGACGTCAATACTGGTAGGCCTACCTCGTCATTGCAGCCTATGCGTGACAGTCTCGTAGGCAAGGGTTGAAAGGCGGTCAGCAGTGAGGCCGGGGAATCTCGTCGAGATACTACACAGTACATGAGGCGTTCCTCTCGTGCATCGCCAGGTGAGACATCCCCTCTCATTGTCTTCCCGACTGCGGGTCCTCTCCTCTGGGGCACACGGGAACAGGGACATGTCTGTACCTATGCCGACAAGCTTGGGTGTCCTAGTTCATGTTCCAAGAAGCGGAGAATTTCTTAGATGGGTCACAACGACTGTTTAGCGTCAACTGGCGTGTCGTTACGCAGGTGGACCGCTCGGTGGCTTGTTGTCAGTGATCAAGCTTGTGGGCATCCTTTCTCCGGCATGGCGCCCGGCAGACGGGAGTGGCTTGCTGAGGGCTTCGTCTGCCAGTCGGCTTCTTTAGCGCCGGCAGGTCTGCAGTAGTTACTTCTTAGCCTCAAGGATTGCTCAGATGACCTCAGAAATCTTCATCGACCCCTGCCATGATGATCAAACCGATCTCTTCCACTTATGTGTGCCGCCTGAATCAGGTCTCGCGACCTTCTCCGCATAATATGTCTGGCCGAGCTGTAAAGTTGAGGGCCTCTGATGTTGACGCGGCCACGGCCTCTTTTTTTTTTTTTTTTTTTTTTTTTTTCTTTGGAGGGGGGCGGGTTGTCTGTTTCTGGCGGTGCAAATGTAGCATGGCGGATGGACGCTTTGTTGCGGAGATAGGTTAGAGATCCGAGTGGGAATAGATAGGTCTGCCTTCGACTCGGCGTAAAGGCAACCGACATTTGGTGTCCAGACAAAGCTACCGGAGAAAACCTGCAGTTAAGCTAGGCAAGCATTTTGCATCTGAGGCAGGGTCCTTTTCTGACTATCAAAGGTATTACAACCAGCAGAGGTCCGGTTGTCAGATCCTCCAGAGCGGCTCACTAGCGTGACACCACGGAAAGGTCTCCCTGGCGGGGTTCAGGATGGCCTGTGTAAGAGGGAGACAACCTCCGGAGGGGGACGTACCTCTCGGATATAGTCATGGGAGTGGTTGGACAGAATAGGGGAAGTCAAGCTTGGCTCACCGAGCCAGAGAGAGAGTGAGGCGGGCGGATGTCACTGAGATTTCTTACAAATGAGCGATGGAGTCGTTAGTTTCTCTTGAAGCGCGGCTACGACCGCAGACAGCTGCCGGGATCGGCATCGCCCGTGACTGAACGTCGACGTGCGGCCCAAGGTTACATGAGAAAAAGAGGTGAGGTGAGGCTCGGCTCGTGATCTTCCCTCCGGACGCAATATGTGACCACCGGGAGGTGGGGGACATCTTGGCAAAGGCTTGTTTGGTCAGACCACCAGGGGCTTTTGGCGCGCGAGTGGAAGGTGTGTCTACATGTAATCTCCTGTATGCGGTCTCTATTGAGTTTGTGCATCGGTCCGGTAGACACTATCGGCTTGGTGGCGCCCACCTCTCGCTGAAGGGATCCGTGGATCGTGAGTGACAGGCAGAGAAACGAGGATGAGTGGTCCAAGCTGCTCGCGCAATGCGCGCGCGCAAGGTATGGCGGCCAGGGGTTAGGCATCAAAGCGGGGAGGCGAAGCTCGATGGCGGATGGCGGCGGATGTGTGCGGTCAAGAGTCCTGTGCTGGCCGTGGTGCAATGTCCGGGAGGCAATCCTGACTGGCCCCACCAGCAGCCCGTCGATAACTCTGGGGGCGGAGCGCTATGCAAAACAACGGACGCGTAGATCGGCCCTTGCAGGGCTCAACCGTTGGCCACGGGCTGACTGCCGACGACCAACACCTGTCTGGGCACGAGCATGGTATGTCTGTCTGCGCCCCGAGGCGATGGAATGTCGTGTCACCGGCCGGCCGCTGAGATGTGTCCCAGGGTGGTGTGTTTATACGGGTCATGCTGACAATGGTCATGAAGGGGAGTCCCATGTCACATGGGCGTGACAGGTCGAACATGCTGGTGGCCGAGACAAGCCGAGACGAGCCGAGATGGCCGAGAGCTCTCCAGGCAGCATACTAGTAGGGCAGCAATAGGCGGTGCCGTCTACCATACGTGAGCGACAGGTCAGGTGTCTTACCCCATGGGGACGGATCAGCTCGGCGTAATCGCAAGGAACAGGCAGTCCTGGAGGGCCGGTCCATAGGGCGGGTGGCTCTGAGGATCTCGGTCCGAGTGCTGTAGGCGGTAAGATGGTTGAGATGGTGGGATCTGATGTAGGTACGGTGCAGGAAGATGCGCGCTGCGCCGTAGATGCAAGGGGCACGCCTGTTATTACCGGCCTGCCTTCCCCTTCCGGGACGGAACAGGGCAGCTGTGTTGTTGGGTGACGAGGTGCAGATCCAGGCCCATTGCTTGGTGGTGCCGGGGAGGAGAAAAGGAGGAATAGGGATAGTCTTTCTGCCCAAGAGGTGCTGGACCAAAGATTCGACCTGTCCGTGTCCCCCCCCCCCCCGGCGAGGTCAATAATGGCGCCCGGGCGGACCCCCCAGAGTCGAGACCCCTGTGGCGCCAGAGCGCTGGCTGCCGCCAAGGATTGGGGTAGTTGGGTGCTAAGGACTGGTGATGTGCAGTAGAGTGACAGGGGTGCCCGCGTAGAATCTGGGGTCTACCACCGCCGTACTACTGTTTGTATGGTAATATTTGGGTGCTGTGTGTACCTTTCCCTCGTCTTCTTCCCCAAAACAACTTCGAGGACGGAGGGCATCAACAAACACCGGGGACGCAATTGCGTGCTTGCAGGCTAGACCCTTCCACATCTCATCTCGTCTCATCTCCCATCTTCTCCCCTTACCCCCGGCCTCGGCTGTCTGGCCGCCACATCTACCCAACGCCCACTGAGCCTCAAGCCCCTTGCGATGGCTCTATTCATCCTTCCTCCCCGGCCATTCTGGCAGTGTCTGGTACTGTGGTAGTCTTCCACCACCTGGGATGGATGTCTTGTACTATCCGGGTAAGCCGCACTCGAGGGCGCTATCAGGGGCAGGATGCAGCATGGTCGGTAAGCCTCCCCGACATCTGATCTTTGGTCACCTGCCAGTACCTGACATGATCTCTCTCAGTCGTTGGCTGCCGGAGTGCTTGGACGTTATTTCACCCCAGGCCCACTGTGTATGTCATCGGCGGGCTGGGGTCCTGTGCCTCTGCCATGCTATGACCACAACCACGACTCGAACTCGGGTCTGTGCTGGGGGTTGATACCAAGTAACCCGACCTGCTACCACGCTCACACCAGCAAGGTGTACCGCCTCAACGTTCCTTTTTCCCTCCCCACCACAGGCACCGGCTGCCCCACCAGCTTGAACCTCGATGTGGGCAGGACTCAAGCCTGCTTTCCCGTTCCCTCCCAGGTGGGTCATCTGTTTCGTTTGACGTTCCCTTATTGACTCGTCAGCCCGTCCAGTGCTGAACGATAATCCGGCATATGGGTCTTGCGGCTGCTGTCACTCACTCACACAGTACAGCACCCGGCGGTACCGCTCTCGTACCATCCCGTCCTCACCGCATATGAGTCTGGATGGGTCACGGCAGCAATGCCAATGCGTCTACCTGCTGCTCTCCCGTCCCGATACCAGTCACACGCCTTCACCCCATGCATCCCTAGCTACCAAGGTGGCTGTGTCATTACCTCGTCCCTATGCGTGCTCCACTCTACGCGCCTGTCATTTGCAAGCATCATCCCATAGAGTCTCTGCAGGACTCTGTGCGCCTCGAGCCAGTTCGATCAACCTTCTTCCTCTTCCTCTTGGCGAGATGCGACTATGTACATGGGTTTCAAGTACATGGGGTTCAAGTACCTGGGTTGCAGGGAAGACAGCATGCAGCAGCTCTGTACGGGAATGGTCCCGCCAGTCGTGATATTTTCGTCCCATGTTCGTGGGCTGCCACCAGGAACAGGCACATCGGGAGCATGTCACAGTGCCCCCCCCCCCCTGGCAACAGGGTCGATATCGTCGGTCTGTTCCCACGGAGAACCACGCGTCTAAATTAAACCAGCTCTGCAAGTCTGCGTGTGCCGCTGTCGTGGGTTCCTAACTGGGTCTCTTCGTGTCCAACCACACCGCCTCGGGCTACCTATCCCTCGTCTCGGCGTGTATGTCCCTCCTCATAACCCCCGTTTTCTCACTCATAATACCACCCAGGTCTGCATGGTGGCCGTCTCGTGAGGCCCAGAGATCCGTCCTGCTCACACGACCTCCTATTCGGAAGCCATTTTACCCCATCGTGTACTAGCAGTCTGGGCTACTGGTTCAGATCACATACCACCATCCTCATCCGACTAAATAGACCCCTTTCCCCCTGCTCACGCCCTCATCTTGTGATACATCCGGTAACCGGCCAGCTCATGACACGACCTGGGCAGCGACACATATAACCCTTGCAGATCTCTCCCTCAGGACCCTGTCACTCTTTCGTTCATCGGGTCTGACAGCGATCTTTGGGCTCTAATAAGCAGATGAGCTTCTGGATCAGTCTCACCGCTGTGTCCCCTCCCCTTCTGCCTTCTACTTGAGTGCCTCACCACCGGTGTGACCCTGCCCCGTCTCGACACTATGCGCTCAACACAAGTTGCTGCGACAGCAGCGGCCTTCTTCGGCGGCATATCACAAGCCATCGACTTCAGCCCGGTCAGGCCGCCAGCATGGCCCCTGGCTGTCAAGTCACCCTATGTCAGTACATGGCTGAATGGGAACTCTGGAGGGTCTCTCGCGGGAAACTGGCCCACGTTTTGGAAGTAGGTGGCCTTGCTGGCCCGTCAGGTCTCCCAAAACTGGTGCTAACGTCCGAGCTTGTGCTATACAGCGGCCAGGTCACAGCGCTGCAGGGCTTCGTTGCCGTTGATGGTGAAGTCTTCAACTGGGCAGGCGCGGCAGCCGGACCTGGTGTGGCAAACCAGACTTCGGCAGCTTACACCTCCACAAACACCGTGTTCACTTTCGATGTCCTCGGGAAAGTGACCCTGACGGCCACGTTCTTGTCGCCTGTCTACCCGGATGACCTGGTGAAACAATCATTGCAGTACTCGTACATAGACGTTGCTGTTGTCTCTTCTGACGGCGATTCGCACGACGTCCAGATATATGCGGACGTTACCGGAGGTAAGGCCTACAATTCCCGCACTGACTTACCAATCTCGACGGGGTGGCTAACTGACCATCACCAGAGTGGGCCAGTGGTTCTGACAATACACTGGACATTATTTGGAGCCACGGATCCATTAATGGCGTGTCTTATCACGCATTCAACTTGACCGACCAGGAGGTTTTCACAGAGAATGACCAACAGGCTGGTTGGGGCACCTGGTTCTTCTCCACCGCTGACGATGATGGGGTATGTGCATTTTTGGAGCCTTCGTAGCTACTCGCTGAAGTGAGCCTCATGCTGACGCGAATCCCAGTTGACCTGGCAGATTGCGGAAGACACGGTGGTCCGTCCTCAATTTGAGGGCAACCAGACACTTCTCGATACCGAGGATGCCAACTACCGGGCCATCAATGACGACTGGTAAGTCATTTGAGTGCTTATAAGCAGATTGTGAAGGGGGGGGGGGGGTACACTCTCTAACTGTCTACGCTAGGCCTACGTTTGCATTCGCCAAGGATCTAGGATCCGTGTCCAGCACCTCAGCCAGTGTACTGTTCACCATCGGTCTATCGCAGGAGGAAATCATCAACTTTGCCGAGACCACATCGAGTGGCAATACGATGACCGCGCTCTGGCTGACGGAATACGACTCAGGCGAAGAGGCTATGGCCGCCTTCTACAACGACTACTCTGCAGCAGTAACGGCTTCCGCCGCTGTGGACAGTCAAGTTGCGACGGACGCCAGCGCCGCCGGTGGCCAGAACCTCACCACGATCACGAGCTTGGCTGTCCGACAGGTCTTCGGCGCCGTCGCCCCCGGCGTCGGTACGGAGCAGACCTACCTCTTCATGAAGGAGATCAGCTCCGACGGAGACACGAACACAGCAGATGTCATCTACCCAGCGATGCCGATCCTGCTTTACTTCAACGAGACGCTGCTCAAGCTCCTGCTGGATCCTCTCTACGTCAACCAGGAGAGCGGCCTCTACCCCAACACCTATGCCGAACATGACCTCGGAGTCTGGCCCAACGCCCTCGGCTACCCGGATGGTAACGACGAGGAGATGCCCCTCGAAGAGTGCGGCAACATGTTAATCATGACACTCGCATACGCGCAGCGCTCCGGCGACAATGATTACCTATCACAGCACTTCCCCAAGATTGAGCAGTGGGCGGGGTACCTGGTGAACGAGAGCCTGATCCCGGCCAACCAGATAAGCACTGATGACTTTGCGGGCTCCCTGGCGAACCAGACCAACCTCGCGCTGAAGGGCATCATCGCGCTCAAGGCCGTGGGCGAGATGGGGGAGCTGATCGGCAACAGCTCTGCTGAGAGCTACTACGGCGGTATCGCAGATGACTACCTGCCCCAGTGGGTCGTCTACGGCCTCAACAACGACTCGAGCACCCCGCACACCATGCTCGCCTATAACAACGAGAGCTCCTGGGGCAACCTGTACAACCTCTACGCAGACAGCCTGCTGGGCCTCGACTTCGTCTACGACTACATCTACACCGACCAGAGCAACTTCTACCCGACCGTCGTGGACACGTACGGCCTGCCCCTGGACACGAGGCACGACTGGGTCAAGGGCGACTGGATGATGTTCTCAGCATCGATCGCGGAGGAGAGCACCCAGTCCATGCTGATCGACCTGCTCGTCTACTGGATCGAGAACACGTCGGAGACGACCGCACTTGGAGACCTCTGGGACGGCGAGACGGGCGGTTACGTCACGAGCGCTGAGTTCATTGCGAGGCCGGTGATGGGCGGGTCATTCGCGCTGTTGGCGCTGCCTTCTTCTTAAGAGTATATGCTGGAGGCCCGAGCACACACGTTGGAGTACATGCCCTCCATCTAATTTCACGCATCCTCATTCTTATATATATACAGATTCCTGCATCAGCACCATTTCTAGCATCGGAAGGGAGTCTTGGGGGCCTGGGTATAATACCGTCGATGGCCTGGGCATATTCTGGACAGGGTCGATGGTAATGTTGCGGTCGCTGTCTTCACGACTTGTCACAATGAATGCCCGGAGTAGACACCGGCGCCCCCAATTATGTTGAAAATTTTCATCTCGTGCTTACCAGGTAACTACATCCTTTCTTGATCTCCCGCCGGGGATGACCTGGAAACCCATGTTTTTCCGGCCTCATCATGATCTTGCGGAGGCAAAACGGCAAAGAAACGCGGTCGTCCGAGCAAGGCTGTCGGTCGGGGAATGCGCAAGCACGTTTATGAAGATCTCCAGACCCGGTTCATAACCCTGCCAGTAGTACACCGCCCGTTGTGAGACACCTCCCTCCCGGCTCCCTCAGCCCACCGATCGCCCTAAATCTCCGAGCAACGGCCCATCCCGACCCCGCCCGCCGTCAGTTCTCATTGCTTTATGCCGACCTCCAGCCCTCCCTAGCCTCGCGCTTTGGGGCCTGGGGGCCTCCCGAATAAATCCCTCCCCCCCCCCCCCGGGCCAGAAAGTGGACCGGAAGGAAGGCAGAAGGGCCTGGTGCCGATCTCATTGAGGTGACCATGCTTGATACGCACACCACCAGAGGCGCCTCTGATGCCTGGTATCTCCCGCGGCATGACTCTTTAGCTCCCACGCGAGATGAACAGGTCATGCTGTTGGGGAGGGACAACAGCCCAAGCGGGTGACCCCAGCCCCCTGCGTTGCATCCATTTAGGGGAACACCCTCCCCCCTGCCGTAAGGGCTCTGGTATTATAGCATAAGCCTGCGTATTGCTCATTGGTATCCACGACGGCTTGCAATTTCGTGTTCGTGGTTTCACTTTTGGTGACATGTACACCACCCCAGACCTCATGTTCCAGCAACCCAAGCCGTTCTGCCGGGCGCGCGTCACGCGCCAAACCTCACACCCCCCCCCCAAGCCCCCTTGGCCACATGCCGGGCAAATGACATAGAAAGTACTTGTGTAGTACTGAGTGGCAAGGACAGCCTCTTTCGACACAAACCGGCATATCGGCTTCCTGCTCTCCCGGGGGGAGGGGATTTCTTTAGATTAGAAAAAAAAAGGTATTTATCGCATCCTCGACAGGTCGGGGTGTCGGACGGCACCTACGCGGACGATCTATAGGCTTGAGTCGGGCTGACAAGTCGGTGGGCTGAGACATCTCAGCCGGACGTGTCTGCCTGAGGACGACGAGGACTTCTCGGCGTGAATCCCCAAGTACGCTGTCCGAACGTTGTCTAGAGGCTGCGGGAGGGTCTGGTTCCCCACGATGCGTGTCCCAGGCTCACAACCGATACACATGTTCACCGCGCCACTCTGTCTGCAATGCCGTGGCCTGGCTTGGAACTGCCCCGAGCCAGATGCCATCCTGCTGCGAGAGTGCTCGCGACGCATCACGGAGGAGACAGATCACAACAGCGATCTCGGAACGCATTGCTATGCGGGTGACACAGGTAGTAAGCCTCATTGGACGCCACGCCTTGGCGCGGACCTCAGCTGCCTAGGACTGTTGAGCGCACCTGTCTCCCAGAAGGAGTACATAGGCCGCACAGTGCCGTAGGTCGCCTCTGGGCCTTGGCGTTTCCCCAGTTTTCCTGCCAGGTAGACCTCAACGAAGATGCATCTCTGCCAGTACTGCTCACGCCTCGCCCCGGACTGGCTGATCCCGGACATCTACGACAAGCGGGGCACCCAGAAGCCCAGCGGCAGGGACACCCAGCCCGAGCACAGGTGGACACACACCTCATGGGCCGACCTGATCGGCTCCGCGCGGACGTGCGAGCTGTGCCACCTCATCGCCCGGGAGTCCAGGCACGCGCCCGAAGACCCGTGGTGGAAGCCCGACAGGCCGGGGGTCCGGATTCAGGCTTTCGGCCTGACGAGGCTGGAGGTGGTGTGTGCCGAGGAGCACCGGGTGACGAACCTCAGTCTTGGCTTCGACCAGGGTGGGTACCGCCCTCCCCCCCTGGATGGAAACTCGCAGAGTGCTGATGATGATCCTCGCCGCCAGCTGAGGCCGAGCGCGCGCCCGAGGATGCCCAAGAGATCCTCCACGCCCGACTGCCTGGTAAGTACGCCGGCGGCTTGCAGTGCGTCAACGCAATGACCCGCTGGATGTCAGTCTGCCGTTCGAAGCACAAAAAATGCTCCGCGTGGTCCTCACGCGAGGATGGACGCCACATGCCGACCCGGGTTCTCGACGTCGCTGGCGATGCTGTCCGCCTGTGTTTGCCCTCGGGTTCGGCTCGGGATGAGTATATCGCCCTGAGCTACTGCTGGGGAAGCGGGAATCCGTACAAGACAACCACCTCCAACATAGCAGAGCACCTGAAAGGAATCCCGATCTCGGCGCTGCCTCCTTCTCTTCAGGATGTCGTCCGGTTGACTCGGAAGATTGGTTTCAGGTACCTTTGGGTCGACGCACTATGCATCGTTCAGGATGACCATGGAGATTGGCTCCGAGAGGCATCAAGGATGAAAGCGGTATACTCCCAGGCGTTTCTCACTGTATCGACGGATATGCTTGCAGATACGACCGCACCATTCCTGGATACAAAACGATCGAACAGACATGACCTGAGGGTCGCACTCCCATGGGTACGCCCTGGCATATCCGGAAGTGACCCAGAGGAGCAGGAAAACCAGGAACTGAGAAGCACTGATCCTGCGGAGGACAGCAACCTCCAGCTTCTGAGGAACCTCGAGCGCCTGTGTAGACCTTCCTCGAGCGGAGAGCCAAGGAACGTCTACGTCCTCCCCACGTTCCGCACTTTCCAGGATGAGGTCCGGTTGAGCCCTCTTGCAAAACGGGGCTGGACCTTTCAGGAGCGGGCCCTCAGCTCCAGGATCCTTCACATGGGACAGGAGTCCAATTATTGGGAATGTAAAGAGGCATGCAACGGCGAGGACATGTCCATCGGACAATACAGTCAACAAGACAGGTTCTTCAACCTCAGGGATCTGATGCTGAGCGGTGAGGCTGAAGAGAATACGGTCACCCCTCTGAAGTTGCATGCCAAATGGGCGTGGGTGATTGACGAGTTCAGTCATCGTGCTCTGACGAACCAAGGCGATCTGTTTCCGGCATTAGAGGGTGTGACAGCCCTCTTCGCGGACAAGAACATGCTGGGAAAACACCACCATGGCCTTTGGGAAGATGAGTTCCTGCGAGGTCTTCTCTGGACCAGCGACCGCAGCGGCGCCTCGTCGAAACACAATCGATGCCCCTTCTACCGGGCCCCAAGTTGGTCATGGGCCTCCATGTGTGGGCCCATCAAGAACTCATCCCTCGAGACAGCCTTCATCAGAACGCCTGACGGTGGAATACGCAGTAAGCTTGGTTCCTCCCGTGACCGCGTTTCAGGTCTGCTGCGAAGCTCGGCGTGCTGACGTGCGGTGTTCAAAACCAAGTGCTTGAGGAACTAGGAGACGACGGCAAGATGGGCGGGAGCGGGAGACTGACGCACAAGCTGCTGCTGCTGCATGTTATTCAAAACGGACGTGAAGGGAATACCTGCGCCGCCCTGATGAAGGGGACCGCGTACTTCATAGCGACCGCCATGTTGACACCTGCGAAGAGGGTGCGCGTCGACAGCCTGAACCGCGGCTTCTTCGCGATGACATCTAGAGATGGAGACGGCATTGGTATCGCCAACTGGGACGACGATGACGATGAGGCCACCGAAGCTGACCCGGAATTCTGGTTGTGCCCAGTATTTCAAGTGAGGCAACTGGTGGATGGATGGCCCATGAGTGATTGTTTAGTCCTCCAGAAGGCAGACAACTTGCCTGAGGGAACATTCGAGAGGGTCGCGTGGACCAGGGTGCGCAATACCTGGATCGAGGGAACTGTGAAGAAGAAGATTGCTGTTGTCTAGGAAAGGCAGGCTGGCGTTCAACGAGGCATCGCGCCGGAAGCCCCCTGGTGAGAAGTACCAGTACCAGGTCTCAGCACAAATGGCTCACAACGATCTCTCCTGGAGGTGACAGACCGGGAGGGACCCAAGCGTAAGAGCAGCAAGAACACCTGGACAGTGTGTAACACCATCGGTGACCGATAAACCTGTCTCTCATTGGGCAGACGCGACCACATCTCAGTGGCCAATGGCTCCGGCAACAACTCGATTGATCGGATGCACAAGCGGCCACTCTCATTGTGCATTTCGTCGTCCAGTAATAGCTGCTCGGGATATACCCCCTTCTAAGTATACTAGCACTGAAAGAAAGAATATAAAAAAAAAACCACCAAAAAACCACCAAACCTTGGCATAGGGCAGGTCGTTTCACGCAACCGGCACTCCGTACGGCCTGGGGATTTGCCTGACGTCAGCCCCTGAACAGGTGATGATCGCTTCAAGCCAACACAGGGACAAGAAAATGGTCTCTTGCCCCTGTTTCTGAAAGGAGGCCCCCGATTGGCGCCAGGCGTGCATCAGGGTCTCATGATGCTGCAAGACCTGTCGATCCTATCTCCGGAGCCGGGAAGGCTGTTCGTAAGCTCTTTCGTGTTGACTCGGACTTCTGTCGTGAGCTGTCGCAAAAGGACAGAATCGAATGGCCGAGAATTGGTATTTGGCCAGCGAACCGTAGGCATGACGTCTGTTTTAGCGTCTCGATAAGATCAATGCGATAAGCAGCACCCCTTTGGGCCTCGCGAGTTGGCGCCCGCCCCCGAAGTGCGAAGGTCACTCACTGGGATGCCTGAGAGTTGTATGTCAGAGCAACTATCAATGAGAGACACGGAGAGGACAAAGAGCGCTGGGAAGTGACCGTGATGAGATGGAAGTCAGTCCCCTTTTCTTTGTTCTTTCCCCAGACCAAGGGGTAGTCACTTCTTCATCAGCGCCGTCAGAGTTAGAGCACCGCTGATCAATTGATGCCCAAAGCCTGTCTGTCTGGTCGTAAACTTCAGGTTCGTTTACCATTATTGCCTTGGTCCCAGCCAAGTCCCGCCCGCAGAAGCAGGAGTGGGTGGGACCCCGCTCTCAGGGCCAAGCACAGCCAGCAGCTGGCAGGCGCCGGCGCCCAAGAGGGGTGTGAAAGTGAGTGGGCTCGGGTGACCTGCAAGCATCCAAAAAGACGACCTCAGCTCTCCCACACCTCCCGAGCTTCGAACCCTCCCAGCGCCTTTCCCTCTAGCAGTCGAACCACCTGTTCAACCCCAGACACCTTTGGGCATTGGAGACCAGTCTTTTTTTTCTCTCTTCTTTTTCCCCAAGCTAGCCCTCAGTGCTGCACAGACCACACGATTGGGAACCGGTCGGGACAATCGACCAACCGACAACTGCCCGCCATGAACCCTCACCAGAAGAACAAGATCGACGTGAGCGTAAGTTCGAAGGCCGTCTCTCTTCCTCGCCCTTTTTCCTCCCACATACCCCAGCCTTCTCCGCCAGACCGACCGACCCCGAGGCTGACCTCTTCCCCCCCATTTTACCCCTCCCGCAGTCCCTCTCCCCCGAGGAGCAGCGCCTCTTCCGGCTCTACGGCAAGCTCCCCTCGCAGAAGGACCGCTTCATGAAGAACAAGCTGGGCGAGCGCAAGTACTTCGACAGCGGCGACTACGCGATGAACAAGGCGGGCAAGGGCGACGGCATGGAGACGGGCCACGTCGGAAGCGAGCACCCGGACCCGGAGAGCATCCGCCACGGCAGCGTCGTGTCGCCCGTCACCACCACCGGCGGCGCCTCCCCCGTCATCCCCGCCCTCGCCAAGAGCGGCAGCGTCTCCGGCCCCAGCACCGCGGGCTCCATCCCGGTGGGCAGCCCGGCTAAGGAGAGCGGGCTGCAGAGGGAGACGAGCGCCGAGGAGGCCGAGGACGCCGCCGGCGAGAACAAGGAGAACGACGGTGCCGCAGGCGGGGAGGGGGCTGCGCAGCAGGGGATCCCCATCCGGTCATGAGGAGAGACTGGCTGGGGGGGGGGGTGGGGGTACGGGCTGCGTTCGTTGTTTGTGCTTCGCTTGGTCGGGAGGCTGTCTGCGATGGTCGCCCCTGGTTTGCATGAGGCTATTGTCCCGGGTTGAAAATGCGAATTCCATCAAGGCAGGCGTTTGAGGATATGGCAGGGAGCAAAGTGGTCGGGCTGGACTTGGTTCTCTCGTGCGAATAGTCGCATGTTGCATTCGCTACAGCATTTCCTTTCTCCATCTGTGTTCAATTGACCTTTACTTCACGTCACCGGCGAGAGACACTGGCCCAAGTGTGTGGTTCCCCAGCGCGCTTGACAGTACGATGCTTGTTTCAAGGATACAGGGCACCGACTATCAAGTTATCCCAGTCGAGGTCGTCCCACAGGTGATGATCCCACAGTGTGCCGGAGAACACCCCAGGGGACAGTCTTCGAGTGGAACAATCTTCAGTGCACTGGTCAGACAGAGGACACTTGGGTATGGCATTTTACTATGAGGGTACTTGCTGGTACGCGTATTGTCGAATCATGTCCCCCTTCGGCTGAGGGACGAAGGCCCCCAGAATGGCAGGTGTGGGCGTACCCTGGGATTCAGGCGCAAATTGGGAGCTTCATGTCTGCAGAGGATCGAGACGAAAAAAAAAAAAAAAAAAAAAAAAGGAGTCTTTCCATCGGCAGATCGTGAGCAGGCCGTGTATCGTCGCGATCGCTACCTACCTTGAATCAGATTTCTTTCGGATGAAGGCCATGACGTATCCAGTCAAACGCCGAGAACCATGCTGATGTCTATTCCTCCACTCGTCGGTGGCCCGTCACACCCTTTTTTGGTATCTCCTTGTTGAGCTTTAACCGGCCCATTCACATGTCCAGCGCCTTTTTCGCAAGCTCGAGGGCACCCTCAAATGTCTTGTTCCCCCCAATGAACCCAGCTGCGTGAACGAATACACAGCCCGGCACGCCAGACACCCTGTCAAGCTCCTCGTCCCTGACGCCCCGCCACTCCTTCGGCAGCGCCTTGCGGCTCTCAAACGAGTCCTCGGTGACAGGCACGGTCTGCACTCTCCACTTTGCATCGGGCGTCGGCTTCTCGGGGTACAGCACGTAGAGCACCTTCCCGCTCTCTTTAGCCTCCTCCTCGAGTATGTAGAGGTGATCCTTCCACGGACACGACTGACCCGACAGCACCATGACACGGCCCTGCGCATCGTACTGGCTCCTCTCACCGAAGGCCTTCTCCACCAGAGCCCGCGCCGGCAGCCAGCTCGTGATGTAGTAGTCCAGGTCCCGGTCGAACTCCTCGCCTATACGCTGGCTGGCGGTGTTGAACTTCCGGTCCTCGTGTGCCTGCGCCTCCACGGGGTCGCTGGGCGAGGGATCGTTCCATTTAGGATTCAGCCTGCCCACCATCGCGCCCAGCGTGAAGCCGCCATCCGAGAACTTCTTCTTCAGCCCGGCGGCCGCCACGCCCTGTGGTTCGTAGACGCTGATCCCGTTGTCGTTCGCGTCCACAGCCTCCACAAAGCTCTCGTAGATCTTGTTGTACAGCAGCAGCTCCACCGTGCTGAAGTCACTGTCGCTCCCCTCGCCCGCGGCGCCCCGCCTGTTGGCGATGATCTCCTTGCCGAAGTGCATGTACGCCAGGCCCGCGGAGCTTAGCTTCGTGTCGCGGCCGGGAAACGTCGCCGTGAAGCCCCGCTGGTGGTGGTCGAACCTGTTGCGGGCGGCGTCGTACTCGCCGCCGACGTCGAGCACGGTGTCGCAGGTAGCCAGCACGGCCGGGTCGCGGGTGCGGATCAGCTGGGCGCCGTGGTACCGCGGGACGTGCGTGCGCAGCATGTACACGGCGAGGGCCTCGTCGGCATGGAAGTGGCCGTTGTGGGTGCCGATCGTCACGGTAGAGGGGCCGTCGGTCTTGAGGCGCTTAGTTGCTGATTCGGCCATCTTGTAGAGAGGGGTGTGGTGACGGAGCATGTAGGGAAGGCCTGTTCGATTGGGGGGCGGTGCTCAGGCAGGGAGCGAGATCTTGCTGCTGAAGCTCAGATCGACAGTCTGGGACGCCGTTTCTCCTGTAAAGGCTGGATCTCGAGGGGGTTCTGTATGGGTAGGATAGTAATTGGGCTGTCGACCGTGGACAATCAAAATTGGAATATCGCCCATTGGCCCCGCGCGGGACCGTCCCAGGTGGACCTGCCATTTTTTCGCGGGGCCACTGTTGACGTGACGGGCAGGAGCTTGGACCACTCCAGCGCAGGTGGGCGACAGGGGGTTTATACCGTACCGCACCATGGCAAGTATGGTAAAGTCGGGTGCCGGCCCAACCGCAGCTGATGAGGTCTCTAGTAAAATGGTACTTGCTGTACTGTGGTAGGCCTGCAGGGCTGTGATGCTTATGAACCGAGGGCCAAGAACGCGACGCCAACCTTCTTTCCCCCTTGCCGCGAATTTCCTTCCAACACCCACTACGTCGCAGGTTCTGGCAAGATCCAGCCTTATCCACTGCTGCTCTTGACTCGACCATCGTCCTACCGCCGACTCGGTCGACCTGATGCGTGTTGATCATTGACAAGTCCATCGGCCCATCCGCTCTGCACATACTCTGCAGCTGCATTCTTTCACAGAGCGGCGCCCCAGGCAAGGCTCCCATTCGAAATGTCGTCCATTGCCAGGGACGGCCTTCCCAACGAGGACACTGTCCGTGTCCTCAACAAAGGCAAAAGTCATCTAATTCATGACGACGACCGGACTCGGAGCCCATCCGCCATCGGCGATGAGGACCTGAAGCACGAGGACGGTGGTCCCAACGTCCGCATGGCCGACGCGAAGCCGACCTACAAGTCATGGAAGAAGAAGTACCGGAAGATGCGCATCAAGTTCGACCAGCTGCAGGCGCAAAACGAGGAGCTGTATCAGCTGGAGCAGAAGGCGCTGAGGAAGACAAAGCAGCTCGCCAGCTACAATGAGTACGCTATCTCCGCTTCCCAAAGGCCTCCTTCTGCGTCTGTAGGAGGCAGCACTGACCCAGACGCTGTACAGCCGCATGCTCGATGTCCTCCTGGACATCAATAACCGCCCGCAGATCCCAACGGAGAAGCGCTTCGAGCTTAGCCTCCCCATCCCCTCAGACGCGGAGGAAGAGCACATCCTAGATATCGACGAGGCGCGGCGGCCGGGTCCTCGGCCGACAAAAATGCTTCGTCAACTGATCAAAGACGTACCACATCTGGATTTCGCCGCTACGGCGGGGCGATTTCCCGATATCGCTCATGAGCTTCTCACCGGCATAGACTCGCCGGCCCTCGATGCCAGTCACCAACAGCACCCTCCCTCGTTCTTGACCGCCGACGACCTGGACAATTACATGTGGGAGATTGATGTCAAGACTGCTGCCGACCCCGATACGTATGGCGAGCTTCCCGAGATGCTGCCCACCCTAGCGCCGCTCGCGCGGGAACAGAACAATGGAAGCAGTGCTACAGGCAGAGGGGCAACCCCATCCTCGGTTGCGCCCCCCGCCAAGGATGCGTCAGCTGCTGGTGCTAGCCGCGTCAGCATGTCGAGCCGGGACTTCGCGTTGCGGAACCCCACGAGCGTGTACAACTGGCTGAGGAAGCACGCGCCTAGGACGTTCCTGCAAGACCACGAGGGCGGCGATGATAAGAAGGACAAGGCCGCCGAGAAGTCATCCCGCAAGGCACATCGAGTTGATGATGATGCTGAGGAGGAGGAGAGTCGTCCGGCGGCCCGGAAGAATGCTAGTTCGAGCGCCCGCAAGACGAGTGGCGAAGGCCGTGCAAGTACTGCAGCAGCGCGCGCCACCGCGAAGGGCGAGCGCGCCTCCAAGCGCTCCTCAGCTGCGCACAGCAAGGACAAGCGGAAGTCTATGGACGAGACGATGCATGATGTGGACGAAGAGATTGGTGCCGGTAAGGCGGCCGCTGCGAGCAAAGGCAAGCGTAAGCGGGCCGTGGACGACGATACCGGCTACCGACCCAAGGGCGGGTCTAGTCGACGCCCGGCGAAGAAGCGGACCAAAAACAACTCCCTTGGGGGAGGTGCAGGCAGCGATGACAAGGCTGTAGCTGCCACGCACGCCGAGCTTGCGGTGGCCAAGAAGAAGGAGGCCAAGGAGGTGCCGGACGAGGCGAAAGCTGGAGCTGAGGACTGAGGACTGAGGGACCTCGGAAGCTGTAGAACATGGCGTATGGCGCCCAGGAATTAGATTCTAGGTACCCGTAATAGAGGAGCAGGTATGACCTGGCTGGTTGTCCCTCCTGTGTGATCCCCCTCCGTCTCCCTTGTCTGCCCCCGTATTTAAGTATGGATATCCCGCTTTCCAGCCGTCTACTTGGTCCTGTATAGGAAGGAATATGTCCTCTTCAGTCTCCTATAGCACGACACTACCTTAGTACTTGCTCATTTGCGTGCTGTCCCTCCTGTCGGACTCCCTTCTCTACTTCCCCTGGCTAACAGGTTAATGCTGCGACTGTGGATTATAGCGGGCTCAGCGTCTTAACCTCACGCCCACAATCCTTCCAATGGACGGAAGTCTTGATTCCAAATTCTGCCATCGTGACTCGTTGGCACCGACTTCGGCAGCCCTCAGCCGGGACTCGAGAGGACCTTAGGTGTCCACGGCCCCGACCGGCATACACTTACCCGGAGGGGACACTGGCTCAGGGACCACACTTGGATTTTACTGTGGGGGACAAAGAAAAAGGGGGTAGCTATAGCTCATCTATGGACAACAAGTCTTCCTCCTCTAGATCAGGTCTAGTCTGTGTGTTATGTTCCTCCATCCGCCCCCCCCCCCATCCCGCCCTCTTGTCTTCAGCATACCCCTCTTACGGCCTGCGGTATAGCATGAGACGAAAGCAGGAATGACCAGACGTGGATTAGCCGAGGGGGCAGGTAATTATCCCACCGGGGGGCACACGGCCAGGCAGACAAGGCGTGATGGGGCAGCAGATGTAGAGCGCGCACACCCGAATTTGTTACCCGCAGGAGGAAAACCTGCCGCCTTCAAGCGAGGGGGGTACACCCCGGGTCCCGAGTACATCTCCTCCCACCCTTTATATACTCTTTCTCTCTGCACGCCCTGCCGTGGGGGGGGGGGGGGAGGCGCTCACAGCTTCTCCTTCAGCAGCCCCTTCATCCTCCTCTCGACGGCGTCCAGGTACTCCGTGGTCGTGACGTACGCCTGGTCCTTCCCGCAGGCCAAGGCCAGGTCCTTGGTCATCACGCCGTCCTTGTCCACGGTGTCGATACAGGCCCGCTCCAGGCTCTCGGCGAAGGCGACCAGCTCGGGGGTGTCGTCGAGCTGGCCGCGCTTGGCGAGACCGCGGGTCCAGGCGAAGATGGAGGCGATGGGGTTGGTGGACGTCGGGTTGCCCTTCTGGTGCTCGCGGTAGTGGCGCGTCACGGTGCCGTGGGCGGCCTCGGACTCGAAGGTCTTGCCGTCCGGGGTGATGAGCACCGAGGTCATGAGGCCGAGGGAGCCGAAGCCCTGGGCGACGATGTCGGACTGGACGTCGCCGTCGTAGTCTGGTGGGGGTGGCCCGTCAGTGTCTCCGCGCACAACAAGATCCCGTCACTCGGGGGGCCGCCCAAGGGGCACTCACTCTTGAGGGCCATGACATAGCCGCCCTTGCTCTTCATCATCTGCGCCACCATGTCGTCGATCAGGCGGTGCTCGTACCACGTGCCCTGCCTCTCGAACTCCTTCCTGTACTGCGTGTCGTACAGCTCCTGGAAGATATCCTTGAACCGCCCGTCGTACTTCTTGAGGATGGTGTTCTTGGTGCTCATGTAAAGCGGCAGGCCCCGGTCCAGGGCCATCTTGAAGCTGGCGTGGGCGAACCCGGTGATGCTCTCGTCCGTATTGTACTGGGTCTGCGCGACGCCGCCGCCGCTCTTGAAGTCGTAGACCTCGACCTCCTCGGGCTTGCCGCCCTCGGGGGTGTAGACCATCGAGAGCTTGCCGGGCCCCGGGATCACGCGGTCCTTGGCGCGGTACTGGTCGCCGAAGGCGTGGCGCCCGATGATGATGGGCTCCACCCACCCGGGGACCAGGCGCGGTATGCGGGGCACGATGATGGCCTCGCGGAAGACGGTGCCGCCGAGGATGTTGCGGATGGTGCCGTTGGGGGAGAGCCACACTGGGGGAGGATCGAGACACGCGTTAGCTGACTACCACCCCAGCCGGGGGCTGCACAGGCGCCACCCCCCCCCCCCCAAGAACACCCCTTCTCGGTGGTGTGGGGGAGAGGCGGGGGTGTTTGTTCCCCAATTGGACGACTCACTCTTCTTCAGCTTGAACTCCTCCACGCGCGCCTCATCAGGGGTGATGGTGGCGCACTTGACGCCCACGCTGTGCTTCTGGATGGCCTCGGCGGCCTCGACGGTGACCCTGTCGTCGGTCTTGTCGCGGTACTCGAGGCCCAGGTCGTAGTACTTGAGGTCGATGTCCAGGTAGGGGTGGATGAACTTCTTCTTGATGTCCTCCCAGATGATGCGGGTCATCTCGTCGCCGTCGAGCTCGACGACAGGGTTCTTGACCTGGATCTTCTTGACGGTGGCCATGGTGCGGATGAGGCCTGCCGCCCGCAGTGCCGGTGCTGCCTGTGCCGGTGCCAGCCGGAAGGCTGCTGGAATAGGACGGAGGAGGGGACGGGCGCCGACGGCTGTGCGACGCAGAGTCGCGGCTGCGGAGGCGTGCATGATGGCTTGCTGTGCCGAGGTCGAGAAGGGGGGGCGGGGGGTGGCGGCCCTTTAGGTTATATGCTATGCTTTAGGGAACGGGCACGGACGGGGTTCTTTCTTTTTCTTTCCCCCCCCAGGTAACTGAAGTGACTGTACGCGGCAGTACGGTGATTCCGGCGCAGAGGACGGGTGGCGAACGATGCTGGCTGGCTGGCTGGCTGGCTGGCTGGCTGGCTACGGCCGGTTGCGACGCAGCGGAGAGATTAGCTGGTGGTAGTGCAGCTCCCTGGTGCGGTCTCGTCGACCAGAAAAGAAACCGGAGAGGAGGGGATATGCAGGGCTTGGTTTCGGGGTCCCTGATTCTTGCTGGTGGCGTGGTCCCCTCCCTGATCAAGTAGCCGTGGGAAATAAAGGCAAAAAGTCGAAAGAGTCGAAATTCTGTCGGCGTTACGACCGGCCAAAAATGTGGAGCCGAGGCCTGCTCCAAGAGCTCGTGTGGATTATCAACCCGCTCCGAGTGCGGAAGTCCTCAGCCGCTGAACGGAGTCAGGGCAGGGAATTGATAGTATGTTAATGTTGGGCGATGGAGAGAGACTGTCGACAGCGCGATCCGTAGCCGGGTGGAGGGAAGGGGGAAGAAGGAAGAAGAAGAAGAAGAAGAAGAAGAAGAAGAAGAAGAGGCCTGTCTTGGGACGGATTTTGTCCTGCGACCGTTTTATCCAGAGCAGATGAGGCCCCTGCTGCGTCCACAACTTCTCCTCACGGCTCGAACGATGGGCGCGGTTACGGGCGGACAGATGGAACATGGCCTGCCTGGCAACGGTCCAATTTGGAGAAACCAACCCAGCACAACTCAAGATGAGCCGCGGAGCATACATACTACGTAGTACCATAGTACGTAGCAGGTGTGTACAGGGGGGTACACATCAGACAAGGAGGGAGGAACCGCTGCTTTGATCAGGCCATTTTTATTTATGTTTCTTCTTTTTCCTCCTTTTCCTTCTCCCCTTTCCCCTTCAGCGCGACACGTCAAGAGCACGAATAGGGCTCCCGCCTTTCCTGGCTGGAATGCGGTACAGAGTACAGTACAGGCTCGGCCAGCGACCAGACACGCACCAGATCTTCCCCGCATTCCGCTAGGACCCCTGGAAGGTGGGGGCGAATCTGGGGAAGGGCAGGGGCCGGCGGTCAACCCCCAGCAGGACTACAGGCCATCCATCTTACTGTATTGACCTGCTGGACACATAGCAGAGTCACAATTCAGCACGGCCATATCTGACTGAAACCTTCCAAAGTTGCGAACCAACTCCCCCCCCCCCCCAAAACCACACCACACACATCACCACCGCCAAGCCCCCCAGGACAGCTCAGGCATGGTCAATGGCTGAAGGCCCAACCCCGATATCGATCGTATAGACATGCAGCGGCTTGACGATCCGGCTCACGCCCCCCCCCCCCCCCGGGCTGAACGGCGCCCCCCGGTTCAGCTGTGCGGCCGGCATCCACAGCCTCCCCCGCGAGTCGATCCACATGGCATCGACCCACAGCAGCCTCTCGTCCCGCACCACCGTGACCCTCGAGCCGTTGGCGTACACCTTCTCGATGGCCTGCCGGTCCACGTCGCTGACGTAGATGCTCCCCTCAGCGTCGATCGCCGTCCCGCCCGTCGCGGGCGTCAGCGCGAACGGCTCCACGTACCCGCCCAGCGTCGTCGCCAGCGATGAGTTGTAGAGCGCCCCGTCGAGCAGCCGCGTCTCGATCCGGAACATGCCCCCGCTCGCCGGCTGCCAGTGCAGGTACGCCCCGTCCGGCGACACCTCGAGCTGGTCCGCCGTCACGTACTGGAAGTCGCCCGTCGCCGACGACCGGAGCAGCGCCCCCTCGCCCGACGCCGGCGTGAACGCCCCCGTCGACGCGTCGCCGTCCAGCACCCGCACCGCCCGCCCCGTCGCGAGCTCCAGCACGATCAGCGCCCCCTCGCCCGCGTCCGTCAGGTACGCCGTCCCCGCCGCCGGGTGGAAGCGGATGTCGTCCAGCAGGCTGCCGCTCTTGGTGACGTTGCCCATCCCGTACACCCGCCGCACCCTGTCCGCCCGCGGGTCCACCACCACCAGCTTCGGCCCCCAGGGGAGGATCACCGGGCTGCCGAACCCGGGGCTGCCCGTGTCGACGAGCCAGAGGTCCCCGTCCGGCCCCACCCGCTGCGAGTTGACCCTGACCAGCGTGGTGGCCGGGTCCGACGAGGCCCCCGCGTACGAGTTCCACGCCGCGTCCGGGTAGGGCACGCCCGTGCCGTTGACCCACTCCACCACCTCGGGCAGGCCCTGCGCCTGGGTGCCGTCCACGCGCGCGTAGAGGACGAAGAGGCGTCCGGACGGGGTGGTGGAGATGCCGTTGCTGGGGGTCTGGAGGGTGAGCGCCACCTGCACCCTCGGGTCCGTCGCCGCGCGGGCGACGGAGAGGATGCCGGCCGTGGCTGCGAGTGGGCGGAGATGCATCTTGATCAGTGACGGTAGATGAGGATACCTGTGGGGACCTCAGGTTCTGCGCAGACAGTCAGAGGCCGATGTTCGAAGGAGGGCGGGCGGCTGGTTACCGCGCATACTCTGGTCGTTCAGCACTATATACCTACATGAGCATGTCTCATACATGGGGTAGATGACGTCTATGAGTCGGCAATATGTTGCATTGCTGATGTTGTACGGCAGGTATGTCCCTCGGTGTGGAGATCTTCTCGACGCCTATACATGGCGTCTGCAGTGACTAGTTCCTCGTCACCCGGTGCTTCCCCCCCTCCTTCCATCCCTGCACCCCTCACCAGCCCGACTTCATCTCGAGGGTTCGTAGGCTCAACGGCTGCCAGAGATCATCACACTAGCTCCAAAAACGGCGAAAGCATATACGTGAACACGGGGACCGAATTGACTCCCTGGCATCCATGTTTCTGCAGGACATGTGAACATGGGGGGCGCGCTCCGGAGTAAAGGGACGATGGAATTTGCAGATGGCTGCAGATGGCTCTGTTGAACATCCTTGATTGGTCCTTGATAATAACGATTTTAAGAAAGCTCATTCGCAACTCTAAACTCCCAAATCCGTCCCAAAAAAAAAAAAATTAATAATAATCATAATGTACAGAACATGATCGAGATTCGCCACGTCCAGTCTGCCCGTAGACGCCTTGGGCAGTCAAGCCATCTTCCAATAGGCAACCGCTGAAGAAAGCCCAATTCGACGCCTCACCCCGGGTAACCAATCAAACTTGCGCCACGAAGATCTCAAATTCCTTTTCTGTTCAACCAACCTGTGCGCCCCCCCCCCCTCCCTATAGATAAATATAAATAAAAAAAAGAGCCGAATGGTCAGCCCTGTGCGCGCCTTGGATGCGCCGATCATCCTGCCTTGACGCCCGCCACATACCCATACCCCAAGACGTATCGAACCAGCCGAGAACGCCGTACCCACCAGCCAAACAAATCCACGGATAGCGAAAGGAAAAAGGAAAAAGGGAAAGGAAGAAGACCAGATACAGTACAGAACAGTTCAACGAGATGTGAGCCAATTAGCCCGCCACCAATACAGAGAGGTCATCAGCTTCGTCAGCCGTCTGACTACCTGCACCTGCAGGGTGAGGGGACCAGACACGGCAACATGTTGTAAAAGTAGGCCTTGGGGCTCGACATCTTTAGAATGCTCCGAGTCCAGAGAATGAATGAAAAGTTAGACCCGACACATCTGAAACGATAAGAAAGTACACCTGGGCGAAACGATGAATTGATGCCGCAGGCTCGACCGAGAGCGTCTGCCCCCCCCCCCCCCACCTTTAACTTAGGGGGGTGGTGATGCGCAAATTGTCTGGCAAGGCAATAAGGATGCATCAAGTGGACAAAGTGGAAGTAGATGATGGGACGCGGCGAAGAGCGTTGGGATTGGGCAGTCTCATGTTAGGGACGTTTGAGGCTGTGAATGCTGACATGCCGCTTGATGGCGCTAAATCTCGATAGCGATGGGGCTGATGGTGAGGTGAGTTGGGCTCGGAATTTGTGGCCGTCAACGCTAAGGCCCACGTGTTGAGGCGGAGACTAGGCGGCGGTCTCGGTAAGGCTGCAGGTCGGCGCGGATGTCGCACCTCAATGGTGCCGCGACCTCGAGGACCCCGAGTCCAGTCCCTTGTACCTCTCCTCCTGAACCTCCTTCTCTAGTGTCGTATTGCATTTTTCGCAGACGTACCCTGCGCCATTCTTGAACCAGTTCCTCTTCAGGCACTTGAGGCAACGCCACCATTCCGCTTTGAAGGTTTTGCTTTCCGTCCAGTTTGGATCGTCCTTGATGTTGCGCTTAGGCAGAGGCTCCTTGTGGAACTCGCGCAGGTGGGCCTTGTAATGGTCCTTGCGGGTGAAAGGGTCGGGGCCCTGTGATGGGCTCGAAGACAGGTGAGCGTGCTTGGAGCGCGGGCAGGTCTTGTAGTCACAATGCCAGACTTCGAGTTTGTCTTTTGAGCCGTGCACGTGCTTGACATGCCGACCGAGGTCGGCGCTCCTTGAGAAGGGATCGGCGTCGCAGCCTGGGTGTAAGCACGGATACTTGTCCATGCGGCTGCACACGCTCGTTAGCCTTCAGCGTTATGTATTGTTTGGGGTGGGTAGACATTTGGATGTCGGAACTGAAAAGAGCCCGAGACTTACATGCTGTACTGCATGTCTGGCGGCGGTGAGTCAACCATCGTTTGCGGATACTGAGGCTGGTTTGCGTATCTCGGAGTGCTCGCCTGTGCCAAGTCGAATCCGTACTGGTCTGGTGCCGAGGGATTGCTGCCGGACTGCCAATTTTGGGTTTGGATGTAGCCCGATGCTGTGGAGTAGTTGTTATTGTTGTAATGAGTGTGCAGAACGCTCGGGTTAATGTTAGCTAGAGGAGACGAAGGGTTGTCATAGCCTGTTGTTGAATCCGAGGTCCTCGAACCGCTCCACTGCATGGGGTGCCCACCATAGCTGCCGCTGGGATAGGAATCGTAGGATAAGTTCGAGCTGGGACTCCGCTGCAAGGGCTGGGTGTTGGGGTTGTCAAGGTGGGCCAAGTCCGCGGTGCCGAAGACGGCAGAATCGCCCCAAGCAGTGGCCAAGCCAACGTGCCTCCCCCGACTCTGTCGGTAGTTCTTGTTGTAATACTGCTGGTTGCTCATGTTGCGCGAAGGCAGGCAGCCGGCAACCGCAAGAGGAGGATGTGTGTGGTGGTAGTGGATGAATAGTGAGCGCAAAGCGATATAAGTCTCTCACGATAGTGTGCAGGAAGGGGGTTTGATGAGTTGGGGAGGTATGCTCGAAATTCTCGTTGAAACCATGGACCTGATCACAAGGGCGCGCCGTCGTCCCTACACATATATGTGTAAATGTCGGAACTAGCGCACAACGGTGATGGCAGTTTGTTACAGGCGGGACGATTGTGATCACTGAGAGGCTTGAGACCCGACACTTTGATAGACGAGGCGAGCACAAACGGGTGTGAGGGACTCCAGATGAGGAAGGATATCTGGTTCATTGGTCGACATCGATCGCGCGTTTGCTCTTGTGGTCATAATGTATTTGTTGCCTATGTGTGTCTGGGGATATGAGGCATATAATGTGCAGGACTATCTGGACATCGATAATTCCCTCTCCACCCGGGCCGTCGTATGAGACGAAAGCGTCAGTGGTGTGCCATGTGTCAGGCATGGATATGATCCAGAGCAGAGGCTTAAGCTGCAGGTAGATTCCCCGGGTCCTACAGGTTAGGCATCCAACCTGAAACCCAGCCATCATCAACAACACGATGCAGATATGCAAGGACAGGCACGATAGAGTTGCAGTAGGGCCAAGTGGAGAAAGCCAACGGGAGGCCGGCTGTCCGTGATCGCATGAGAGTGCACCAAGGCTCGGTAAGCCCTCCTCAGTGTCGGGAGTAGAACAGAAGCCAATATAGAATGGGGGCCGGGGGAGGAGATGCAAAATGCAAGAACAGTATGGGAGAACAGGGCTGTGCCAGCTAGCAACCTGCGGTTGTGAAGTGGGTTAAGACGAGAACGGTCAGCCAGCCAGCACTCGCCAGTGGGTTGTCCGGTGAGGCCGTCCGATCGTGCAGATCCTAATTGCCTCAACGGGGCTGACAAGCGGACGTCTGAGGTCGAATCGATTTACTTGACGACGTAGGACACAACGGTCATGGACAGCGAGAGTCAAAGGGGAAGCGCTTCACACAGAGTGGTGGTATGCAAGGGGTGGTGGGATCCCGATCGGGGATGAGCCAGGATACGGGAATGGCTGGAAAGAAAGATGCATGCAAGGTTGAGGCGCCCACGTTGGACGCGCAGCGCATGTTTGTTTGTTTGGCGCTTTGGACTTGGGACGAGGACATGAATGACCGCTTGATCATGCAGATGGCACACCGAGTTCGACATCGACGGGGTTCCTCCGGGACGAGATGCGCCATTTTGTTTGCTTGTGTTCACAGCTCGAGCCCAAAAGGGAGGCTTGGTCCCTGCAATGAGCGCATAGGGAACAGTCGCCAAAAGGGACAGCTGTAATTGAGGCCAGAATCGCAGGGAGACGATGCCGATCAGTGCCCGTTCGAGGTGGGCTGCACTTTGGCAGGTGTGGGTGAAAGGGTTGGTTGCCGCAAGGCTGGGTGAGGTGGGAGAAGGGATATCGTCGAGGCGAGCTGCATTATCAAGTTAGCCGGACGTCTGCAGTATCCTCAATGTATCGAGTCTCACTGTAGTCTGTTAAGCGAGACAGCGCATCCAGCCTCAATGCCATGTACCTGCGTATTTGTGCGGTATGTATGGTTCGCCCGGTCCACTATCTCGCGGAGAGCCTGGCGATCCGCCCAACACGCCCCATGAAAGCTTGTGTGTTTGCCTGATCATATCTCAACCGCCGCCTGATATTCGAAAGTGCAGCGATGACGAAGCAGCACCATGCTAAGACTTCTTCATGGGTTTCCATGCTGCTGAAATTGGCCACGGTCACCGGAAGAAGTCGGATGGGACTCGTCCCCGATTCGATGACAGGTCATTTAGTCATTGGGGGGGGGGGGGGGAAGGGGATGTGACCCCATGCTTCAGCTGAGGCCAAGACCGCTCTGGAATTCCCTCGCCGTTCACCGAAAACTGAGCACAAGACCTCACGCTCTAGGCGCCGGTTGCGAATTTCCTTCGGACTCGACCTAAAACATCGACTTTCGTGTTCAAGCTTCGGTCGGCAGGGAGCACGTTCGGGAGGCGTAGCCGTTGTCCTTCCCACCTCATATCCGGCCACATCAAATGACCTGGCGTTAAGAGGCATAGCATCTGCGGTATCCCAGATCGACAAGACCAGGATCCAGGGAAGCAAGCGATGCTATGATGCGGGACCGGAAGGTCCTTCTTGGTGTCCGAGCGGGTCATGGGTATCAGACCTGCAGAACAATATCAGCATTGTATTGAAGCCACAAGAGGTTGGCGTCTGACCGGTCTGACAGGTATGGAAGAGCCGTATGAGTACCGCGTTGAGACACCAGGGGTTGGTGTTAGATAGGCGTGCGGGCTGTGTGGATGAATATTGGGCCCAAGCCACAAAAAAAGTGGCAGTTGATCTCATGGTAACGCATCACTGCCACTGCCCACTAGCCATCAGCAGCCTTGATCAACGGCTAGGAAGCCTTACAGCGGCAGGTCGACGCTCCAGCGCGAGAGGCAAAGCAGTAACCCGATGCCAGAATTTCTGCGATTGCTGCACGTCATCTTGGGCACCGGGGCAGTGAATGCGCAACCTCTCTCGTCCGAACACAGCCAGACCGAAAAGCTGCAGGGCATCGGCTGACATAGCCACTACCGCTACATCCTAAGGGAAAATAATAGTAAAGAATGTAAGGCAGAGAGGGGACGAGATATGTAGGGTCATGCATATAGGAAGGCAACCAGAAACATAATATACCAAGCCTCTTCATGCCCAATCCACACGCGGAGATGCAAGAGGTTGGGACTCGGGCAGCCATGCATACTGCCGAATTCTAGGGTGCAGTCTCTCTGGCCGATGGCGCATCGGCGCTAAGGACAGGCACGCCAGTCTTGTCAACCTGCAGGAATGCCCCCAGGGCTACCTAAGAGTCGTGGACTTTGTTTCTTCAATACCATGCCTTCTTGAGGGCGAAAGGGCCTGACATCGTGGACATGCGGTTTACCACGGCATTCTGGAAGGCGAACAGACCGCAGACATCCATGTCGTGTGGCGTTGAGGCTGTCTGCGACCGAGAGGCAGGAACTTGATGCACCAATAGATCCGGCCTCCCCCAAGAGTGTATTCTCGTGAGCGCCATGCTGCTCTCTTGTCTTGACACCCTCATCAAGCAGCAATATAACTGCTGTAACCATTAGGTAGGAAGCCTTCCCTCACCTGTAACCTCACCTGTGGGTGTTATAGCCAGCGAATGTAGCTGTACGCTGCATGTCATACTGGTCGGTGTCCCTGTCCGGATGTACGGCTTGCAACTCTCGCACCTGCATCTCCAGGGCTGTCGAGGAGCTCCCAATATCAGCCAGTGAGAAGTTTCCAGCCGGGGAGCCATGTAGCAGTACATGATGTGCGCAGATGAGAGGTAGGCAGCAAAGGTCTGGAATCGAAGCTTAGAAGACTGCAGCCCGCAGAGTGCTGAATCTTTGAGGTTGAACGTCCAAGAGCAAGGCGCCTAAGGTAGGGCAAACAGGGTGGATCTCCCAAGGTGAGATCATGAGAGATCATTTTCGGCAGGTAAGGGAGTGAGGACAGCCCGTAAGAAGACGAATGATGACCAAACAGGAAAATGCGCTCAGGAGATGGGCCCAGGAGCTGAGGGTAGACACGGGGATCTAGTCCCCCTACCCCACCATTTTCCCCTTTCATATGAAAAAAAAAAAAACTACTCAAAACATCAAGGCGGACCTGAGCTCATGCAGCAGAGTCGGCCCATGATACGGACAGAGAGGCGCCTGACTATTGATGTACTTATACGAGGCAATGCATTCCTCGTAAAAGACCCCAAGGGCACTGCGGGCACCGGTACATGTGATGTCTCAACAGGTGACAGCCCTTAGGAGACTATTCCACGAGTGGCCATTGCAGAGGCGATCGTGTCACGGCACACAGGTGGTAATTCCACAGGTGGCAAACACAACCAAAGATGATGATGAAAGGCCGCGAGTGTTATGATTCATCGCTACAGCCTGTTACTGCTGCGGTAAGCTGTCGGAAGAGTATCGCCCCTGGAGATGACACTGTCGTCTCTGTATGTTTACATGTACTGTATCGTAACAGTTCCTTGCCATTCCGTTCCAAGGAACGTGGTCCTAAACCTCGTCCTCCAGGAATTTGTACGCGAATTTGAAATCAGCCTTCCTACGGTTCATCCTATATATATGTCAATTAACGGCGGCCCTACAACACGAGTGTACTCGAATGCGAAAGAGGACCAAAAAAAAACAAAAAAAAAATTTAACTTGCGGAGGTGAACTCACCAGGTCGATTCGTAGTCGAAAAAGCGGTAGGTGCCTTGCTCAAACTCCTCGGTGATGTTCTTTGGCTCCTCGTGTCTCTGGAACCAGGTCTGGTATTGCTTGTGGAAACGCCATGCTTGGTCCTTGAGCGCCTTGGCTGACAGATACTGCTGGTAAGACCCTTGCTTGTAGTAGAACGCGTAAAAAAGCGTGTCGTTGTCCACCTTGGACGGCTGGTACAGCGCAGGGTTGTCCACCAGCGGCAGATTCTCCTTGGGCCACGTCGCCGACGTATCCCACCAGGACTCCGGCTGATGTATCCTGATGGGCTCAGAGTCCGTGATCTCGGGCGCCGTCTGTCTCGAGGCTGCCACAAGTCTCTCTGTAGCCACATCCATCGGTACCTTGACATTTGACTTCGTCGTCTCCCACGATTCTACTAGGTCGCCCAAGGAGGACGGTAGGTGGTATATCGACTCATCCTCTTGTGGCTCCGCGGACTTCACACCATTCGTTACGCCGTTTGTATGAGCAGCCTTTGGTGCCCCTGACGGCTCGGCGGCGGCCGGCACCTTTCCTGAGGCCCGTGACGGCTTTGCTCTAAGAGCATCTTGTCTGGGTGTTGATGGCGCAGGCGTAGCTGCACTTGACGCAACTGACACGGGTGCTGGTGCTGTTCTCTGCTCCGATGCATGTGGTGCTGACGCCGCCATCTGTATCGACGATACGCTGGGAGATGGCGTCGAGCCCGCCTTGGACTGACCCACCGGGAAGGAGGAGATCCCGACCGCCGGATGCGCACTCGGTGGTGGTGGTAAGGGTGCTATGCCAACGTTGTTCTTGTCGGCGGCTGCAGCTGCCGCAGAAGCATACTTGAGTCCCTCGCCCGGAGGCCTCGTCGGCACTGCCGCCGGCTTCATGGCCGGAGTGGTTGTAGCTGGGCCACCTCCGATGGTCGGCAGTGTGGGCTGGTGCAGTGTTGCAAGCGTTGGTAGTGGCGACTTGAGTTGCGAAGAGCTCTTCGGCTTCACCGTACTACTCGCAGCATCCACCGGTGCCTTCTCCTTGCCCCGCGCTGCTGCGCTCGAGGACCGCCCCTCCATCTCAGGGGCGTCGTCCTGCACCGACTGCGTGTCCTGACTGGAGACCTTGTCGTTCTCCTGTAGCATCCCGAACTGGTCCTCCTCCTCGTCAAGATTCAAGTCGTCGTACATCGAATCGTCCTCCACGTAGTCGGTGGACTCGCCCTCCTGGACGTAGTACTGTATTGCCTCCTTGATGTCGTTGACCTGGTCCGCGTCCACGCCGCCGTTCACGAGAGATCTCCGTATCAACTCCAGCTTGCCCTGATGCCACTTGTGCTTCTCCATCAGGTCATCAATCTCGGCCATCCGGCCTGCGTTGTCCTTGCTCTTCTTGCCCTTCTTTACGGACTGCAAGATCTCACGCTCGGCCTCCAGGGCCTCGATGCGCTGCTCGAGCTCGTCAATCTGTGTGCCGAGGAAGTCGCCAGCCTCGATCTTGGCCTTCTCCTTGGGGTCCAGGGTGGCTGCGGCAGACAGCCCCTCCTTGGAGAATGCTTTGGTCTTCATAAGCTTCTCGACAGCCTTGAACTTCTCCATCCTCGATTCGATCAGCTTCCTCTGCTCCATCAAAGGACCCTTGTCCTTGATGTCATTACTTGCGGCCCATGTCTTGATCTGGTCTCGCAGTCTCTGGAGCTTCTTTATCTCCCTCTTGAGGCTGTCCTCAAGCTTTTCTTTCTGTGCCTGGCTGCTAGCCTGCTCAATCTTCTCATAGATCTCGTCGAACTCCTGGATGCCCTCCGTGACTTTCTTGAAGCACTTATCGACTTCCTGCATCAATTTTCTTGCCGCCATTGTGGATGGGTGACCTCGAGGGTCTCGCGTCGGTTTAGAGACTCGATCGTGTGGTAGAGTACTGTACGCGCCAGATGGCAAGAGCTGCGACAGATCGATGGCGACAGTGCTAGAGCTCTCAATCAGTTGGGCGCCGTCCCAGTAGTCGCTTGCCAAATGGCGACCGTCCATAGTTTACAGGCTAGTCAGGAGGCGGAAGGGTTTGTCGGCTTACTCTGGACGACACTTCACACATGGAACACTAGTGTGGGTATTGGCGGTTCAGTCTGAACAACGCAACAAAGCTTTCTGGGGCTTGTGGAAAGTTGATAGGATCAAGTGAAATCAATCTGCGAGGCTGCCACGGCGACAGGTGAAAGATGCAGTGCAGCGATGCGAAATGGCAGGCAACGAATGCGCGCCACAGAGGGGTGGCACGGACCACCCTACGCGAGATGGTGGGTCCTCATAGGTGCGTCATCCACTAGTACTCGGCCAGGGTTGGACAAGGCGGCATGCGTCCCGCCCTGTTGGACCCAGAGGGGAGCAGCAACTTTTAAGGCATCTGACACCCACACACCGTACTGCTTGGTTAGTCCCAGAGTGCTTGTGCTGTGTTAGCTTTTCACAGTTCTCTCCTATCCCACAGCCCCGGTCGGCATCCTTGTGTTGGAACAACCAGCTCTCATCTGTCTCACCTCTGGGAGGTCCTCTCCCCTTACCTCCCCTATGCTGGTAGCACAGCATAGATCCGCCTCTTCACCTACCTGCACACTTGGGAACAGCTGGGCATAATATGAGATCGTGATCTGAAGGCACCCCAGTGTGTCGGTGCAGGGTCTGTTGGTTTTAGGTAGTATCCTCCTACCTTAGGCTCTATATCTGAGGCCAGCGGCAACTGCACGTCGGCATCCCTCCACCAACCAAACATCCAGCCCGAGTACTAAGTACTTACATACACCTCCCAGCACCCGGCCGTAAGTACCAACATGAAGGGTGAGTCTATCTCCTATACTGGTTCTTGTACGGCTCCCGCATATCTCATGTGAACTCGCAGTCATTCTCCAGCGGGTGCTCTCAGCCTCTGTCACTGTCGAGAAAGAGCTTGTCTCATCGATAGGCAAAGGCGTCCTTGTCTTTGCGGCCATGGCCCCAGGAGACACTAAGAAAGAAGCTGAGTCTATGGCCGCCAAGGTCCTCAAGATGAGGCTGTGGGACGATGAGAATGGTGGAAGGGTATCTTGATCTCCCCACGCCCCCACCCCCCCCCCCCCCAATGACCCCAATGACGGCCCATGTAATCTATACCCGACACGCCATCATCTTGCCTGTCATGCAGTGTTCCTGACACTTTGGTCTCATTGGTAGTGGAAGAAGAACGTGCAGGACATCGATGGGGAGGTCCTCTGCGTGTCTCAATTTACCCTGCTGGCCTCAACCAAGAAAGGCAACAAGCCTGACTTCCATGGGGCGCTTGGGGGCAGTGAGGCTAAAGAGCTCTACCACTACTTTTTCAACAAGGTGCAGGAGGGCTATGCAGCCGACAAGGTGAAAGATGGCGTCTTTCAGGCCATGATGGAAGTTGCTCTTGTCAATGATGGACCGGTATGTCCTCCCTCCCATGCACCCAGAGAGGTATTTACTGACACAATGTTTGTCAAAGGTCACACTGGAGCTCACCGCCGGCTCCCAGCAGAAACCTGACAAGCCAGCCACAACGACTACAAGCAATCAGTCATCATAATCCCTTGGCAGTGTGCTTCAAGGTGATCTGCAGAGCATGATGCCTCCAATCTATTGTCCCGAACGACTGGGTCTGGATATCGTAGAAGCCCAAGTCTCAGGATGCTACCTGGAGCCCTGAGTGGTGACCGACCACCAATTAGGGCAGCCTCACATCAGCAAAGGCAGCTCTCTTGGAGACAAACCTCCTACACGCCAATGACAGATTATTCAGTCCCCGAGAGACGAAGCATTATGACCATATTTTGGATAGGATAGGCTAGACTTACCAAAAAAAAACCCCCCCCAAAAAAAAAGGAAAGAAAGAGTGTTTGGCGAGGCCACAATGTGAACTCATGTCTCACATCAATCCATATTGTCTTTTGATGCACGCAAGGTGGCGCTTGTCCTGGGGAGCTTTTGCATATGTGTGATAATGACGGACAGAGAAGTAGAGGGCGTTATCTATTTTCAGGCATCTTTTCCAGTGCACTTTGGGAGAACCAGAGGGCTGAGAAGATCAGGGTCCAGAGATGGGGAGAGTTTGATCTTGCATGTGTGCCCCTCTAGAACATGCCCCCCCCCCCTGGTGCCAGCCCCGCGGCAACAGGGGTCCAGGTAAGCGGGATGGCCCCACTCCGAGAAGCTCTCCATGGAATGTTCACGAAGACACTTTCTCAGCCTTCATGGAATTCTGGTTGTCTTTTCTTCCCAGGAAAAGACAAGCTTCTTGACATACAACAATTCTAGCCGGTTGACTGTGCAGTCTCCCTCCTTTTCTCCCTTGTTCAGGAATATACCTTTGTCAGGCATATTCCCTTGCACGACGTCCTCCACATCTGTTTCTCCCGTCTGCAAATCCGACCCCTCTACCTGATCACTCGCTCACCTCGACAACCCGAGCTGACCTTTGACAACTCACCCCCCCTGAAACCACCCAAGCCTTTTGACTAGAGCCCAGGCGTTCCAGAAAACAGCAACAATGGCCACAGAAGAGACCAAGACCACCAGCGTGGCGCGTAGCCGCGTCTTTTTCGAGGTGCACATCGGCCAGCGCAAGGCTGGGCGTATTATCATGGAGCTGTACACCGACGTGGTGCCCAAGACCGTAGGTCCCTCACTATCTACAACATCCATTCCGGGCTCGCTAACGATATGCCCACTAGGCTGAAAACTTCCGCTCCCTCTGCACAGGGGAGAAGGGTATCGGCAAGACGGGCAAGCCCCTTCACTACAAAGGCTCCGACTTCCACCGTGTCATCAAGCAGTTCATGATCCAGGGCGGCGACTTCACTGCAGGCGATGGCACTGGTGGCGAGAGCATCTACGGCGAGAAGTTCGCCGACGAGAACTTCAACCTGAAGCACGACCGGCCATTCCTCCTGTCCATGGCAAATGCTGGGCCTGGTAGGTTTCACACGTGCCACCGACTTCAAACAGAGGCGAAAAGGTTTTGTGTCTCAGGCTCGCTGACATACGTTACCAGGCACAAACGGTTCCCAGTTCTTCATCACCACTGTCCCGACCCCTCACCTTGACAACAAGCACGTTGTCTTCGGCGAGGTCCTGTCCGGCAAGTCTGTCGTGCGGCAGATCGAGAACCTGCGCACGGGAAGCGGTGACAAGCCCGTACAGCCCGCGCGCATCGTCGACTGCGGTGAGCTGACCGGTGAGGATGCCGCGGTCGTCACCTCGCAGGTGGGCAAGCCTGACGCGCTGGGCGACTCCTACGAGGACTTCCCCGAGGACGAGCTGGAGAATCTGAAGAAGCAGGCCCCCGAGGGCGAGAGTGTGGACGCCATCCCCGCCGCCAAGATTGTGCAGATCGCGACCGAGTGCAAGGACTTTGGCAACAAGGCCTTCAAGGCGGGCGACTTCGCCTCCGCGCTCGATAAGTACGAGAAGGGCCTGCGGTACCTCAACGAGGACCCCGATCTCCCCGATGGCGACGAGGGCAAGGAGCTGAAGGCGAAGATGGACGCGGTGCGGTTCTCGCTGAACAGCAACGGCGCGCTGATGAACATCAAGATGAGCAACTGGGATGATGCCGCTAGGATGGCGCAGTCTGCACTGCTCGTCGGGGGTGTCAAGGATGCCGACAAGGCGAAGGCGCTGTACCGTCGAGGCTCCGCATTGATCCGCCTCAAGGACGAGGACTCAGCCGTGGAGGCCCTGACGGAGGCGAGCAAGCTGGCGCCCGGTGATGCTGCTATCACGAAGGAGCTGGGTGAGGTCAAGAAGAATGTTTCGGCGCGCTTGGCGAAGGAGAAGGCTGCGTACAAGAAGTTCTTTTCCTGAAGGTGTCGTTAAAAGACATTGCGCTCTGTTAGGAGCGAGGATCTTGCGGAAGAAGGTTCGGGACTCTGGAGAATTGCGATGCTTGAGGGAGAGGAGGGGGGGCCCATCTGGAGGGAGGCTGATACACTGATACCATCGCAGATCACAAGCACCGTGAGCGCCGTTTAGCAGCAGAGTCGCAAAAATGACGAGAGCATGACCGCACATTGTTTTGACTGGACAAAGGCTGCTGCAACCCCTCTTCTACCCTTCCCGTGTTGTCCTCATCGCTGCACCAAAGACCTGGCGGGATGACCTCTCTTCTCTGCTGACGCGACATCTGCATGTTTGGCCTGTATTGCTTGTCATGCCGGCTCACGGTGCCTACATGATCATCGTGATGAAGTCGTGAGCTCTTTCTCTTCCGAGGCCTTGACCCCCCTGACACCCTCTAGCAGCGAACGGGCAAAAACTCGCCTGGACAAACATATAAATCGGCTCAGCATGAGCACCTGAGTGCCAACCTCCGCCCCCCCCCCCCACACCCTCATCCTTGCCCTAAGATGACAGAGACGTCGCTCCCGAGGGTCACGCAGAAACTCTCGTCTTCATGCGTTCGTGAGTAGCCTTTAATTGATGCCCATGTGGATACGAGTGAGCGAACGTCACTGACAACCCCCCTCCCCCTTCAGATGGTGGATGGAGTGTGTCGATGGGTCAACATCGGACACCTCCACAAACATGTCAAGAGCGAGGAAGGCGCCAAAAAAAAAAAACCCCCCCCCCAAAAAAAAAGAAGAAAAAAAAGGAAGAAAGAAAATACCTGACGTCGCTGCTCGCGAAGCCGCCTGTGATGCAGGTATCAAGAATGCTATTTGGATTCAGGCGGTACTAGGTAGACTGCGTAGGTCATCTTGAACGCGAGACAACTCGGCGTGGCCAGCCTTCTCACTAGTCTTCAAGGAGTCATTCACGATAGGATAATGCAGTGATCATGCTGCCAACACTATTCCTGGTTTCGTATTGGTAGATTTTTCTCTATCCAAGACAGGAATCGAATTTATCATCATAGTCGTTTACATTTGTACGTGGAATCTTATAAAGTACGCGAAGTAGGTATCGTCATAACAACAATGTCAATCCGTCGCATGAGCAGTGGTAGTGGCACTGACGGTGAATCGTGAACAAAAACGCCGCCACTCCAATGTTTCGAACCCAAGTGACACATCTACCGCCCATTTTTCCATCCCCAGTCGCTCCAAGTGCACGCTTGAATCATGAAGTCTGTAATATAGACAAGGCGAAAATCGACAATGGTGTGTGGGGATCGTGAACGCGAGGTTAAACCGTCAGCACCAACTTGTGTTGACCACCTGTTTGAAGCCGCCCCGCTAGGACCGTCGTGAAAGACTGGTGGTGAGTACACGAGAGTGATCTCACCAGAATGATGACATCAAATGTTCCAAGAGGCCCTATTGATACAGTAGGCCCACAAGCATGGTCATCAAGGGAGTCAATGCCGTGAAGACTCAAGATCCTTCCACCCTTCCACGAGACCTCCAAGGCCAAGAGACCTTCCCTTCTCCTTTTCTCGTCTTATTGTGCCTGTTGGCGTCGTCGCACTAGACTTGGCAGCGCCGTCAACCCCACGGGAGCTGGTCGCAGGCTGCAGACCAGACTGGCTGCCCGAAAAGACGTCCGGGCTGCCAAATTTTTCACGGTCAATCTTTCGAAGGATACCAGTAATAAACTTTTTCGCATTCTTGCCGTTGCGTAACGACTTTAACATATTTGGGGGTCCATGGCCAGGGCGGTGCGAAGTACCCTGCGATTCGACGGTCCACAGAGGTGGTTTTTGCTGCCGGCTGTGGGCGCGCCGGTCGGCTGGTTTGTAAAGGCGGGAACTATGGCTTGGCTCATCATCGAACGAGCTGCCGCCAGACGAGCCCGGCGGCCTTTCAGGCTCGGGCCAGGGGGTAACGCTGCTTCCTCGAGAAGTGATGCTGACGTGTGAGTCGGCAAAGCTGACATGGTCCATAGCGTCAGCGAGTGCAAGTTCCGAGTCTGTGGGCAAACTTGAGTTCTCGTTTTCGGCTGCGCGGACGGCGTCTATGTGGTCCATGCACATGTCCGCTCGTCCCTGAAGAGTAACACAGTATCTGTGAAATCTTAGGAGATCACCCTCATAGCGACTATCACCGGTGTTGCCCCTGTTGTGGTCTACCCACAGCCTGACGAGCGAGGCAAAGCTGCGAGCGTGGTCGATAAGGAATGGTAATGAGGGGAAACCTTCTCGGGCCAAAGGCGATAGACGGCCGAGTATGGTGATCGGGGTGGAGTAGGGGGCGGGCAGCATGATGTTCGAGCGCTCAGCAGGTATTGCGCAAACTTCGTCGATGAAGTCCTTCAGGGCCTGACGGCGAGAGGACAGGAAGCGGTTCATAGGCTCCATCCAGACTTCCTTCTTGCCTATACTGGAGAGGTTCGCCAGAGCCTGCAAAGCTTTTGCAATGAGCGTCAAGGTCCGCTGAGCCTTGGGATGTGGGTAGTCTCGTAGTAAACCAAAAAGCTTCGGGTTGAGAATAGCTGGACAAATGAAGCGGAGGAAGAGAAACCCAGAAACGCTGGTAAAGGCTACCGTCCGAAGAAAGTCTCCGTACCGATCCTCGGCGACAGCGCGGATGTACTTCAATATGTGCCTGAGCTCGGGTGGGAATCTTGACGCTGACTTGGCGACGCACTCCCATATCTCGTTGGTGAACTGCAGCAATTGGTCCCAGTGCTGGTTGATATCCTCACCCTGCTGCACCTTCCCGGGGTCAACCTCGCAGTTTGGGTTGATCTCATTGATCTCATAGATCTTGTCGCCCAGGATTTCCTCGACGTAGTCGCTGCCTAAGCGTCTCATGTAGAACTCGAGAGCTTGCGTGAGCAATGAGTTGCCTCGAAAAAGCAGATTGGCCTCACCAGCCAAAGTCTTGCCCATGTCCCGGAGCGCTTCTCGTTCGTTGGGATTGGCAACGTCTAGGGCTTCGCTCGACCTCAGACGCCTGCTGAACCTCATCTTCTTCATCTGGGACTGCTGTCCAATGCCGTCGATCTCATCCTCCACGAGAGCCATCAGCCACTCACTCGAACTGTTCGTCACCTGGAAAATATTCAAAAAGAGCTCAGCCAGTCGCCGAAGTTGCCCAGGCAAAGCCTCGGAGATCTGACTGGTCAATCCCAAGCTGAACTTGTGAAGCATTTCGGAGATCGGTTGATAATCTCTTGCCATGAAAACGATGAGCTCCTCGTGGCGGACTTTGCAAAGCAACGTCCCAATAAGCTGTTGTCTGTCATCGTGAATCTGGCGCCACTCTTCATAGTCCCTTCCGCGGTCCAATTGTTGTAATGGAATATCCACAATACCGCATTTAACTTCCGTCAGGTTTGCTCCTCTTTGCAGACGCTGAGACGCATAAACCGGAAGAGGCATGCTATCCAAGTTCCCTTCATACCGTTTTAAAATGACCTGCAAGGTCGGCAATTCGGCTGACAGGTCTGCGAATTCGCAATCGTCGCGCCAAAAGGGTGTTCGAGTAGCTGGTTTCGTAATCGTTCGAGCCCGGATATCCCCGTCGAGATGGACCTCCGCAAAGTAATTGCCCACAAATGCGTCTTGTTCGCTCTTGCCGTACCGGTCTCGCGAGGAGCCACCTTGTGGCGAAGTTGGTCCACCGAGCTTCGCCTCTATTATACGCAAGCTGATCGTCTTCTCGATCCTAAACATGTCAGAGGTAGGCTCTGCGTCGAAGTCCGTAACCTCTATGACTAGATCCTCGTCCGAGTCATTCAGTGCATAGATCTCGGGTACTGTGAAAGCCCTCAACAAGACGAACCAGACCTCAAAAAGCACACGCCGATCCAGAGAGATGAAGACCGGCCTGAAGAGGGAGAGCTGCGTCGAAGTCGAGGCGTAGGTTGGGACGATAGCTATACAGTGATCCTCATCCAAGACGGACCTATCGAGCTGTTGTATGGCACATCGCGATAACTGTGATAATAGGATGACACTCTGGACCGCGCCGTCGCTTTCTGTGACGAGCTTGAGCTCGCCGTTGTCGTAAAGCCTGCACGAGACTTTCCTCCACCCCGTCTGCGCTGCCCTGAGGTCGCGCGTTGACGCCCTACTCACGACCGCACGGGGCGAGTGAGCGATGCCTTTGTCCCATAACGACACTAGACTGACTTTGATCACGGTCGGGGCGGTCGATGCGGTTGATGAGCCTCGTCTGATCAGCTCCGGCCTCGATTGTGATGTTGGCGTCGTCGTCTGGCTGTTGCTTCCAGTCCTTATCGCACCTGGCCGGAGCTGCTGCCAGCTGAGCAACGCCGCCAGCCATAGGTCCACCTCGTCTGCCTTCGAAGGCCACAATAGCACCTCGGCACCTGTCTGCGGGTTAACGACCTCAAGGCAAGGCCAAGGCCGGTCCGTGCCGGGCCTCTCGACCGGAAGTACTCGGCATCCTCGCAGATCTGATATGACGGTCGTATGGAATGGGCCGATCTCGCCGGAGTCGAACATTAAACTACCCCTCTCATCTTCGATATAACATAGCCCGGTATACCAAGGTCCATTCGTCTCGGTCTGATACGCGACCTCGCCCCGCATCCGTCCATATAGGTTTTTCATAAGCCAGAGTACTCTATTCGCATCGTCGGTCCGCACGGGGAGGACCAAGGAGTCAGCGGAGGGAGGGGGGGACAGCATTGGTGAGGTCGGCCGTGATGCTCGTTTCATCAACTTCGCCCTGGTGGAGCCCTTCTTCTCTTTCACAGCACCTCCAGTCTGAATGTGCAGGTCAGTGGGTCGAGTAGGGTACATGGACGGATACCCGGGCGACTCGAGCATTGGCGAATGTCTCGGCACGGGCGGGCCCCGTAGCACTTCCTCGTGCGGGGGCATCGAGCTCATGGAGCCTGTCGAGGAGACGGATCCCACCCTATGCCTCGAGCTTTCGATCGGAGGGGTGACGGACGACTGGCGGTATGGACCGTCCATTGTGTGGCCCCGAGGTCGGACGGAAGAGGGTCTCGGAGGGGGACTAGAGGAGACGCTGTCGAGGGAGCTGGGAAAGGCGTCATTAAAGACGATTCCTTGTCTTCGCGAGCTGCTTGGCGTGCTGACATGCGACATAGTACTGCTGGACGCGATAGGTATGGACCTGGGAGGTGAGTTCGGCGGTGACATTGACCCAATGCCGCGGGAGGAGGAGCCGAATGGGGCTGTTCCGGGACTGCTGAAGGCGTTGTTGTTTGTGCCTAAGCCGTCTTGTGCGCCGTATTCGGTCGGCTCTGGTGTGACAGCTCGAGGGGTGGCTCGGAAGTTCGTGGAGGCGGTAGGACTGGTCATACCAGGGCGATATGCGGTGCTGCGAAGGTTACCTGCAGACGTCCTGCGCGGGACACCAAACCCCCGACCTGCAACCTGACCCGTTGGCAAACCTGAGGCTGAAGCTGATTTGACTTCTCCCCCTCCTTGGCCCAGCGCCTGGGCAAAGGTCGGGTCGATGGTGTGCAGGAGTGGTACAGACGGAAGGGAGCTCGACGGCCGTCGTGGCCGAGGCGGTGGGCGCGAAGCGTCTTGAGATTTTCGGCGGGCATCCATGCCGGCGAGCGTGAGTAGCACGTGGGCTCGACACCTGCAGGGCTGGACCGGACCACATTTACACGATCATCAGTGCTGATGGTGCGCATTGGTGCCGAGCGTGACCGCCTGTAGCCTCCTACAGTGACTAGGCCGGGTATCGTCGAGAGCGCGCTGGGCGAGAGCCAATTGTTGGAGGGCAGCAGAGCCTCTAGGGCCGTGGAAGGGTTCCAGAAGGAGGCGAGGCGTCTCCACCGTGGGACGTTGAGCTCTTGGAGGACGCGAGCGAGGAGGCGAAGAGTTGGAACCAGCCTGCCTACCAGCCTGCCCTACCAGCCAGCACATGCGGTTTTCTGCGGGTCCCCGTTGCAGAATGGCAATCAACCGAGAGAGAAGGGTTAAAAAAAAAAAAAAAAAAGTGGCCTCTGGTGGTGGACCTCTGGGATTCAGTCACGAATCATGGGGTCGCGGCCCAGTAGGATCTGTCGAGCTAGACCGACTTGTGGTAAACGAGAGGATCCTTTCGGAGAATTAGCGAGGCGGTTGAGCCTGGTTTGGTGGTCTCGCGCCCGATCTGCCAATCCGGTGTCGTGACGATCAGTCCTGTGACCCTGGCGACCTCCCTTGTAGAGGAAGGGTGGAGGAAGGGCAGAGGACAGGCAGTGGCAAGTGGCACCTTGGAGGAGCCTCAGGGACAGAAGCGGGTCACTGGGGGTGGAGGCGACGGTGAAGGTGAAGGTGAAGCTCCCCAGGCAGGCTGGCAGGCTGGCAGACTGGCAGACTGGCAGACCGAGCTTGTTGCCCTAGCTATAGATCGTCGTATGAGCTAAGCGGAGCCTTGCCAGATCGGAACTGGACCTGGTCTCTGTCTGATAATGATGCCATAACAGGCTGGACCAGGACCAAGGACCAAGGAACTCACACTCGTCCCCTCTTCCTTTTGTCGCTGCTGCCGTTGGACACACGAGCATGTGCTCTGCTGTGGCATGGTCGGGCGGATAGAGAAGAGCACAATCGCGGTGACTGGCCCAACAGCAAAGAGGTGAGATATGCCGGGCGGTAGATAGTCGGCAGTCAGTCGACAGGGCCGTTCACCGCAGCATGCGGAGTAGTAGAGTAGGGGAGGTCTTCTGAGAATCCAGGTCCAGGTCCAGGCCGAGGCCCAGGTCCAAGCCCATCCCTGACATCGCGGGAGCCCGGGTGTGGCGGTTGGCTTCCTGGCCAGGGGGCCCCCAAACGCCGAGCCTGGCCAGCCTGGCAACCACGGGTAACTGGCAGGCTCCGCCGTGGGCTCTTCCCAGGCGTCGGCATGAGCCTGTGCTGGGGGCGCTCCCACTGGCTGCCAAGCTTCCGGGACGAGCTTCGGGCCTAGAGCTTGCTGGGCCTGCAGGGCCTGGGTCTGAATGCGGGCGGGGAACGACTGAAGGGGTCTACCCCTGGAGCCACTGCACTAATGTATCCCACCCACACAACCAGCATAAGCCAACTCTGATAAGTGCTAACATATAAGAGCCCATAAGGCATCCCGAACGAACGGGCGTCAAGCGATGACGGGCGCAAGACCGTCCCTGGGCACGGAGGTACGCACGAGATGGGTTACCTCGATCGTTTCGGGTGCAGAGCAAGTCGCGAATCTCGATCCTCCTAGTTCCAGGCTTAGAGCCTCCAGGGGTGCGTGCCGTTGACGCCATCGAGAAACCTGCCGAGTCGAGCTTTGGCCCCGAGGTATTCATCCCTTGTCGTCCAGACATCGTCTCTGCTGTCTTGTCTCACGACCAGCAGCCTCGCCTCCTCGGCTGGGTGAGCATCATCAGCCTCGTTGCAACGATGCGACGGTGCTACAGTTCCGGCGCGTCGGCTCCTCGTGGGCCCTGAGGTCCGCGATGCTTATTGTTCCTAGGGCTGCCGGCAGGGTCGCATTGCTGGACCGGTCTCGTTGGGGGCCTTTCCAGTGAACAACCTGAGACTTGTCCACCTGCGCTTTTGGGTGCCTCTCTTGGAACCTGCCTGTCCGGGCTACGGCCTCGTCAGATGGTAGTCATCAACGCGGGGTTCGAAAGAAGCAGCTCCAGATACCAAGCAACCTGTTCAGGGTGAACATGTGTTGCACAAGATATTGTGCAAGGGCATACTCACACTGCTCGCGTGCTAAAACCTCATTTTTTTTTATTTTTTTTTATTTTTTTTTTTGGGTCTTTGGCTCCTGGTCTTATATGTGAAATGACTAAAACCTTCGTCTCAGAGCAGTGGGGGTGAAAGGTGACCTATGCACAATTGCGGCAGGCCTGTCCAGGCCTATTATAGCTATGGCCTAAGCCTGTGGATACTCGATGCATGAAACATACATTCTGTGCATCTAGAATTCGCGGAGATTAGGCTTGGCCCCGTCAACCTCGAGACGGGACGCCGATGCGTCAATGTGATATATCACACTGGCAGCCAACACTCGACGGGGCTACCTGCCGGCAGTCGGCCGTCATCGTGGATACCATTGTGCGTACCGACCGGACGGGTTGGGCCTGCAATAGAGCTCAGTGAAGATCTGTGACAAGAGGTTCGGGAGAAACGTTCAGAAGACCGCGGGTGAAAGATCCTCAGCAACACGACCGAACCATCTTCAGCGGGGTTGGATGTTTACTGCTACTGCTGAGAAATGGCCGGCACGCTTGAATATCTCGAATGGATCGATCAATCATCATAACTGGCGCTCTTGGCTGCCGAGACATGTCAATGTCACAGGGAGTGGTTCTGAATCATCACCGGAGCCTGTGAGAACGACAGAGATCAGCTCATCGCGGTGAACACAGCGCCTACGAGCGCGGAGAGGGGATGTTCAAAGGCTATATGAGACGAAGGCACGTCCTTGCTCTGCTGCTCTTCGTACAAGTATACTTATTAAATGACTCAAATACCTGGGGATCCACCTGACAGTACTGGCACCTGTGCCGTCTGTCCGCGTCCGGACCTGCTGAGGCCCATGTCATCGTCTACGGACGCATGGCGTGTTCCAACCGCTAGAGGGCAGCTTGTCTGCAACGACTCAGCAGTCCAGTCCCTCAGTGTCACCGGCCAACGCTGCCAAAGATCTCCTTGCAGCTACCAGTATCTCGCGAGACGCTTTTGGCTTGGCGTTGTAAAGGTCACCACCCGCTGCCATCGCGGCGATGAGAACTGTCGTAAAGATACCATGGCACGTCTAGGCCATGGACAACATGCCGAGGTGAGGCGGCGCAGAGCCGATACACCTGTGCCAAGACGAATACACTGAAACCCTCTTCAAGCTCTCGTGCCACTGAGGATATTCACCCGAGGTCCTGGCCTCTGTCTCTGTCAGCGTGCTCGTTGCTATAGCCACCTTCCGCCTGGACTCCTTGAATGCTCTGCTCTTGTGCCCTGTCTCCGTGACGGACAAGAATATGTCTCCGATGGCCTCACTCGCCTCCTCGATGCTGTTCTTATGGCCCAATACGCGGCCTCATAGTAAAGAAAGTTTTCAAATAGTGAAGACGGAGATCACCCTCCTCTTCGGAACAGTTTGGGCAGCCATAAGGACCTCATAAATGAGCATACCCGGTATGGTTATGGTGCTCATCACTGGCAACCGCTGATCACTGATTTTGTTCGAGCACCAGCAGCATCATGCAATTATAGCTAACCTTAGCAGAGATGAATAACATAGCTTCAATTTCTGGCAAAGGGTAACCGAAATAGCAATGCATTTATCTCCGCGCATTTGATAATCATCTCTGTTACAGAGTGATTCTCGAAGTTATGTCGACGGATTCCCTATCTGAGACTGAGTTGCAGTGTGTTAGCACTGCTAAGCCTCCGGGCTCATGTAATAGCCATCGACGGGATGGGCTAGTATAAACATGAAGGCGCAAGTGAGGCCTTGTTATCCTCTACCCCCTCTGTCTTACTCTTGTTCTCCAACCGGGACTATGCCACTATACACCAAGGTACTCTCTTCATATGTCCGCCTGCCCTGTTGGGAGCTTGTTGCACCCCAGACATATTGTAATTGGGACAAACAAGTATGACTCCAGGATGCGGCACCTTTGACAACGTGGTGGGGCTTCACTAGGCCACCTCCCGTCCTGGTGGGGTGAATTCCAAGATTATCTGCAATCACAATCACACAATTATACAATCATACCGGATTTAATTAACAGCCCATCTCGGGACTCTTTATCGAGTACGCTGTCCTGATGAAGTGCACCTACCAGTTAGATTATCTTTTCCTCCCTGTCAATTCTGGCAACTCATGTCAGATGTGTTAAATAGTCTGCGAGGCTGATGGCTTTGTTCTCGACGTCGCCGGATCAGGCGGAGACCCCACCCAGGCACGAAAGTTCATCCCAAACTTGCCTCCTTCAAGCCCTCTTTGTCTAGAGGCCAAGTATTTAAAAAGCCGGCAAGGGCTTGTTTCAACACGTCTATTACCACTCTCAGGAAAACCTGCGCCATCATCCTCGACTTCAACACACATGCTTCTGCAGCAAGCGTGACCGAAAGCCTATCTGGTGCTTGGGCCAGCCACCTCACCACCGAAATCACCAGCTCCACCATCATCTTCAAGCGAGAGGTTCTACTCCGCTGTCGATTGCCTATTAAAGATGGGCAGGAAGTCGAACAAGAAGAAGTCAAAGGCCAAAGGGACCAGGCTAGTGGATGCCGAACTGCGACCGTCTGAGGCCGAGGCCGACGGAGGATTAGGGGCCGCCTCGTACACAACGAAAGTTGATCTTACTGCGTCTCAAACTCAAAAAACTGGCGAGGCGACAGCGCTCGACGAGTCTATCCCTTCTACCGCTACACCAAGTATCTTCAAAGATGAGGCGAGTCAAGATCAGGGGCCGACTAGAAGTGACGACCTGGAGGAGCCGAAAGTCGAAACCCTCAACGATACGCCATCAGAAACCAAATTGCTCAAGAGTGCACTCTCAAAGGACACTGCCGAGGCAATTCTGACCGTTGCTTTCCCGGACGAAGGGCCACACCAGGGGATTCACCCCTCTAGAGATCGCCACAACTCGATCGACCCTTTCGGCCTGATGTCTCGAGAGCGATGGAACAGTTTTACGGGACGAGAGAAACTAAAGACTGAGGACTATACTGCGAAGGGTGAAACCACTACGACCAGCACAGAGACGCCAGCAGGCCTGATTTCTCCACTGCGCCGTCTCTCCAAGACCATGGAGGCTGACCTGTCTATGGCACATATAGGTCTCTCGGACGACGAGCGGAAGCGCGCGGGTGACTTCGAGGCGCGGCTACGGGCGTCTGAGGCGCAGCGACAGATACTGGAGAGGCAGCCCGAGGTGAAGGACGACATGGGCGAGCTATGGCAGAAGCACGAGGGCACGAGACATAACCGAATGCTGGACAGGGTGAAATTCGAGGACCGCATGAACGATAAGGACCAGGTATTGGCTGGCCTCAGGGCACGGATCAACAGCCTGGAGATCCAGCTTGTCAAGGCCAATAGGCCACGGTCTCAGCCGACGACGCCCGAGAGGATGGCGATTGAACAATCTGCCAGACACACCCAGGCTGAAGAGAATCTCAGGGCAGCGCAGAGGCGAGAACATAAACTCATTGCAGACCTTGAGAGCGAACGTGGCAGGTCTGCGCGTCTGGACACCCAGCTGATGGAGGGCCTGCCGGAAATTGAGGACGACGATGAAGACCAGGGCAAAGAAGAGGCCGAGCAGGCTGGGGGAAAGATCAAGAAGGCTGAGGAAGATGTCAAGGAGGCCAATCAACAGGCCGACTTAGCCAAGCAACGGAAAAAGGCCATCCTGACCGAACTGAAGAAGACTCAGGAGGCTCTTAAAGATAGCCAGTCCAACCTCTGGAAGGCACGGTCTGAGGTCAACCGCCTGAATCTGGGCAAGTTTCGGACAGCGAACGAGTTTCTTGACTATTACGGCGGGCTGCTTGACCCCGGATCGCAGCTCTTCCAAAGCATGCTGGCTATTGCGAACCATCGGGACCGTATCGGCAAGGCGCCGACTGCTGAGCAGAGGGCCAGCGTCAGACTCTTCAAGGAATTTCTTGAGGAGAGGACACATGTTCTTCGCCGAGCGATAGCTGCGCCTGATCCGCGAGCAATCTTGAAGGAGTTTGATGACAAATGGGGAGAGGTTGCTACCACAAATGACTGGGGAGCGATGGTCACATACAAACTGTCTGTGACAAGAGCTGCTGCTGCTGTCAAATTCCAAGGCGAGTCGAGCAACTCCAAGGAGGTGTTGAAGGACATGATGCAGCACGCCAGAGTGGCCCAGGAGAAGTTAGGAGGCGGGTACAATGGTGACCTAGCTGACAGGGTCATCGACTTCAACGATGACACGGAGCGCATGAGGCGGCCGAGGGCGAGGGCGAGGGCGAGAGCATGAATTGTCATCGCCAGAACTGGAGGTGGGTCTCCAAGGGAAACAGAGGGGCGCGGTGGGGGGGGGGGGGAGAAGGAAGGAGAAAAAGAAAGAGAAGAAGGGTGGCGAGGTAATTGGCTCTGTCGCCGCCGTTACTCTCCCTTGTGGTGACATTTCCTCAGAGAGCCTCCATGCAATCGAATAGCATCCCATAAGCTTCGGAAATCTAGTGCAATATTGCCACAGTGATCTGGTCGGGTTATCGTGTTGCGCAGCGATCGCTGACAGCCCTCCTCGCGAGCAGAGAGAACTTCCCTGCCTTGAAACCCGTTTCTATTGCCTTCTCGGGGAATGCGACATGCGCAGCGCGGCAAACCCTCCATGCCAAGTGACTGCCAACACCGGTGTATAAACTTTGCGTATGGTCACTGACGCCTTGACATGACAAACAAAGTTTTATCGTCATCGCCTTCAAGCGGAAGGTGCTTCTAGCCCAATATCTGGCTGCTTGGCGCTTAAAGTCTGCAGTAGCTGCAAGTTCATGATAGCCTTGAAACCAAGATGTGTTTTCCCGGTGCTGGTCCGCCCTGATTGAACGACCTTCCGTCTCCTGCACTCGTTGTAAGACATACAGTGCAGCACGAGCGAGCAAGATTCGGTACAAAACCTTTGGGTGCTTTGTGGGGATATAAATCACACTCGCTGTGAATAGTAGTCAGATATCTCGTCGGCGAGAGGAGCGCTGACAAGGGAGAAACGCTGATAAGCTGCACGTCGCCGTCGTCAGGAGTATACTTGACGTGCTGATCGGCATGCCTTGGCTGTTTATAAGATCCACTCGATTGAGATAAGAGGGCAAGGGATCGTGACTGCAGTTCAGAGAAGAGGATGTCTTCGCTCGTATTGGTTAGTTGCTGAAAGACGGCTCATTTGAGTCGAGTCGCTGTAGTATCCAAGGTGTAGGCGGACACAAGCCTTCCATGGCCCCACGGGTGGCTGCATGACATCTACAGGACATAGCCACACATGGTTAGATGTCCGGGCAAGATGGGTGCGCTCCCGCAAGGACCTGTGGTGAACAAGGTGTACAGGCGGATATGGCTGAGGGGACCTGAGCTTACGTAGTGACGGCCGACGTAGTCCGGCCAGGACAAGAATGAGACCGCCATGTGGGTGTCTTGGGGGGGAAGATCGAGTCCTCGCTGAGGTGACCGTAGTTGGCAGGTCTGAGAGCATATCGCCTCCACAGAGAAAGGATGTTCCAAGGGGGAACCTTCGCACGGTAGAGAAGCTGGGGCTCCATGAGAACAGCTGTAGAAAGCCGTGGTGGCGCATAAGCTCAAGGCTGTCTGCGTGCCCCCACGCCGACAGCCCGAGGTTAGGTAGTACGTACCTGGGAAGGAAACAGGATCAAAAGCTTGATCGCCGGCAAGAAGCAGCTATGTTTGCATGTCGGTTGCCAACATGAGGCAGGTCGCATTATTGGTGGAGATTGTTGACAAGGCGTCAAAACATGCGGCTGCCAACGTGCATACCTGCCTGCCTCAGACAGACAACGGCATCCTGAGGACGTGATGGTGAGGAACGGGACCGCGAATCTAGAGTGGCGTTCACGATGGAACCTAGGATCTTGGGGGCAGGTCTTTTTGCGATCTTGTTTGGTGGACGACTCTAGAAATGCTCTGTCTGAGCTGAAAGGTGGAGGGATACAGATGCACCCGGGGGCTGAGTCAAATGTCCTGCAAGACTCCTTAACCGTAATTTTCCCACGAGACGAGATGAGATGGCAGAGGCTGGTAGGCCTAGTCTACTGGGTAGGGCCTAGATCACAACCCTGCCGCAGAGGCTTGGACATCTCAGCAACTGCAGTCAGTGGGTCGGTGGGCCTGCAGTACCTGCACTACGGTACCATAGTACAATGTCCCGTGTTTTGTGGAGCTACGGATAACAAGCTTATTCAGACGTCTCGAGCCCTCCACTCTCCTCATCATGGACGACGCCCTCGCGGCCCCACACCGCGGCTCACACCCTCCATGTCTTGGGTCCGAAATCTACACCCTCAGCCCTGACCAGACCAGGCGACCTCGGGAGATTCCCTCATACGAGCGTTCTGGCAGGGTTCGCTGCTCCTAACTCCCTGAAGACGCTGGTCCAGTTTGTCCCGCGATCGCGGTCGCCAAGTTAACTGCGGCGAGAATCAGAAGAAGCTTCTATACATATATCTGAAACATCTTCAAACGGCTAACACTTTCCTCATTCTGTCGGCTGCATGGTCTTATCAATCGAGGCCTCTCACAACCCTTTTTACCTTTTTTTTTGTTTTTGTTTTTTTGGTCTGTATTTTGCTTCTCTCCCCATTTTCCCCAGCACGTCATCGAGATGGTTTTTGACCAGGCTGGCCACTCCTGCGTGACATCTCTGTCGCTATACCTTGCCGCGCCGCGCGGTACCATTCTTCCCCTGTTCTCGGTGTCCCCGACACCGTGTGTGTCATGTCTTTGTCGACGGTAGTATCATGATAAACGCCATGGTCATCCCTCTGGGTTGTTGCTGCTTCCCACGCAGTGCGCAGCGCGCCCTTCGAGCAAGACATACAAACACGATGTCATCAAGGTCAAGGATTCCTTGGGCACACGACTCGGTTGACGCTTGCAAACCTTCGGGCCAGTCACCCGGCCGCGCAACCCAAATTCGCGGAAGGCTTCCCTCCTTGGATGGCTGGTATCAAGATGATGTGTCGAAGGAGTAGTCACCTTCAGCAAGGCTGACCGTCACTGAGCTCTCAAAGATCCTTCCGATGTGTTCGCAGCTCCGACACGCGCCCTAATGCAATGCACTCCTGGACCAGCTGTAGCTTTCTATAATCTGTTGCTGCACACTCCTTGACTATGTTGGGCGATCCGGAATGGTCTAGAAATTGAGGAACAGCAGGCGTCTTGTCTTGGGGGCCTTCTTGGTAGTCTCATGGTCACATTCTGCCAAACAGCCTCTCATGCGCTTTCGCCAGACACGGGTCTCGAGGTTGGCCAGCTGGGTCTCGTTACTTGTACACCAGTACATCCTCACGACTATCATTGCCAGGCCACGGATCATGTACTTCCTGTTCAGTATGTTCCTGCCGGTTTGGTGGATGCCACTCTCCCGAATTATCCATATTACCTGGGGTGAGCCGCCAATCACGGAGCGGAGTGCCTCACTGCCACGGATGGTCACCTCCCACGACCATCTTGAATCCTGACTGCTTTTGAGCCTTGTTTCTCTTGCCTGTCTTTGTCAAACCTTACCAATCTCATACCTGCTCCATCGGATATTTTGCCGGGGCCAGTACCTGTCAGGTGCAAGCCCGTCGCAGGCGAACACCCCCCCTCACTGCCTCGCCCGGAAGTTGCAGTCGCTTCCCTGCAGCCAAGGCTGTGTCAAGGACAGAGTGTTGCCTTCCAGCACCAGCGTGGCCAAGGCAGAAGGCAGAAGGCTCCTCTCAAGATGCTAGGACTCTGGAAACGCCGTACTGGTGTCAGAGACTCGTTGGATAACGGTTATCCGGAAGGCCCCGCCAGCCCTCTGGGCCATATCGATTTCCACCTGAGGAGAGGTTCAGCATATAAAACATCTTGTAGCTGTGGTATGCGGTATGGAACCTCGTAATGGGCCACCCTGCTCCACATCTGCCGCGTCCGCGATATCGACCAGGGTCTCAATGTGGGATGGAGGCTTGTCTTGATCAGGCACTTGGCTTATATCGGACATCCTGCCATTGCTTGTGTCGAGGCACTGGGGCTATAAGAATGAGCCAAGTTTGTCTCAACCCCATCTATCCTGACAGCCATTGGGCCGGACAGGCGATAGATTGTTCATCTTGCAGAGCCGATTGGACTCATCTCCTTCACATGGTAGAATCTGGCATTCATCCATCGCCGGAAAGAGGGTTGGGGCCTAATGTCCAGTAGCGTTCAATCACCTGGCAGTCAGACCTGACAAGCTTCGTCCCGACCTGTCGATTCAACGCGGATGATATATATATCTGTGGCCTCGAGATCGTACCTTCGCAAACGATAGAGTTCTTCTACCTCTTAAGCTCTCTATTCTGCTTCTCTCTCCATTCGACTTCTGCCCACTCAGGACATACACCTTCGAATCAACTGCCCCCGAACTACTCGATCAACATGTCATCGTGGAAGTCCTCATCCGCCTCCGGCACATCTGCTGGAGCCTCATCCTCAAAGGCTCACTCCAGTGGTGGTTACAATGCTGCTTCGGCGCTGATACGGACCCACAAGAATCAACAACAGCTGCGATATTTTGCAGCGGGGATCTGTGGCGTAATGGCGATCTTCATCGTCACTCACTGGCTCCGCATGTTTTTCAACAAGCTGAGCCCGACTTCGAGAAACCCAGTCCGTTCCGTTTCAAGGTTTGTGCACACGGCCCACAAATCGCCTGCTTGCCCTCTCCGCTGACTATGGCACAGGATGCTCAGAAATCTTCTGGTCCGAAAAGTCCCTGGTTTCACGTCCAGTGGTCATATCCTCGTAGTCTCCGCCTACGTTGCTATCAACCTATCCCTGACCCTCACAAACGTGAGCATTAGTGTCTCGGGCATCGCCAACAGATGCGGATGGTGAGTGTGACCCAACTGAAATCAGCACTGAGTAGAGCACTTGGTAACAAGATCTCCAGGATGCTCATCGCAAACTTCTGCCTCGTGGTCTTCCTCGCCCTCAAGAACACCCCGCTGGCTATTCTCAGTGCCTACTCGTACGAGCGGCTCAACGGCCTCCACCAGATCGCCGGTTACACCACGTTTGTGTTCCTCGTGCTGCATGCCTCGATGTACACGCATGAATTCCTCGAGATGGGCTACGCCTCGATATTCGCGAAAGGCTCGGTTAAAGCCGGCATCGTGGCGGGCTTCAGCTTTCTCGGGGTGGTTTTCTCTGCCGCCGTCGTCCGCCATATCTGGTACGAGGTCTTCTTGGTCATACATGTTACCTGCTTCGTGATCGCCCTGATCGCGGCGAGCTTCCATCAATCCGAGCTCGCCAGTGGCCTTCTCGTCATCTTCATCGTGATTGCAGGCATGTGGGGAGCAGACCGTCTCGTGCGCGGGTCGAGGATGCTCATCCGTTCGGTCAACAATCACGCGGTCATCGAGGCGCTTCCTCAGGGCGGCACCAAGATTGTCCTCGCGAAGCGGCCATTGGGTGCGATCCCCGGGAAGCACTGCTTCGTGTGGATCCCAGCCATCCGGAAGTTCGAGAGCCACCCGTTCACAATCGCCGCCACGGAGCCTATGGAGTTTGTGGTCAACGCTTACGACGGGTTCACGCGGGACCTGCACAAGTATGCGGCCGCAAATCCTGGTGCGAGGCTCATGGCGTCGGTCGATGGGCCCTATGGCACCTTCCCCGATCCCATGTCATTTGACAAGGTGGTGCTTATAGCAGGAGGGAGTGGAGCTACTTTCACGTTCGGCTTGGCTGTCAACATGCTGGAGAGAATGGGCCCTGGATCGGCCAAGAACATCGTATTCATCTGGGCTGTCAGGCAGCACGGTAAGCCAAAAATCCTGCCTTTTTTTCCTCCCTCACCAACACCTCCTTCCAATTTCCTTTCATTTCCCACATGAGCTGTCACAGAGCGTGACCACCGGCACCATGCAATCGGGCCTCTTGGCACTGCCAGAGGCGGAACGTCAATATCGGCAGAAATGATGCTTGTGCAACCATCCGGCAAAACTCGACCGGAAGGCCACTCGGGAAATACTTCAGCCTTTTCCCAATCTATCAGCCGGCACTTGTGATGCAACACGTGCTGTTTTTTCTTGGCACGCATTGACGCGCCTTCACACCTAGCAGGATTCAGGCTGACATCTTGATTGTACCACAGACAACCTGTCGTGGTTCGCCGATCACCTCCAGACCCTCAAGACGCACCCGCACTCCCCGAAGGTGAACGTGTCGCTGTACGTCACCGCGGCCTCCTCCAACCCCACCACCGCAGAAAACTCCGACGGGGATGAGGAGCAGCACATGGTCCCGGCCCCGAACGCGACCGACGGCGAGAAGGCCACCGCCGGGCGCCGCGACGTCTCGGCCAGGCCGTCCGCCAGCACCCTCAGCAACGGGGCCGAGGACCCGGAGAAGACTATCAAGGTGACCAGCCACGCGGCCGCCAACCGCATGCCCTCGACCGACAGCCTGAGCTCGTTCCACGGCCACAGCCTCAGGCCCGGCCGCCCGGACACGGCGACGCTCATCCGCACGGCCGTGTCGTCGGCGCGGCCTACGGAGCGGGTCCTGGTCGCCGCATGTGGGCCCCCGGGCCTGATGAGGACGGTGCGGGACACGACGGCCAGGCTGATACGCGGGGACGGGCCCGGGGTTGAGCTGCACTGTGAGCAATTTGGGTGGTGAGTGGATGAGTGAGTGAGTGAGTGGGTGCGCGACTGGGCGGACGGCTGAGTTTCCCGATTTTTTAATTTTTTTTTTATTTGTTCAAACTATGCAGCATGGCGTTCTATGACTTGGGGTTCGTGGGAAATCTTTGCGAGGGGAGCTGAGAGCAAGGCCACACGGACAGCAGAGATGTAACAACGAATATGATGTGTTGATTTGAGCAATCGCATACAGTGACACTCCGAGGAGAGGAGCTGGGTCACATTTCACATTAGACTTGTAAAACCATCACGGAGACGACTACGCCCATCCCCCATATCCTACATGGTTACGAATTGAACAGGAGACAGACTCCGGAACGAAAGGGCCTTTTGGCAGTTGCTGGATGAAGCGCAATGTATTTGTGCTTGCAGCACCTGTTCCCCAACACGACAATCGACCTGCCCGAGATCCCCGTAAGCCAATAGCAGGGGCTGAGGCGTGGCACTACCTACCGGAATAGGCAAGTGTGCTCGAGAGATAACTCGAATGCGTCCCCCCCCCCCTCCCACTGGTGATGACGATCGCCGCGGTGACGGAAGCTGATATGCGCTTATTCCACGCGGGTCTAGAATTACGAAATCCGCTGTAGGCTTGGAAACGTGGGGCAAATTTTTCTCTTTCTTGACCCAAGGTGTTCTCTGGGCGCAGTGTTCGCGCCTTGGCCGGGGGGGGGGGGGTTTGGTTCCAAATAGGAATTAGATAGCGTCCAGGAGTCAAAAGGTATCTACTTGTGAGGGGACTGCCTATATGACACTTATCAAGAATGCTTGCGATGATATAAATGCTTGGGAAATATCATTGTAGGAAAGAAGGGGGGGGGGGGATATTCAATCGTCAACACCTACCGAATTACGGGATGTGGACTCACTTTAGCCGTCAACAGGAATGCAATTGGGGACCCGCCAGCACGCCGGAACCTCGGGAGGGCTGAGGGCTGAGAGCAAGGGGCTGGCCACTATACTGTTTCGCCATAGATGTGTAAAATAAAAATAAAATAAAAAAGGTTTCTGAGAGCGATCCCAGATTGTCTCCCCAATATGGGGATAGATCACCGCCTCGCAACCTCAGGAGCTGGCCTGGACGGCTTGGCTCACAAGCTGGGCACCGGAGCTGCCGTTGAGCCGCTTGGCTCGTCCTGAATGTACGGAGTGCTCGCTGTCTGTTTCTTTACTTGCAATGCCATACCGGTGGCAGCTCGCTTGAAGGATCGGAACAAGATTCTCGAGCCATCACAGCGCTTGCTTCGTTACAAGGACTTGGGCAAGATGAAATGTAATCTTGTGGTGGCATGGGTCTTCTTGACGCGGCCCAGATATATTTTCTTCCCTACTCTTTACCGCACTAAGCAACGTCGATCGGATCGAGTGCGAAGCAATGCTCTATCATCGGCAAGGTAGGCTTTGGTTTTTGGAAGGCCACTTGTTGGCTACTACAGTGACACATGAGACGCGACTCCACCATCCTCCCTTCATGGAACTAACAAATAGCCATCGAAATGCCGTACATGTGCGCTTACAGCTATGTGGAACTTCTCTACTGAGAGAAATTATCACGCATCTAGACTTAGTCGAGCCTTTTTTTAACTCGGAAAGACAACATGCCACTGCTTTTGGCCCTCGAGAAAGGACACAAGGCCCTTGCTGAAATCCTCATGGCTCTCGCGGGGGTTCATCTAGATCTGAATCTGAACGTCGATGGGGGACAAAACTTCCTGCCAGTGGCAGCTGACAAGGCCGGTGATACTTCTTTTTTTTTTTTTTTTTTTTTTCAACCTGCTGCCCGCAGCACAAGGGGTCGATGTGAGCTCAGAGGATGGATAGCGACGACCATCGCTCTCATACACCGTACAGCAAGGACAGACAGCCACCATCCAGTTGTGTCCCGATAGGGGCTCCAGTGTCGACGCCACAGACAACAATGGCAAGACAGCTCCAGCATGCGCAGCTATTAGAGGGCCGGAGACAGGATCATAGCCGGAGGTATGAGGAGGCGGTTGTGCCGTTGGAGAAGAAGCTCGTCAAGACACGGGAGTAGTCCCTGGGGGAGGAGCATCATCCTGATCGGCAGGTGTCGCAGCACAACCGCAGTAACCCTACCTCTGGCGTGCTTGGGAGAGCCATCAGGCTGCACACGACATGATGGCGCAGGCCATGGAAGTCTGCCAGCAGGTCCCTTGCTGGGGACCATCCCTGATCGCGGAGCCCAGGAGACTGGCTGGGGTATTCCGAGGATGAGTTGGCAAAGCCCGCAACGATCTAGTTAGATATTTATCCCGATGTCTCAACCGGTCTGTAGAAATCCAGCCTTCTCCTCACCATCTATTTTCAGACAGAAGTCCATCCTCCTGCCAACCTCGAATACGAGCTGCTCGCTCTGATATTGCTATAATCTGGCGATCCTCCCACACTTAAGCCACCTGCTGGGCGATTCTCCAAGGATTGCCCTTTCCTGGGTGCTTTCTTCTGGGATATCTCCCCGAAGTACAACCCCCCCCCCCCCAATGCCAAGTCAGCATACCAGTAGCATAAACTCATCTTGTGTACCTACGCATACAGATTGTATCGTCCTCAAGGCTTATGTATCAGGGTATGGCGGTGTATCATTTTTTTGTTGGTACTGTACAACCAGTGGTGATGCAATGTAAGTAGACAAAGTCATGCCTTCTAAGCTCTAACCACCGCCCTTTGCGATGCATCCAACCCGAGTCGGGTCCCTTCTCATTAGCCACCCCACAGTCGGAACCTCATCCAGAGGCTCTTGCTCAGATGGGCTGTCCATTCGTGCTCAGTAGCCTTTTACCAAAATCCTTCCTCATCCTCTAGGATCTTTCTGAAACTTGTTCTATCCATCATACACAGTCCATCAAGTCCGAATGGTGTTGATGGTCCCGAAGCTGTGTTGGTGTGCCTTCCCAAGCAATGGTGAATGGCATGCTGCCGGTGCCTTTCCATACCAATGGTGGCGGGGGTATTCTCGTATTGTCGTCAAGCCTATTCGGAGCTCCTCTCTCGTCGTGGTGCTGCCGACTCAGAGTATCACCTCATTGGGACCAAGATTGACCAGGAAGTCTCGTGTCATCTCGAAACTCAGCCAACTCGATGCCATGCTGGGTGCGACCTTCAACAGGTTGGGTACGATGCCTTTGTACAGTCCTTTGATGCCCTCCTGAGCGATGATCCTGGTCGTGGCGTCTCCTATCGACTTGTACTTGTAGCCCATGCCGCTCATGGTGTTGATCTGGAACCGTCGCCGCAGCACATCACTACCACCAGCGTTAGCACATGCCCGCGCCCGACCTCCCCTTTTCTACGGCTCGATCACTCACAACGGGTAGGTGCAGGTCTGCGCCACCGCACCAGAGACGGCACCAGCCAGGAGCTTCCGCACCGCATTAGGGTTCTTGTCGCCCTCCGGAGTCAGGACCTTGCGCACATGCTCGTACACCATGAAGTTGAGGCCCACGTACGGCGCGACACCGGCGACCGTGGGGACGATACCCCTGTACAGGGCGAGGAAGCCACCTTCTGTCTTGTACATGGTGACCATGGTTACCCACATCCCGGGCATCTTTTCACCCCGGGGCCGCGCGCCAAGTGCCGCGAAGCTGGCAGTCTGGATCGACAGGCGGGTGCGCACGATGTCGAGCGGGTACGTGAAGGTGACGGAGGTGATGCCGGCGAGGCCGCCGCAGGTCAGGCGCATGAGGGCGCCCAGGTCGGCACCGGGATACGGCTCGAAGAAGTGCCGCTTATAGAAGTTGTAGCTGCCGAACTGGACCGCCGAGTAGGGCACGATGCGGACACAGTTGGTCCCGTTGCCGCGCATGAAGCCGCGCCAGCCCTCCTCCTGCCACATCTTCTTGAGGGCCTTGCCCACGGACAGCTTGTACTCCTCACGGCCGGCAGATTGGATCTGGAAGAGGATCTTCAGGCGCTCGAGGGGCGAGACGACGGTTCGCGACACGGCGCCGGCGCCGCCGCCCGCGCAAAAGGCAGCGACCACCGGCTGGGAGACGAAGAGGCGGAAGGAGTCGAGGGGGAGAGGAGGGGGTTGTGGCGGAGAGGCGGGGAGGTCGCTTGGTGTCTTCACGGCCTGATTAGTTTGCTAAGGACTCGGTGTTGGTAACGCGGGCGCAGCAGGCAGACGAGGACAGGAGAGAAGAAGCGAGGGCGGGGAGGGAGGTCGGGCTTACAGTGGCCATGGTGACTGTCTTTACACCAGAGGCTTGATGGGGTCTGTAGGAGCAGGTGATGTGCAGCGCGGTATGGGTGTCAGTGACGTCGTCACCTGGAGAACTCGGGATGGACAGCCGTCGCGTGGTGTTCTGTGATCATTCCAGGCGGTTTGAGGGTCGCTTGGGTGGGTGGAGGGACTGGAGAAGAAGACCACAGAGAGGGATGGGGTGCAGTCGGGTGGTGATCTTCTAGGAACGAGGTTGAAAAGGGGTATTAGACATCGTCAGGTTCGTCAGGAGGAGGCGAGACGTCGTCGCAGGTGTTCATAGGTAACCGCCTTGTGCTAACATTGGACCCTCTAGGGGCGGCGGTGTGTTAGCTGGAGGGTGATGTGCTGTTGGGTCGGCGAGGTAGGTGGTTGTCCAGAGGGAGGACTGTGTTACCTCTTGGTGTTGTTGTTGGGATGCGGCCTGAATAGTCCCTGAGACTGGCTGGCTCGAAGGGGTTCTCAGGTGCAGGGTAAAAAAAGGGCCTGACGTCAATCTCAACTTTGGAGGAGCACCCGCAAAAGCAATGCGCTGCCCAGTCTGCTCCAGGGGTGTTTTTTTTTTTTTTTTTTTTTCCCGCTCCGGCCGGCCGGCAATTCACATGGCCGGGGTGATCCAGAGATGGAAGAGCTCCACTGTGATGCTGCAGAGGCCTCGGTCGGTTCACCTGGAGAGCATTGGCCTGGACGTCAAGCAGTGGTCGAGGGTGGTTGTGATCTGAAGGGACGAAGAATAGCAAAGGGGGGGGAAGAGGAAGGAAAGAAAGAAATAAAGAAAACCCCCCCCCCCCCAAAAAAAAAACCACCACCAAAACCTCACGGCCACACACACTCACGCGCCAACCCCAATCGAAGACAACAGCTGCAAATCCAATGGCACACAATCCTGGTCTCGGCTCCTGACAACCTCCTTGTCTCCCTCCCACCTGTCCCCCTATAGCTAAATAGCCGTCCACACAGCCCTTGACTAGCGCGACAGTAGCCGAGGGCCCTTGTTGGATCAGGTTCGTACATAGTGCCTCTCAGCCCCTCTGCAGCTTCAGCCCATCACATTACCAGCCGGCCCTGGAGACTGAGGCTTGTGGCTGACCTAGACACCACACCTCCTGGTCTACGATCTGGAGCAACTCCCTTGGGGATTCTCGGTCCACCGCTCCTATCACGCTTGCTGTGAACCAGAGCGCATGTGATGCCTAGGGGGGACCACAGTGACGATCTCCCGTCAGCCGGGACATTTTCATCCTAGCGACGGACAGCAGCATGAACAAGGGCCACCGAGCACACAAGGACAAAGGGAAGAGAGAGATCTGCAGATGCAAGTCACCCGTCTGAGCCTGCTGAGACCATGTCATAGCCAGATGATCTCTCCTGCCCCGAAGACCTCTTCAGCAGACTCCAACCCCGGCACATCAGGATAGTTCGTTCTCTGTCTGTGTCGGTGAATGTCCCCATCAGAGGAGTAAGGGGCCGCTGGTGAGGGTTTATTCAGCTGCCTCAAGTGTGCGCTGATTGGCTGAGAGAGGGTGTGGATCGAGAAGATCGACTTCGACTTACTCGAACGAGAACTCCTGGCGACCATACTGAACTACATACTAAACTACATCGTTGGATCGCCAGAATCGGGTGTCATTGGAGAATCTCTTTTCTGTCAAGTTCGGAGCCGGCCACTGTTCACATCCGGACCGTATCCATAGACGAGAGAGACATTGGTATATCGGTCGGGCGTAGAGGGCATCTACAGAACCAGGATCGGAAGGTCTGGACGGCAGCGCTTTTCCCGTGGCGGGGACACTACGAGCGTGTAGCACACAAACCGGCCACGATGGTCAGGAGACCTGCACCCAAGTCCGGAACAAAACCTGGCCCATCAAGACCACGCCCGCAAAAACAAACCAGCAGGCCCCCGGGCGGAGGTAAAACACTCGGAGCCGGCGAGACCGTGCGCGCGAGTGGACAGCCACCACGCCAGAACACAGCACACCAGCAGAAACTACTCAACACGTTTCAGTCTACGTTCGACTCCGTGTTGACGTCTCCGCATTTCAGCACGCTGCTCCAGGAAGTCAAGGCCGCGCTCTTCAACCGCAACTTCGAACAGGCTTTCGGCAGGGAGGACTACTTGGACGCATATGCTGCGCGGTGGAGTCCCACAAGGGCACTGTGCTATGCTGCCGTCTTGGAGGGCATCAGGCCCCAGCTAGAGGAACTATGCGGGAGGCAGCCCCAGAAGGCCGACGGCAACGGGGGCGGTGAGAGCGGCAGAATAGCCCTGAAGGTGCTGGCGATAGGAGGAGCAGCCGCAGAGCTTGCGGCATTAGGATCGTACCTCAGCCAGCAGTCTCCCAACACACCCGGATCGATAACTCTCCTCGACGTCGCTCCGTGGGCGAGCGTCGTCGACAAGCTCCGGACCGGACTGACAACACCACCCCCGCTGTCCAAGTACGCCAGCGCAGCGGCACAAGCAGCAAACACGGCACTCGTCGAACCGAACCGACTGCAAGATGTGACATTCAAACAACATGACGTCCTCGCCCTCAGCAGAGAAGACCTGTCCTCCCTCATCTCACTCGACCCGCCCCAACAGCCTGTACTGGTCACCCTCCTCTTCACCCTCAATGAGCTCTTCACAGCCGGCGGAATCGGCAAGACCACCACCTTTCTCCTCGCCCTGACCTCCGTTCTACCTCCCGGGTCTCTTCTCCTCGTCGTCGACAGCCCCGGAAGCTACTCCGAGACAACCGTCGGCAAGGAAGCGAAGCGTTACCCGATGCAATGGCTGCTGGACAAGGTCCTCCTGGGCGTGGAGCAAGGGGAGGGCACGAGCTGGGAGAAGGTCGAGGCGGAGGAGTCCGTGTGGTTCAGACTGGCGCCGGATTTGAGATATCCGATCACGTTGGAGGATATGAGGTACCAGATGCATCTGTACCGTCGGGGCTTTGGGGAAGGGAAAGGCGACGACTGAGAAGGAAAAATGTCGGGAACGTGCCGCCCGGACCGAGCGAAACAGATTTCGGTGAGGCCTCGCCATCAACGACCTGACGGTACAACAATTTCGACATCCAAGTGCCACACAGGGTTGCAAGAGGGACGCATAGTCTACGAGAAATACTTTGACTCGAGCTAGCACCCGGACAGACCGACCGGAAACGGCTGCCCTGAGGATCACCACTGATAACACATGCATGCACTGTGGACGAAGACATGAGAATCCATGAAGAGGATGGACTGTCTAGAGGGAAGAGAGTGGGGAAAAGCGGGGGGGGGGGGGGCCGCGATATCCGTCCTCTTGTTCCATCTACCAGAGATATGTCCTTGTAAAGGCCTAAAGCTGTTTGATAGAAGACAGACTTGTGGTGATAACTGAACCCTATGGAGATGTCACACATATTTCAAGGGTATCGACGAGAAGGGTAAGCCCAGGTTCAGTGTATAAATAAAGAAGAGAAAAGGAATGGTCGATTGCGGGCCGGGCGGAAAAAGAAAGGAAAAAAAAAAAAAGGGTTATCGGAGAGGCCGGGATCTAAACCCACCCAGAATCTTCGCCGGGGCCAAGTTCCCCTGAAGCCGCGCGCATCTCAAGGCCACATTGATCAATGTCACTGTGTACTTGCATCTCAGGAGTTCGACACCTTGCCCATGTCTCGACACTGACCAGTCTAGGACTGCTTGGGCTACTAGGGATTACAGCGAGACGCTCTACCAATTGAGCCATTTTCCCGCTGCAGGACACGGTTCTCTGTGGGTCTGAATATTTGTCTTGGCTTATGTGTGTAATCTAGAGTGCTGTGTGCTCAGGGAGCCCGAGGTAAAACGCCGTCTGTATTCTGTGAAATCCATTCACTGCCCCTTCAGCTCCAGCCGCTTTGTGTGTATAAGCCGGTTCCATTCCCAAGCCACCTCAAGATCATGCTGTAATGCTGAAACGAATACGAGCCGTGCACAAACCAGGCTATGTCCTCGAGTCCCATCGCAGGTCTACTAGGCCCACACAAGCCTCTTGAGATTATACCCCAACGTCTCAAAGATGCCCACGTTCTTCTTCGCCTCCGCCAAGCTGATAATCTCCCCATCCTCAACGATACTCTCCCTCTTTGCATCGGCTGCGCCAGAGACGGGCTGGTTCAGAAACGCCAGCCTCTCGATCTCATGGCACACCGTCGTCACCAGCTGGATCTCGCTCATCCGGCTCCCGCTACTGTTCCTGTCTGCGATGGATGACTTGGCGTAGGGCGCCTTGAGGGCTATCCTCTTGGTCTCGGGTGCGGGTGGTGCTTTGCGGTTGAGGAGGCCGGTGAGGCGATTCTGCACGGCGTTGGGAGGGGTAGGCGCAGATGTGCTGGGGTCTTGCCTGGGCGAGGACTGGTCGCCGCCGTCCTTGACGCTGGATAGGGAACGGGTGTTCACGCGGCGGATGTCGCTCGAGCCCGGCTTGTACGTGACCACAAGGCCGACGTTCTTGCCCTCGTCCGTCTGCGTGGACGAGATCGTTGAGGTGATGTACGTGCCGAATTTTATGTGGGTGACATGGCTCAAATCCACACGATCAAACGACGAGACCTTGTCCAGGTTCCAGTCGAAGCGGCACAGGTACATCGCTGTGTCCGTAAGGAGGAAGACAATCTCTTGAAACGGCGTGGCTGTAAGACTATTGGTCGCCGCAGGACTTAAAAACGTCCAGCCGCCGATGAATTCTTCGCTTTCATCAGACACGACCCGCTTCTGGCACAGCTCGATGGCCTGTTCGCGCATCTTCTGGATAGACACTGCAGGGTCTTTGGTCATCATGTTGGCCCCGAATTCTTCAAAGACCAGGGAGGTCACGTTGCCGAGGAGGAAGTCAATTGTAGCTTGGAGGAAGAAGTCGTTCACCATGCTGTTGTCTCATCAGCCAAAGCCCTTTGGGGAACGCGTGGCACGGTGTGGAAGGGAGAGAACACTCACCCATTGTAAAACCTCGTCAGCCCTAACCCAGCATCCGTCAACGCACCTCTGTAGTCTCTCCTCTTCGTCCTGGTATAATCGCCCTTCATGGCCGCGGTGGATGCATACTGCTTGGAGATAGCATCACCATTATCCGCCCACAACGTATTGAACCACGAGTTCACCTGGTCCTGTTGTGCCGTCATATCGAATCCCTGTGCGTTAAGTTGCGAGTCCAGCACGAACTTCGCAAAGGAGCTTTGTGCGACGTTCGTCCTGTCCAAGCAGTCCATGCAGTTTGTGCGTATTACACCCTTCTGCTGGTCTTGTATATTGCCGTCCTGCTCAATGGTACTGCCGAACCTTTCGAGCTGGTCCTTGAGGGTTCCGATGAGTTTCTGGACGTTTTCGAACTTCATCCCCTTGCAGGCGTCGTGGAAGTCGAACCACTCGAAAGGTATCCTGTTGGCCTCTGTTGTCTCCTCGTTGTATTTTTCGACCCCTTTCTGGTATTTCTCGCCGATAGGTGCTTCAACGCCGTGCTTTTCGACAAGGTTAGCGATCTGGAGGGACCCATATTGCTGATGAAGTCTGTCGAAATGCGTCTTCAGCGCACGGAAATTCGCCTCCTCCGAGTGTTGGAATATTGGTGAGGGTTTCAAGGAATAAGGGCTTTGCGTGAAGAAGACCGGTATACTGCCCCTGACTTGGAGAAAGGAGTACAGCTTCGAATCTGGATCTGGAACCTTGTGAGACAGGATCTGCTCCGTCTCCACCGAATTGGCGCAGGACCCTGTGGTCTAATTAGCTGGTTTACTGTGTACATAGAATAATGATACTGACCTTCATCGTCAATCCCTCGCCTCAAGTATCTCAGTCCGGCTCGTTTGGTGGACCGCCTCGAGATAATAGTGAGATCGAACTGCTTTTGCGACGGCCTCAGCTGCACAGGTACAGCCTCGTTCGGCGGCGAGGTTGGATCCCCCTCTGTGCTGGTTGGCTTCGCAGCAAAGTCCCTCATCTCTACCGAGTCCCTGAATTCATCCACCTGCAGCGGCTCGCTGTCGACTGTGAAGGTCCTCTGCCCAACAAAGCCCTTCATAAGCGGCAGCGCCAGAGAATTGACGCCCGCGTCGATGAAGGGCCGTAACACGTTCCGATTCCAGAAGTACATCGGGTCAACCTTCTGATGCAGCGGCACATCCGGCTGCGCGCCATCTCGCGGCTGCCTTGCCACACTGCGCGTAAGATCGTAGTCATACGAGAAGTAGTAGCTCTGCGACGAGCCGAACATGATCTGTGTCGTCCGCAGCAGCTTCGGCAACAATGTCGGCGGCGCCATGCCCTTCTCCTTGGCCTCCTTGACCGGCACGCCTGCGGCGTCAGGCGCAGACTTATCCTCGCTGGTCGCGGCGGGAGCCTTCGGGTCTTCTGTTGCCTCCGCACCGGACGTCTCATTGGTCTTGTCCTTATCTAGGACGTTCACGGCCTCCTCCGACCGGCTCAGGCCCATGTTCCGCTTCGACTCCTGCTGCCACCCACTCTTACTGAACCAGCGCTGCGCAAAGCGGCCGTAGCTCCCCCGTCGGGACATTACATCCTGAACGACACTGCCCGCGGGCCCCGCCTTGCCAGCGGGGCCTTTCTCCTGGCCGTCTGCCGTGACGGGCTCCTCATCGTCGGTGGGCACCTCATCGCTCTTGATGGACTGGGCGTCGATGTCCGTGTCCGTGTCAGACTCGTCTCCGGCTGTCTCCCCACCGGTCTTTATATATAGATGTGTCGCGGTCTTCGCGATGGATTCGGTCGCATCATTGTACGAGGAGCAGGGTGTCAGGGCGACCTCGGTGACGACATAGACGGGGAGGCCCCGGATGGAAGCGACTTGTTGGCGGCGCGTGATGGACACGAGGTAACTGAAGTGGGAGACGGTCACAAGCCCTGCCTGACTGTGAGTTGTTGCTCGAGCGGGTCACCGAGAGAACATTGAAGACAATCTCGGGAGTGGTTCCTGGTCTGCGCATAAAACGTACCAACAATTCCGAAGGCCTCAAAAGACGAGTTCGGCTCAGACAGGTCCGGACTGGAATCCCGCGATGCGAACGAGACAGCAGCATCACCATAGCGTATCTTGACGGGTGAGGATGACCTCTGCTCTTTCCTGGTAGACAAGGGCTGTATGAATAGTCCGTCTACCGCGGCGGCTATGATCACCTTACGCGCGAGAGAGGGGGGCATCTTGCTCTTGCGTCCCAGATAGGAGAATCAAGCATGGCAGGAGACGAGCGTAGGATTATGAATTAGGGTGGATGCTCTACGTAGAACAGGGGGGAGGAGTCGTGGTGTATATAAGTCTAGGTGTGTCTGGGTCGCATCAGAGGTACGAAGGTGTGGTCATGGTGTCAGGCCGAGCACGTCTCAGATGACGATGTCGAGGCCGCTCGTGGTGGGGCGGGGGGCACACTGGGGGTACAAGCTTGCCCTGGCCGCCCTGCAAGACACCGCTGCATTGTCCCTGCCATGACGTACCTGGCGTCCTCGGGTGCTTTTCTTAGCGGCTTCGGAGACTGTTGTGGGTGGCCGTTTAACTGCAAAATGATTATGCCTCGGTCAACATATCCAATCAAGCCTTGTTGACTCTGCAATACGGCAAAACACATCCTTAGGACCTCCTGGGGAGACGTACCCGAGGGCTTATGAAGGTATTTCGTCTCAGGGAATGATTCTTGATTGGGGCCATCCCTTACACTCCATCCATCAGCACGTTGGCCGCTTCGTTGGCCCAGGAGCCGGTTGACCTCCATGTGCTGTGTGGCCCTTATTTTCTTCTTTTTTTCCTTGAGGCAAGAGAGGAGAGGTGGGTGGTGGAGCTTGATGGTCAACCCAAGCGAACACATAAAGCCAGACACTCTCCCCGTGTGGTAACACCTTTTCTGTCTTCGCATGTGATATCAACCCTCCTCCTTTTGACCTTCCTTGTTGCAAAAGCAAAGGCCCCGGGTGGCCAGCCCTAGAGTGTGGCAATGGCAGATGTCTACGGTATAAGCCAGTGCTAGATCCAACAAACCTCGTGTGCAGTCACGATCGGCTTTTTAATCTTGTCTCTTTGTGCTTTTATACATCAGAAATATGGTAACTTGTCGCAATTTTTACCTGGCAATCTTGGTTGCCACCCCCCCCCCCCCAAGGAACCCATCCGAAACCGTGCCATCGACGGGCCACGGCTCGCCCAAAGCCTTTGAAGACAAGGCCCATCGTCCCGGTCGTCGATGCGGGGTCACTCCTCGTCAGAGCAGGGCCTTGATCGGGCGGCCTTGACGAGGCTGATGAGCGATAGAACTCACAAGTTGGAGAGAAGAAGGAGAAGACGGAACACGGGCTTCCTCTCGGCCGGTCATGCGTGTACGGGTGTCTGTGGAGAATAGTTGACGAAGCAGGTCTACTTACTTCGCATATCAACCACAGCACGGATGCAGTCGCCCCCATGCATGGCCTCGAAGGCGCTGTTGATCTCGGCCAGCTTCTTGCGGTGCGTGATGAACTCATCCACCTTGAGCCGGCCCTCGAGGTAGTCCGTCACCAGGCCTGGCAGTTGAGATCGGCCCTTGACGCCTCCGAAGGCGCAGCCGCGCCAGACACGTCCGGTCACGAGTTGAAAGGCTGGGGTATGCGTCAGTACACTGTCCATAACGTCTGGGGAGGAGGAGGGTGAGCTCACGTCGTGTCGAGATCTCTTGCCCGGCCGCCGCAACCCCAATGACGATACTCTGACCCCAGCCCTTGTGGCACGCCTCCAGGGCCGCTCTCATCACGCCGACATTACCGGTGCAGTCAAAGGTGTAGTCGCACCCGCCGTCCGTCATCTCGATCAGCTTGTCTTGAATGCTTGTCCCCTCGGGCAGCTTGGACGGGTTCACAAAATCCGTCGCGCCGAACTTCTTCCCCCACTCCTCCTTATCCGAATTCACGTCGACGATGATGATCCTCCCGGCCTTGTTCACCACCGCACCCTGGACCACGCTCAACCCGACACAGCCGGCCCCGAAGACAGCGATGTTTGAGCCCTCCTCGATGTTCGCCGTGATCCTGGCCGCGCCGTAGCCCGTGGTGATGCCACAGCCTAGGAGACACGCCTTGTCCATTGGAGCGTCCTGCTGCACCGCCACAACGGAGATATCGGCCACGACGGTGTACTGCGAGAAGGTCGAGGTGCCCATGAAGTGGAGGAGATCCTTGCCCTTACACTTGAACCGCGTCGTCCCGTCCGGCATCACGCCCTTGCCCTGGGTGGCCCGGATCCTGCCACATAGGTTCGTCTTGCCCGATTTGCAGAATTTACACTCTTTGCATTCTGGGGTGCTGCAGGTTTCGACGTCAGTGGTCCGGTCTCCGATGCCCTCCGATGCTGGAAAGGAGGGGTCGATTGAGCCTCGGAACAATTTGCTTGCCGGGACGGGAGAGGAGATGCATGAGGGGAAATGACAGCAGGAGGGGCCGAAGCTCCCGGGAGACCAGAACTTACTACAGCGCAACGACGTGATCGCCAGCTCTCACGCTCGTGACGCCCTCGCCCACAGACTCGACGATACCTGCGCCTTCGTGTCCGAGGACTATGGGAAACGCACCTTCCGGGTCCTTGCCAGAGAGCGTGTATGCATCTTACAGGACCCTGCCGGTCAGCTCGGGCTCAGAACTCTCCACCGCTACCGACCTGCGAGCATATCTGGCGGCACAGCCAGAGGGGGCGGGCAGGGACTGCTGACCTGTGTGGCAGACTCCGGTATAGTAGATCTCAATGCGCACCTCGTGAGCCTTGGGCGGCGCGACCTCGATGTCCTCCAGAGTCAGGTCTTTGCCTGCTTCCCAGGCCACGGCCGCCTTGCAGGTGATCGTCTGGACAAGCACAGTTCAGCTACTACATTTCCCTTTGTTGATACTCTCGTTCTCGCTCAGTTTATGAGCGTCCTCATACCATCCACCGGATGGTTAGGCAACTGTGTTAGGGGGCGGGGGAAGGGGCCGTACTTTTCCAGCTGTTGACGACATTTCACTCTCCTTGTCTCTTGCTCATAAGGTAGCAGCAAGTCTCGGAGGGAACGCAAGTGCACCGTTATTGGGAGGAAGCTGCCTGGTATCAATCACGAGCGTGAGTAATCAGGCGGAGTCCGTCAATCGGACGTTTTATACCTCCGGAACGTCAAAACCCCCCAACTACGTAATGACAAGTGCCGGCACCTACAAGGGATACTGTATGGCGGTCGCCTGATGACGCTGGGTGACGCCCTTGGAGTAACACCCAGTTAGAGTCTATCGGACAGGCATGACGGTCGCTCGGTGATATCACGGCAAGTTGGATGGCATAGGATGTACATTTCCCCGTCTTGCACCTCAACGGCGCAATTCCACCACCACTCACTCGAGTCTCACCTTTCAATGCAGCGCTACTTGGATATCAACACCAGGTTCAGTGGATCAGGTGCGATGGAATAAATAATGTTGAACGTCCTTATCTGAGTATTTCCTGTTCGGGGATTCCCAAGTGTGGGTTCCTGGTAAGCTAGCAAATCGAAGTCAAAGCGGTTTCCATGCGTCCCTCCTTTCGGTGACGGCCTCAGACCTTGGCTCTCAGGTCAGCTGCCATACGTTTCAGGTAGATCTGGCGAAATTCGCCATGTCCAAGACCGTCTGGTCCGTGTCCGACTCTGTCAGCCCAGCATTGCTACACAGCATTGCTGCCACCCCAAGGGTATCATTCCGCTGTTTCGCAGGGTGACAGGTACTTCTCTAGGCGTTGTGGGAGCGCGCCCAAGCACAAGCGTCACCGCCAAAGTCCTTGGGATTGTTCTCGTCGGCAGGACCAGGCTTGTTGGTGCCATAGCCTCGGGCGCGGTCGTTGCCAGCATGGGCTTGCTGCTGGTAGGAGCCGTCGGGCCCAGGGCCGCCACCACTCATGGCGCGCTTAGCGGCGCACGCGTCGCCGGCGTGCTGCCAGTCGACGGCAGCCCTGTGGTAAAAGCTGGTGCTGTGGCCGGGGTAGCTCGGGGCACCGTAAGCTGAGTCGCGGTGCAGAGGAGGCTCGTCGCTCGCCGCGCTGGTCATGGCGCGCTTAGCTGCGCAGGTGTCGCCAGCGGCCTGCCAGCCGGTCGTGGGGCGCTGAGGGCTGGAGACCAGCTTGGAGCGCATCATCTCCGTGTCGATACCCTTCGGTGCCTTGTTGTTGGGCCAAATGGGGAGGCCATCAGCGGCCCAGCTGTGAGGCTTGCCACGGCGGTCCCTGTCAGTCTGAGCATCAGGGTTGATGATGGGATAGTCAGCCTCATAACAGGCACGGACTAGCCAATATCATCAGTATGGGCACGGAAATCACCAAATGGACTTGTCCATAGGACGGGCAAGACCGAAATGATGATGATAGGGACAACTCACCATAGTCTTCCTCATGGTTCCCAGTTCTGTGGACAACATGGGGGTCGGGCTTCTCGTCCTTCCGCTGGCCCAGGGCATAGATCCTGTAGTTGTGACCGATGCAAACATCATCGCCCTTATCCTTTCTAACAGGATTGACCTCAAAGCCATCGACGGTGAAGTGAAGTGGCCCCTTGTAGCTTGTTGACTTGAGGAAGTCATGGTCGTCGTCCCAGGATTTGTCATCAGCGGCGGGCTTGGGGTTGGGCTTGGGCTTATCACCTCCAGCAGCCTCGGGCTTCTCATGTTTGGTATTGTTGGCCATCTCGTCACTGCCAGGCTCTATTGGGTAGTGCAGATGTCAGTCATTCTTTTCTTTGGATGTGCGAGAAGGAGTTGTGCGACGCAAGGAGGAGGCGTTAGTGGTGCGACACGTATCACATGGCAATGAGAACGTCACTCACTCTGATTCTCCTTGAGGTCCTCAGGCTCCTCAGGAGCCAACTGGCTCTCACTTGCGTCGTGGTGTGACATGATTGCGACGGGGCTGTGGTGTTACTTGATTCTCGCCACCGCTGTCGCAATTTGTAGTTGTATTGTGTGGAGATCTGGTGGACTGGTGGCCTGGAGATAAGAGCCAGGGGTGACGAGTGTAAAATTACTCGATCCTCTTGGTCAAGACGCGGCCCCATGGACGTAACTTGGAAAGGATGCAAGGCTATGTTCTCCAAGTCTCCTTGCTATATGTGGGGATTGGGGACATTTGAAGTACGTCTTTGGTGAGGCCTGTCTCCTTACTGGTCCTTCCTGCCTTCCAATACATTGCGAATGAAGTCTAGAACAGGCCAACTTCTCTTAGCATCACCTCACTGTGTCCATGTACCACTGAAACTAGATGAGATGAGATGACTTCTTTTTGAACTCTCTGAGTAATGGCAAGTTCATGATATCTGAGGCAGGCTGAGGAGGCAGTCTTCTTTGTTCCTGAGTGGGCATGGACCATTTGCTCCGCGGCTCTCTTTCGACCCTCTGATGTCCAAACTGCCGCTCTCCCTTGCACTCTGCCGCAGTCTAGTTCTGCTTTAACTCATTCTCACATCCCGGCAATTGATGTGATATAGCAGTCTCCAACAAGGCCCTGTCACCTGCACCAGGGTCTCGGGGCGGCTGCTGCGGAAGCGCAGGCCGTGGCGAACTAGTGCACAAAAGCCTTGAAGCCAAATAGAATTCTGCGCAATGCCTATGAGGGCATTATTCGACGTTACTGAAAGCTCTAGGACCTTATGCGAATATTCAGCACCGCTTTCGTTGTTTGCTGTCGCGGTAAGCCTAGGTCCGTAAAGGGGACGGAGATAACCGTAAATGTGTCGGTCGGCATCGTATTTCGATCCCGGACTCAGGTAACAAAGGGCCTTCTCCGGGCTCAGATGGCCTACCTTCGCCGGCTTTGGGTATTCGCAGCTTCAACATACATCGCTCATTCGTCTCCCCCCCCCCCCCGCAACCCGCTCTCCTTCGTCAGGTCCTGGCCCACGTAGTGAGATTCCGGATGGCTTCAGCAAGGTCATCATAGATCCTGATGTCGGTTCAACACCCAGGTGATTTCGTATCTCCTCCGAGATTGTGGGTTCCAATGGGTGGTGAATTACAGGCCAGGCTAAGATGGATCGAAGGTGCTTGTCCTATCTAGCACGCGTGGAGGGCGCCATCTTCATCGATGCGGGCTCCTATCAGCGTCACTGAAGTGTAAGATGTGTAGCAGGAGTGCTTTGAACCCATCCTGGAGCTGTTTGACCGTCGTCTCTCTGCGCGTCTGTCCATGCCGACGTTGAAAGAGTGCCAGGTTGAAGGAGGCTGATATCACGTGGGATGCATCTGAGTGGCTCAAGATAGCATTTTAAGTGGGTCATTTCACGCTTACCGCCCTCGCATAAGCGGGAACTTTCCTTGATTCTATCATCAGCTCTCAGCCAAGAACGCGTCGTCATCAGTTCACGCGTCGACCAAGTCCAGACCAGGACCAATGCGTATATGAGTCCTCGAACCAGTCTGATCACCGCAGCATCATCAACCGCTGCCCAAAACATACTCTCGGCCAAGCCGGCAGCATGGCCATGACCCCCGTCTCAGACGACGATACGGGGAGGCAAGACACCAACACCACCGAAGACATGGACCTCAGGCGGGACCCACCACCACGGCCAGTGACGAGCTATGACACTCCGGAGGAGGAAGCCGAGATCGAGGAACAGGTCGTCGCCTGGATTGAACGCACCGAGAACGCATCTTACCTGCGATCTTGGGACTCCCGCACCTTACGCCAGATGCCCCTCCTATCGCGCTTCTGGGGCTACGACGAGGACTGGTACCGCAACAGGCTCTGGAGCGAGTCTCTACACGTCAGCCGCATAGCGGGCCGGCGGTTGACCCCGGAAGAGCTTTCCCTCTTCACATTTCACGTCTCGAAAGGGATTGTGGCAGCCTCATACGACCGCCCCTTCGCCCTGGGCGTAACAGCGTTCCTCTTCTGGCGTGGGGCCGCGACATACAGGATCCCTTTCTATCAGCCCAAGTTCGTCCGTTTTACACATCCTCAGATGACCCGCCTTCCGTTCCTCGCCAGCCTGGCTTGGCACGGGACTCGGATAGGCGCCTACGGAGCTGTCGGATACGCTGCTTTTAGTCTGCTGTCCGATCGCTACCAGATTTACATGATGAACTCATTCGGTGATGCCGGTCTGGAACATGAGCTCGGCCTGAAGAAGCTGGTGGATGATACACAGGACAACTTGCAGCGTCTGGAAAGAGAGGCACAGAGGAAACGTCGGCTGGGGGGCCAGATCGATGAGTAGCTTGTCTTTGAAGTGCAACCTCGCACTGGACGAGACTAATGGCCGCACGAAGTGACTTGCAACCATCATCATCGTCACACGGGAGACTCCACCGCTCCTGTTGAGCGTTCCAACGTTCCGAATACATTGGTGGTGGCCTCCTATCACCATCCCGGGGGCTGTTGTCGGCTAAGGAGATCTGATCCTTCAACGACACTTACATTGCTGACCTGCAACTGGATATAGATGGGCGAGGAAGATGTGCATGCGGAAAGCGATCTCATATAACAATTTATTTTGGCCGGTCGGGACGTATAATTGGACCTCGCATTTTCAATACATGCAAAGAAGTCGTTTACACAAGGGTTAAAACTCACGGTCGGCTAGGTGGCTAGGGGGTTAAGGGTGGGGAGGTGCCTATTCTGGTCACCGGAGGTCATTACCCACTTCCCCGAAGTGTGGCAGCCGCTCGACGACCTGGCGTGACTGGCGAAGCCCCCGTGGCCATTTGCAAGCGAGGCCTCAGCAACTTGGTAATCGGGGTAGATTTGCTCATGGCGGGGCTTTTCGGGCTTGCCAGGATACCTCAGGATCCCAATGTACGTGGATGGTCCGCACGCAGCCTCGGACTCACCGCACGGATCACAGCGAGATGGCGGTGTTATACAGCTCTTCGTCTGGATAGCGATCTTGCGGGAACGATTGTGTGCTCCAGTAATGTGGGCCGCGCGAACGACTTTACTTGACACGTTTAGAGAATGGTCGCCGTCGCTGGAGCCAGTGCAATGAGGTCAAGGTTGTGGTCACGTTCAGCCCTTTGGTCGTGACGGAGGCCACCTGTGAGTCCACTGCGGATCTTCGCCGCGTCAAGGAATCTCCTGAAGGAGGCTCCGATATCTGATAGGGCAGTGGCCCCTGGTCAAATTCGCGGGTCTGCAAGCGGCCCTCGTCACAACCAAGAGGGATATTATGCACAGACCTAAATGTCTACTGGTCTTGACTCACATTGACATTGTGAACGGCGGCATACATGGACGTCGGAATGATCTGGCCAACGGTTAATGTCCAATCAACCACGCCAGAGCTGCAGTTTTGACACCTCCCCCTATTGGACGACCCTGACAGCTCCAGCAGCTGCCCCTGGATCTGCCCGAGGATCTCCGGTGTGTGCTATGCCAATGGAACGGAGAATTACAGGGCTTGCATGAAAACGCCATGCATGAATGTTGGTGCACAAAAGTGTGGTCTTGGACAGAGTGGAGCCTTGAGAAGGCATACAAGATCTTGTTTACCAATGACTAGCAGTTGGTGGCTGCGGAGTCGAAACAGGCGGGTGCCGGCAATGCACAGCTGGCTATGGCTGTATGGTTGGTCGCCTGTCATCCATCCAGCGCTGGGATCCATGCTTTGCAGGCATGCACAAGTGGAAACGCCACCAAAAGGCGCTTGTGTGCTGCGATCGTCAGGGGAGGTTTGCCGCCTCCCCGTTGCACCAGACAAGGCATCGTCTCGCATGTGCGAGGAGGGGGTGCATTCGTGTAAGACGATTGGTCTAACCCCAGACCCACACCTCGGTCTCCTGTTTACAAGTTCAGGGGCCAGGAATTCTTATTCGACCTAAGCATCTTCCGCAGCCTGTCAGCCATGCAAGGCACATCTCCCTTTGGCAACTCGGAGATCCTTTGTTTCGTTTCTTTCGAGGATTTGGGCTTGAGACCCTGTACATTCCGGTCCCCAGTGGACAACACCCTGGACACCTAAGCCTCAGGGGATCCAGGGCTATTGTCCAAAGACTGGTTGTGGCTCCCAGCAAAGCCTTCCTGCAAGGGCAATGTTCTCCACAATTGGTCCGATGTTGACAATCGTATCTTCCCACAAAGCCGATTCTGACTGTGTGAGGCCTCATCGAGTGCTCGGGTTCGAAAGGTATTAAACCCGCGACTCTCTCGCTGCCTACCGTCCACCATCACTTGATTCCTAAACCATCTCATTCTCTTCCACAACCAAGATACCCATTCTTGAGCTAGAGCCTGGTGCTTCTATCCTTTCCCTTTCGTACACATTTAGGTTTTCGAAGCTCGTCTCTCATTTCAAGAGCCTTCGATTCTTTCTGATACCCACTTCGCCATGGCTTCCTTCATTCAGAACCTCGCCGCTGTGCTGGCGATATGTGGCAGCACCGCCTCTGCTCACATGATTCTGGCCAACCCCGTTCCGTACGGCAAAGATACCATCACCAACAGCCCCCTCTCCTCGTCAGGGTCAAACTTCCCCTGCCAGGTTACTGGAGATGCTTCCACGTTCTACTCCACCAGCGGCATCTCCAACACCGCCACCGCAGGCGAGAGCATAACCATGTCTTTCACAGGGTCTGCTGTCCACGAAGGCGGTTCGTGCCAGGTGGCTCTGTCTACGGACATGCAGCCTTCCCAGTCAACACGGTGGTCTGTGATCCTGTCCATCGAGGGCGGCTGCCCCTCAAAGGATGGCACGTCCGCATCCACATACGACGTGACCATCCCCTCGGACGTCCCAGCTGGCACGTACAGCTACGCGTGGACGTGGACCTCGAAGCTCTCGGGCACGCAGGAGTACTACATGAACTGCGCCCCCATCACCATCAAGGCGGCGTCCGGTTCGAAGGCCCGCTCCCAGAACATCCGCCTCCGCAGCGACGCCCTGGACAACTACCCGCCCCTGGCCGTGTACAACCTGGAGGACCTCAACAGCTGCAAGTCCACCCTGAGCAGCGACCCAACGTACCCCTTCCCCGGCGCCACAGTCGAGCACGACTGCTCTGGCAGCAACAAGTACACGCCGGAGGCGATCACCGGTTCCGACTGCTTCGCTAAGGGCGTGAGCTACAGCAACAGCTCGAGCGACGACAGCGGCTCTGCCACCACCAGCGCGAGCTCAAGCACCGCCACCGATAGTAGCAGCAGCGCGAGCAGCAGCGCGGCCGACTCGTCTGCCACTGGCGGTGGCATCTTCGCCACAAGCTCCGCGGCCAGCGCTGCCGCCCCCAGTGTGACGGCCGCCAGCTCCGGCTCCACAGGCTCCGGAGGCTCCGGCTCTTCCCCATCCGTGACGACATCGGCCTCCACTTCCACCAGCACCGGGTCTTCCTCGACCAGCAGCTCTGGCACGTGCACCGCCGGTGACTACGAATGCGCCTCCGATGGCAGCTCGTACAAGATGTGTGTGGCCGGCGGCGAATGGTCCGTCTCCATGTCCATGGCTTCCGGCACTGCCTGCACGCCAGGCACGTCTTCAGGCTTGACTATCAGCGCTGCTTCCAGGAAGAAGTGGCGATTCTTCCGTCACTAAGTTCTGATGAACACTCATCATCGCCCAAGATTCAAGGGACGGCAACAGGCTATGAGGGCATGCATTGGAACGATAGGAAAAGGCTTGACTTGAGGCGCAACAAGGCCGGCATTGGGATGATTCACGCACATAACTTTTTGTACTTTTAGACTGTATGTACACAGGAAATGCTCAATGGGGCACAGGGTTTCTACAATTTTCATGACTTCCAGTGACCCAAGAACGTATGTCCTAGTTCAGAGACATTCCATCGCGCTGGCTCCGTCTGACCTTCCCTCACGTACGACCCGCACTGTCTCGGTCCTTCTTGGAGATTGATGTCTAGCCTAGATGTTGTGTCATATGAGAGGCTTGCGATTTCCTCGCGAACTTTATAAACGCCGCCAGCATAAGCATTACCAGCTTGGTCATTCATCCTTAACGGCGTGACCCCCTCGGTTCCCGACAATGAGGAGTAAGTACAATATCAAAGTTTTATCACCGTATTTCAAGCATCAGACTATGGCGCGCGAGCATCTAACACCCAAATCGCGATGCCTCTCCTCGCCCCTCTCTCCATACGTTCACGACCTGAGAGCACAGGCCCACATTCGACATCAGCGAGTGCTTCAGTGGAAACTCGAGCTGCAAGGCCAGCGTGACGCTTTGTTATCATCCTCTGAATCATCCTCCGATACCCTCTCCGATGAAGAGTTCTGTGTAATCAGTGAAGATGAGGCATCCAGGGGCACCAGGGCAAAGCCGACTCGGCGTGTAGATGCTCGAGGCGGGGATGTCGGCATGAACATTACGGGGAACACTCTCAAACCGCCGTCATGTACCCATGGGACCGGCCCATCAGTTCCCTCGGACTCTGAAATAATGCCCTCACCCGGACCCAAGCCGAGAGAACTTGATCGTGATGAATGCAGCCAACAGTCAACGCGGCCGCACCCGGCGGGAGGGCAATGGCCCTCCTGCAGCTCGCGGACGAAATTTGCCACATCAGCCGATTTCTGATGACCCAGCAATGATTTTGGCACTAGCTGGTCGTTACATACGCGCAGAACATCGAGCCCGAGTAGAGCTCTACAAAATTTGCGACATCCTCCGGAGACTCGCGCACGTCGGCCCAGACACCTTTGCCGTTGTGGATCCTCATGACTTCGTCGAGGCCTTGTCATAGAGTCACCTGGGATGCGAAGAGAGAGACAACTTGGCCGTCTTCCGCCGTCTCCGTTCCGAGCTGGTCCTCCGTCGTGTTGACCCCGAGCCACCAGGGAGTGATCCAAAAAGAGCTGCTGATCCCTCTCCTCTGGGATGGGCGCATCCTTTTGGGCTACGTCGACCGATATGACACATTGCCAAAACCTGTGAAGCTCTTCATCGCCAATGGGGACATGGCGAAGCAGCATGGCAGTCTCGTAGTTGCGAAGTCACTTATTCGAGTGTTCACCGCCTGCGTGTTTCCTGAAGACGTCGGGAATCAGAAGGCCGAAGCAACAGGCAGAACGCGATACACTATAGACCCACGATCGGTGGGAGACAACAGCTGTCATGAGGACCCGACATCGTTTCAATATTTGCTACCGGTTTGCGTCGAGGCGCTCCACCTTATAGCGAGGGCCCCCCTCTAGGCGGATATGGGTTGCAATGACCCCTTACAGGAACGTCTCGTCGGCCGACTGTCATGCAAGCCACCCAATACCGTTATACTTAGGGCTCTGGGTCAAGTTAACTTGACAAGTTCGAACAAGTATCCGTGGTTCTGGCTATGGCACCCCTTCACATGCCATAATGGCCACAGTGGCCAGCTCATTCAGTCACAGGCCACGGGTCGTTGTGCGAAGGAGGTGGATCCAAAAAGCGACTATAACATACGGCGTGAGACGGGCTCGGAAGATCATACTGCGCCTTGCGGGACACCACCAACATCTCGCGGTAACAATCCAGTCTCTCCGCCGACAACCCAGGATGAGAGTGATAGAATTGAAAAACAGACAACTCGACGAGGCGATCTATCATTCTGACAGCCAGTGGAAGCGTGCATGCTAGGAACTGTATGGATTGAAGGAACTGCAAGAGCCGCTCATGGAAGATGTTCGTGACCTCGAGACCCGGGACGAAGGAATGGCTGAAGAGCTGGAACTTTGGTGGACAGAGTATCGCAGTGCGCTTTGTGAGATAGGCGTACAGGAAGCAGAAGAGGCGATGAAAACACATGAAGAGGAATGAACGGAAGGACAACCACAGGAAGAGTGGTAAATACAGCAAGGGAGAGCAGAAAAATGACAAATAGAGAAGCCAGAAGTCTTGGAAGAAGGTTCTGACCGGATGGCAGACGCAGTGGCGTCGAAATCTTGTCTTACTACTACTTGACCCTATTTTCTCTACCTGCGTGGCGAGGCTAGCCATGCTTCCACAGGGCAATGGAAAACGTACTAGTACATGTCGGCAGTTAATCGCACTCGAAGGTGAACGGAGGTGTTTCAATACGGGGCCTCAAGCTTTAACACCGGGACCCCAAAGACTCGATTCCGCTATACTCTCTCTCTACTCTCCATCTTGGGATGAATGACCTCGAATCTCTCACATAGAACCATGCTCTCATCCCCAAACTCATGTCCGTTCTCCTGCTGCCCATAGAACTGAATGTGGCCCTTCCGGTATGCCTCGTAGCCACCCTCAGCCTCCGCCAGCGCAAAGTCCTCCGCCACGTCCTTGAACTTGCACACCACAAACGACAGCGTGCGTATGACGGCCGCGGGGTCACCGTTGCCGTTCAGGATCACGGACAGGTCGTCGACGCCCCAGTGCAGGGGGCTCGGGATGGGCCAGGAGGTTGTCGCGGTCTTCTTTGCCCTCTGGCGAGAGCGAGGAGCTCGTCGCTGGCGCGGGGATTGTCGCCGCCGAGGTTGAAGACGTCCTTAGGCGGGGGTAGATCACGGCCGAGGGCCTTGGAGGCCTCGGCCATGAAGGCCTTGACGTCTGGTCGGTTGGGGTCGACTGCTGACATTCTGCCGTCGAATGCTTGAGGCTCGAAGGTTCGATGATACGAGTTTGTTGTGGAAGCAGAACTCGCTTTGGCTTCAGGAGGCGGATATATAATTAGGTGAGGTCGTGTTTTCTTACTAGTTGAGGACTATCGTCTACTTGTCGACGGAACTCGGTGAATACTACGAGGTGTTTTGTTCCCTTTGTAGAGATGTACAACGCATTTCAGCTAGAAGGCGGCCAAGAGGTTAGTGAGGAGTCACTACGGCAAGCTGGGCACGGTGAGGAGTCAGCATACTCACTCCCCTTTCTCGGCACACGGCTACGTATTCCTGTGACAAGACGGCCGACTAACAACCCCAGCCTTGGGAAACCGCCGGCGACGGGTCTCGGCAATCTCTATTGACTGAGAAGTGAGACTGCCCAGCCACTAGCGCTTAGATGTTGAAAGAGAGATATTTTAGTCAGACATCCTATCCAAAATGGTCACTTCAATGGGGGGTGTTGATTGACCTGGCGACACGGGAAATGTCAGGTACACATCACTCGTATATACATACACTCTTGTTTGTTTGCTTATCGACTGCTAGTCTAACACTTGCCGATGACCCAGACTAAATTGCAGTCAGATGCAAAGAGAATCTAATTTGGCCCAATGTAATCGTAGACCAGCTTCACCTTGGCCACCTCCGAGCCCTTCTTGCACACTATGTGCCTCACATAGTGCCTCTCCCCCTTGATGACCTCGAACCCGTGGACCAGCTTGGTCACGACGCCGGAGTCCATGGTGTTCTGGACGAGGACCAGCTCCGTGGTGCCGTCCTCCCAGCCCTTGGAGAGGTACTCATCGTCGAGCTCCTCGACCTTGACCCACTTGCTCTGAGCCTTGCCGTTGCCGAAGAGCGGGTGCTTGACGTCGACCTCGGTGACCCAGTCCAGGATGCGCTCCTCGGTCGAGGGGGGCCCCAGGGAGGGCTTGATGCCCGTGTCGAGGTGCGTCACGCCGCCCTCCTCGTACACCTTGATGCTCAGCTCCAGGTTCGCGGCACTGATGGCCTTGCGCTGGATCCAGCCGACACCCTGGATCTTGAGGACCGGGTCATTGTCGTCGGACAGGGACTTGTTCTGTCGATGGTATTAGTGATGTCTCAATTTTCTTTTATCAACATTATTTGTTTTGGGAGATTTCATAGTACGTCCTATACTCGTCCTAACACCCCCTCCCCTACCTAGGTGCTGCCCACAAGTGGCAGTCCTGACAGAGGCTGAAAACATAAAAGAAAAAAGACAGGTGGGGAGAGCAACCAGTGTAAAACTTAGATATTCGTGCGAATTCCAAGTCCTGACACGTACCAGAGAATATTTGCCGTTCAGGGTCTTCAATGTGATCTCAGAGGGAGCCGCCATGGTGGATGAGCTCGGGGACGTGTCTCGGGTGTGGCCCGGGGATGTGGAGATAGTAGTTGGCGGAGGCTTTCCAGAGAGTACAGCACAACCGTATGTATGATCAAGCCACAATGATTTCTTGGGAGCGATGTGATCGGTAAGAATATTTGGAGAAGGCAAGACCCTCTCTCTCTCTCAAAAAAAAGAGAAGAATCAAAGACTTATATGTTCGAGCCTCTCGAGAGTGATGCATTATAATGATAAGAGGCCGGACGGAGGTTCGGGAGACGTATAGGCCGAGGTGGGCACCAGTTCCGTAGGCGGGGACGCATGAAACCCGACGCAGGGCAGAGAACAGAGGCTGACTGTTTTTCGTTGCGCAAATCGCCTCTCGTGTCCTCTCAGGGCGGAGGGCCAACAGTGCCAATCTCATTTCCCTGGGACGCGCGCTGGGTCGCGTCCTGGGTCCCCGAAGGGGCATGTGCTGAACAACCCGAGGACGACGGGTCGGCGCCATGCCCCGACACATGACGGACACATGATGAAATGTTTCCAGAAGGGACTATCCTGCGGGGACGGATGAGGAAGCTCTCGTGTCCCTCGATGCTATTCTGGGACCAGGGCTACGTCAAGCATGATGTAGTGACCATGCGAGCCATAGTTGTAGGTAACTACTATACAAAGGCTGCGTGTAAGTGTCGAGGGTAAGGGTTGTAGAGTATCCCCCCCCCCCCCGGGCCCCAACCCCCAAGATCATCAACCTACAGCACGACCGCATTCCTAGACTTTCACGATCTCCGCCTCCATATTACCACCTACTTATGCGATACAAACGGGAGCCATCGCATCGACTATACTTAGTGCACGCCATGCCGCTGACGAAGGATTAAGAGACCAAAGAATTAGTCCCAACCATGACCTACAAGCAGGATGCGGGGAACGAGAACGAGGACGAGAACGAGGTAGTCGGCCAGTTCAGGCGCCAGGCCGTGACGGCTCATCAGTTCACCTTGACGGCTGCCGGAACACCTATACCTTGATGTGTTTGTCCAAATTGCGAGGGATCCAGGACCCTGTCGGATCGACTGCACTGTCTACGCGCAAGCTATGGCCTTGTCAACTTCACTGCCGACGACATCGCAGTTGGGCAATAGCAAGGACTTGATATCTCGGCCAGACTCGACTAACTGCCCTAAGGATGCTGGGGGTAGCGCCTATGCCACCAGGGTAAGCAGATACCACCAAGGAGACGAGCCGAGCGGGTCTATGAGTAACGGTAGGCGCAGGCCACTGTCGAGGCTGTGTGGACCAGGGGCGAGTTCTTCAGAGGCAAGACGCTCGCTACCAAGGACAATATCGTTGCTGCTGGTGTGCGGTGCACCAATGGGACGTCCATAGTGGACTGGACGCCTGATTACGATGCCACCACTATCACGAGGGCCCTGGACGAGGGCGGCGTGATCCCTGGCAAGGCTGGCGAGTGAGAAGGTTGATGCAGGCACTGAAGACCGCTGACAAGCCTCAGCGTGTGAGGGATGCTGTCTTGAGGGGGCATCTAAGGCATCGTGCACCGGGCCAGTTCAGAACCTCTATGCAGGCAGCTATAGCACAGGTGGCTCCATGATCCGGATGTCTCATGGCAATTAGCTGCGGAACTACAACCTGGCTGTATGGTCTGCCTCTGGCCGGCGGGTGACAGGCAAGTCCTGCCGGTATCAATTGTCCTGGTCACCCGACACTCTGACTGCCTTGTGGATTCGTGCCAGCCTCAGATAACCAACCCCAAGGTGAGACCGCCAACGGGAATAGTGCTGGCGGGCCGTAGGTATAATGATGTGGCGGTCCCGAAGGCTGCTGCTGCGTGGGAGGGGGCTTCCGGTTGGAAGAGGCTGTGAAGGCGAGTCGGTGCCCAACACGGGGCGTTGCTGTTGTCTATCCAGCTCGCCGTCTTGTTTGAGAGCCAAATCACAAGACGCCAGGAGGCTGGCCAATTCAGGGCTTGCAGCGCCAGTCCTTTGTGTGTTCCCTGCGGGGAGGTGTGGGCCGTCACCACCAACGTGGCCAACCCGGTCTCGCAACGCCGGCCAAGGGACCTTGGGACCTCCCCTTAGCACTCAGGAACCACCGCCGCGAGCGTTGCGGTTACAGGGGCCTGGACCTGGGACTCGGCCCCCAATGATTTCAGTGAAGCATCGCCAATGAATTCTACCAACCGTACAGTACCAGGTCTTGTACGGCGTCCAACAGCCCGGTCAGTTAGATAGGCCCTAGATTTTGGGAACCATCTTTTTCTCAAGATTCAGTAAGTACCTCGGTAGCCTCTGCGCCAGGGAGGAGTGCAATCGTTCCAAAGACGGGACCAACGATCGTGACATCTGCAGAAAGACAGGTCTTTTCACGATTATATATAACCTGAGCCCGACCGCCAGTGTCCGTCCTCACTCGCTCGTGATATTTTCTGTCAGGCAGGGTCCCTTTCGCCTATCGACTCTTTCTTTTTTCTGCTGAGATATCCCCGATGCAGGCCATCAACTACCTCCTAATTATATCCTCCCTTCTCGTAGCAGGCTACGCTTATGATGAGAACAGCCTATGAGCGCCATGCATTCCCCACAAAGACACTACCAGCAGCCCTTCATTGAGCACCCCGGCCCCCACGCCTACACCCTCGCCAGCTCCTGCTTCCACAACCGTGACGCCAACCCCCTCCTCGAGCACTCTAATGGTAGTGGAAAGCACCGCATCGAGCACGACATCGATCAGCATCGAAAGCACTTCCTCGGCGAGCACGCTGGAGACGGCGAGCAGTTCAGTCACGAGTGAGTCTGTCGCAGCACCGTCGACCGAGGCGCTGGGCTCTGTGACGGCGAGTGGGCCTCAATCGACTGCTGCTGAAATCGTCATCGACATCGTCACATACGCTGTTGTCTATTATCCAGAAGGGACCACATTGTCTACCGTGTATACAGCCCGGGCCAACTCTGCATAGCCACAGTATAAGCCCAGTATACGACCACTACGGGGGTTTATCTACCGGCCCAGCTTTCTACACACTCACACAAAGGCGAAAGGAGACGAGACACGGTTTGACGGGCACTGATAAACGTGTGCAGAGGGATGATACCAGCAAAGCGGCTGCTCTCCCTGGGCTTATGCCCACCGGTGGGGAGAGGCTTAGGAGCAAGTTGAGAGTTAACGATAGAACTGGTTTGGCCGGCCCAGACTTAGTGTCCGCAAGGGAGAGGGATACATGAAAGATCGACTAGATGAGATATCCAGCTTCAAGCTTCAATGGTAGAACCAATCTCATGATCTAATAAAGTTTTGCTTGATTTGCAAAGAAGACCAGGTCTGAGGTTAGAGGTAGCCCTCCCCGTTCTCTCTCTCCCTCACCCGCACACTGAGGTTCAATGCTTCCCGGATCCTGGAGATGGCACCTAGTCCTTCCAATCTGGTGGATCATGTTGTTGGAATAAGGTGGCTCGTCAAGTAGGAATTCAGGCAGTTCGTTGTGCTTCCGTTCATCCATTCAAATGCTAGCAGCATTTGCTCACAGGTAAAGGATGAAGTTAGAATATATCGGGCGCAAGAAGCTTCGTACATGTGATGAGAAACTGCTGTCATCCCTGTCACAGCTGGTTATGTAATCACGGCTGCTACCGAGTCGCGGATCAGCCGCTGCAAGTAAAAGTCCCGTCGCGTCTCTCCAAACGACCTCTTACCACAGCACCTGGAAGCTTGTGACATGGGGAGCCAGGCCTCAAAACAACGTCAACAAAACCACTTTCGAGGCACGACAAGCTGCCAGCGGGCATCTGCTGATTGTCATCCCAGCCTGCTTGCACATACAAAATATATCAACCTCACAAGATCAATTTCCTGATCCCAACTTCTTCATCACCTCACGAACCTGTCGCCCACCTCGCTTCCCTGCGAAAAGCTTCACCGTCGCCAACATGTCCTTCAGAGTACCCGATGACGACGACGACGACGACAGCCTGCCCTCCACTCCCGACTACAGGAGCCGTGGCTCGGCCAGCCTCAAATTCGGCAACCTGCCATCCACGACGCCGGCAGGGCCGCCTCCATCGTCCCAAGCGAGCAGCACTCCCGCCGGCGCCCCATCCACCTCCTTCATGGGCAGCTCTCTGATGAAGGCCGCTGGTGCTAGTACCAACCAGAACCCTTTCTCATTGAGCGGCCTTGGCGAAAACACCCCTCCCATCAACAACCCTCTCTCGAATGCGGGCTCTGCCCCCAAGGGCAGCAACCCCTTCTCGTCCAAGCCGCCCAAAACCCTGTTCGCGCCCAAACCCAAGTCGAACAACCCCCTCGGCCGGTCCATTCGCTCCAGCCAGATTCGAAAACCCTCGCGACTGCGGGAGGAGGTGGTTGAGGATGACGATGAGGAAGAAGAGGACCGGGCACCACCTAGGAAGACTGCTGGTTCCTTCGGCGTAGGCTATGGAGGCGAGATGGAAGAGGAGGACGTTGACGCAGAAGGAGAAGAGGAGGATGACTACCAAGACTCAGGGCGGCCTGCGAGAAATCGATCAGCAAAGGCGTTCATGGAGGACTTTGACGATTACTCGGGCGAGGAGGAGGACCGCGAGGATGAAGGAGACATGTGGCTCGACCAGGCGCAGGAAGAGGGAGATGGGGAGTACGAGGCAGGCGACGTATCAGACTTGATGATGCTCACAACACCAGCAGCCGACGAGCGCGTCTTCAGGGAAGCAGAGGGCATATTCCGCGCCACCGCAAAGCGCTCGGGCATGCGGCGGCACTCCTTCAAATGCGCAACCTACGCCAGGGACATCTATAGCCGGGCAGGCTACGCACCAGTCACTGAGCCACCCGAGCTGATACTCGACACCGAGAGTCTAATCACCCGAATCTTCAAGGATGGCGTCGGTGCCGAAGAGGATGACGAGAGACTGGATGGGGCCTTAGCTTCCGTTACAGGACAGCTCACTGGCCTTTGGAAGCAGTATGTTGACAGCATACCGATGCCGTCTGAAGAGCACGTTGCCGAAATTGGCCCAGCGCCATCGGCATCGTCCTTCGAGAAGGCGGCCTACCTTGCGACGCTTGCTCTTCAAGTACACCACACCCGGACAGGTGATGATAGCAAGATGACCGAACCCCTCCCAGAGACTCTCTTCCGCTGGCTATCCGAGTACCACAACCCTTACCCAACCCAGGTGCAAGAGGTGCTTGACTACAAACCATGTCCCGCCGGTCACACCATGTTCTGGCCCACGGTCTGCATGGCTCTGTTGCGTAGCCAGGTCGCGGATGCACAGGACCTGCTCATGAATGCGGCCTGGGAGAAGGTCAAGGCTAATCGTCGGGGTGAGCTCGAGTACACCGGTCGCGCCCTGGAAAACGTGCGCCGAGCGACCGAGGAGACTTGCGCCATGCTCGAGGAGTGCCCTGCCAAGAAAGGCAACTGGGAGACCTGGAATAGTGACTGGACTCTATTCCGCATCAAGGCGCGAGGCAAACTCGAGCAGCTACGGCGATTCGCGGAGGGAAAGAATGCGATGGCTATCGATGTCGATCCACCGGAGGGCCATCAGTCTCTTGCTGCCGTAGCTCGAAAAGCCGAGAGTCAGGTGCCTTGGGAGATCTACGAAAACCTCAACGTCATCTTCGAGATCGCCCTTGGCGCCCCCGATGTGATCCTCGAGACGGCCCAGGATTGGTGCGAGGCAACTATCGGTCTATTTGGGTGGTGGGACGAGACTCGCGGCGCCAAGAACATCCGGCCTTCCACATCTCAAAGCCTCGTTCTGGCGCCGCAGAATAATGGCGCCGAGGGATACATGGAGCGGCTTGCCCGCTGCCTTCAGACGGCCGTGGGACCAGACGATTTCCATTTCAACGTATTGAATCCGGTGGAGGTAGGCATGGCCTGCGTCTTCGAGGACAATGCGAAAGCTGTGATTGCTATCTTGCGGACTTGGTCGTTGCCGGTGGCTGCAGCGGTGGCAGAGATAGCGTCTCTGGGCCGATGGCTGCCTCAACACCAACCGTCGGCCCTCTACGCCTTCGAGGATCTCGACATGGAGGATCTCGAGGTCCTGGGCGTGAATCCACAAGATCCTGATGAGGTGGATGGTATCAAGGACAACACCTTGATTCAATATGCACAAGAGCTGGCCAATTACAAGGACATGTCGTCGGTCCAGGATAGATATGGCGTATCTCGAGATGGTTGGGAGGTCGCGATACATGTTCTTGGCCGCATGGACTCGCCGAAGCGCTCAGAGGATACTGTCGGTGAGCTGGTGGAGACCATTCTTCAGGAGATCGGTGAGGGGTCCAGTGAGATGGTTGACAAGGTTTGGCGGCTGCTCAACGATCTCGGCATGATCCAATTCGCTGAGCAAGTTGCGGAGGCAAGCCTCTTTACACTAGGAAACTTTCAGGATCGCTGGGCTAACAAGTAATAGCACTTTGGCGATATCCTGAGGGAACACAGCGATCGTTTCGGCGAAGCAATGTGGTACTACGCTCTTGCCCACCGACCCGGCAAAGTACGCGACGTAATGCACTTCCTCATCGGCATCTGTCTATTCCAGTCTGCAGCCTACCCGCCGACCGCCGAGCTCGACAGCCACCTACGGAACCTATTGAAGCAGCGCAATACGACCCTAGAGCAACTCGCCAAGCAGGATCTCGAGGCCGCGGAGCTGCTTGGAAAGATGCTTTCCGGCTACGCGACGCTGCGAAAGTTCTACGAGATCCGCGACGACGAGTCTTTACCTCTTCCTCGACGACAGCAGTCGGCTGTGGGTGCGCTGACTATTGTCATCGCATCCTCTGACGACAATATTCGTGGCGGCCTGTATGACGCGTCCCGCGATGCTATAGTCGGTGAGGAGTTCCTCCTGGCCCTGCTCGGCGAGATCTTGGTGTTCGTCAACCAGAGCGAGCGGAGTCCCGGCGCATCGCCTTTACTCGCTCTCGAGCATATCGACATCCTCCTCAAGGCGGTTGAGGACATTGAGACGGTCGGCGGAGGCGTGTTCAAGGCGTCCAATGACTTCTTCCAGCTTGTGCTGGCTTCTGCGCCCGCCCTGCTGAAGGGCTCTACCCCTGCAGACCTCCTGAAGAAGTCCGGGTCTGGTTCTGTGGGCATATCGGGCACATCGATGCTGGCGTCTCAACTGCATCGGTCCGTGGCGGGTGGTGGACCAGAGTCAGGGTCAGGCTCGCTGGCAGCCAAGGCAAACCTCAAGAGGGGCTGGGACTGGAGAGCTGGTTTGGACTACTCAACAACGGCGGAGGATGTGTTGCGCATCTTGCGCCTGGGATTGACGAAGGACCTCGCCAAGTTGTGGTTGATGGAGGCGGACGGCGCGATGATGTAGGAGCGGCGCTGCATTCTGAAAGTTGCCTACTCAGTGAGGGAGTTGCGGGACATAGCACGAGATAACGGGAAGTTCTGGAGAGCAGGCCATGAATTGTCTTCTTTGAACGTAGTGGATGGCGGAGATGAACTACGACAGCAGCTATGAGGGCAGTAACTTCCGCCCGTTTCCGATGGCAGGAGTGGAAGATGATACCTGATAATGAGAAAGCCGCGCATGATCACTAAACTTTTTTTTTTTTTTTTTTTCTCTCTTCCGGCTTCCTATCCCAACCGGTCCTCATAAATGGTTCGGCGATTTTTTGGATCCGGTGATATCTGTCTGAACTAAGCACCCCCTGCACCACAAGCACAAGCACCACATTGCATATTCACTCTTGCGACACCACCGCAGCGATTTCTCGCCTGTTCATACTCCACGCCTTGCACCTGTCACCCGCCTCCCCTCCCCCCAAAATGCCTGCACCGAAGGTCCTGCCGGAATTTGTCTACAAGATTGTCGACTCGGAGCCTCCGTCTCCCATCCCGGAAGTGTTCCCGCCGTCGGAGCTCGACAGGCAGGATGGCTTCATCCACCTGAGCACCGCCCGGCAGGTGAGTCAGCCCCACTTTCTTTGAATCCACGCCTCCGACCTCTGCGCTCCGACGAGAGAGAGAGAGAGAGAGAGAGAGGAAGAGCAGTTGCTCTTGGGTCCCTTCACATCATGGCACTCTCTTCTCGCGCCCTTCGAGGTGCGCTCAGCCTGGCTGGAGCAGGGACCCGCCCCTAACACCATCTCCAAATCTCACACCCTCCCTGTCTCCCCACCTAGATTTCCTTGATACATGATGTTGGCCCCCCTCCCCCCTCCTTCTTTCTCTGGCTATCCATCTTTTCCTTCTCTTCCCCCCTTCCCCTCCACTACCGCAAGCCATCCCATCCATCCGCCCACCTCCTTTCCCCTCCTCACCTTTTTTTCTTCTTAATTTTAGATCCCGATCACAGCCGGCCTCTTCTTCGCCTCCCACACCACCCTCTGGCTCATCAAGATCCGGCTCGTGCCGCTCTCCTCCGCCCCCAGGGAGGTGAGGTGGGACGACCCGCCCAACGACAACGACGGCTGTCCGCACCTGTACGGGGACTTCGGGGCGGCGGACGCCGACTCCGTCGAGAAGTTTGAGAGGACGGCCACGCCGGCGGCGGGAGGGGCAGGGGGAGGGGAGCTGGAGGGGTGGAAGGAGGTGTTCGCCGCGTCGAGGTGGCTGGAATGACTTTCTGGGAGGAGCAGGCGCACAGATGGTGGTGGTGGTGGTTGGGGGCAGTGCCCCTTTTCTCTTTCGAGATGAATGTATGAGCTGTGCTGTGCTGTGCTGCGCTGCGCTACGGGTGAGGCTGGCACGACAGGTGCAGGGAATTTACCTATATGGATCATCTCACCGCAGGCTTGGAGGGAAGCAGGGAGGTTGCCGAAGCACATCATCACGTGGGGGGGGGGGGGGGGGTGATATTGGGATGATATGCGCACGGTAGATGAGAAGGGCGCAGAGGATATCGCCAAATGAACAGGTCATTGAACGAAAGCTGGTCTCTTTCCATTATATACTACTTGATCGTGCTTATACAACGCTGTTCCGCCATGAGCCTCGCTATAATTTCCATCGTCACATCCATTTGCAACTGGACCAGCCGCTTGGACCGTCTGTCCCTGGAGTGGCCTCAGGCTGTTCGTCATTCTCCCCTCTCGCCGAACCACCACCAGCCTCTGGGTAGCCCTTCTCCATGTCAACGCCCCTAGACGATTCATCATCCTTCCTGCAAGCTGCACCAGCGTCCCGAACCTTCTCTTGGCTCGACCCAGCACGCCACGAGATCATTTCCCTGAGCTCGCAGGCGAAGGAGCCGAGTTCGTACACGTAAGGTATCTGCCGCCCGCCGTCGAGGTCCAGCAGGGCCGGTGCCTTCGGGTCCACGTCTTGGTTCAGGGTACACTGCAAAGACAAGGCACACCAGGCCCACTTCACCGCGCTGTCCCGAAAGTTGCATGCCGACCACAAGTGGCGCTGCAGCAGGGTTCCCGGGCCCAGGAGGCCTGTCGCGTCGAGACCGCTGAAGTCCCAGGCTTCGCGGCCTCCGGCGGGCTGAGATGCAAGTCCCTATTTCAGCGTCTCTTTACGCGCCCGCACTCTGTCCTGGACGCTGCTCGCTGTCTCGTCGCCAAGTGGCTGTCCAGTCCTGGCATCCAAAAATTCTGTGTTCATGAGCACTGATGCAGTCGTGCCAGCCATGTAAGCGTGAAGGAGCATTTTCTGTACCGAATGAGCCTCCTTGGTACTAGATCGTAGCAAGTCTGCCCACTCTGCTGGCTCGGCTTGTCGAATTTCGTGCTGGACACTGATCAGGTTCACGGCGTCCTTCTCCAGATTCTTCCACCACTTTCTCCGCAGTTCGAGGCATTCCTGACATCTCATCTCCTTCCACACGAGTAAAAAACATTCGACCCGGGCGTTCAAGACTTCATAAATCATGGACAGGTGCTCCTTGCGTTCCCTGGGCCTTCCGAACTCAATAGCAGGGCGCTGCTCACCCTCGGCGTGAGAATCCAAGAGGAGATTCAGCTCCAGAGAGCACAACAGCCAGGTATGCGCATTCGACGCCAAATTCAACACCTGCCATAGCAGTCCTTTGAAAGCTGGTGAAGATGCCAGAAGACCGTATTTATCGTAGGAGCTGAAATCCCAATCATCAATGGTTCCGGGGGGCAAGTAAGGGGTTCCCGGCTCAAGCGCCCTTTTGATCTCATTCATCTCTGCGATGCATCTAATCCTTGACTGCACATCACACTGAGTCAGCCCATCTGGCACGTGCATCCACCTGCATCCATCCTCACTGGCCAGCCTCAGCATTGCTCGCAGTTGAGAAGCATTTGGAGTATCCGATAACATGACACCCTCCCACTCTTCTAGAGGGGTATTACGAAAGCCCTCCTGCATCTCGAGCAGGATTATGCTGTTCGCGTCTACAGCTGACAGCGCCTCCTCTTGCCGAACCCTCTCCTTTTCAACAGCCTTCTTCTCTTTGTCGCGCTTCTTCTTCGCCGCCTTTTTCCGCACTCGCTTCAGTTTCTTCCAGTGAGCTGCTGGCAATATCCCATATTCGTCGGTCGGATCAGCGTCATTCTCTGCGTTCGCAGGATCTGCCTCGTTGGCGTCATCCGATAAAGCATCGGTTGTCGTCCCCTCGGCCCGAGGGACAGCCAAAGCATCACCACCAACAATGTTGCCACTTTTCTAAGTATGGCCGCCGTTTGTGGGTGATTTGCCAGGAGAAACATGAGATTGTCCATGGTCGCCTACAAACGCAGCGGCGGGAACAAATTCGGTAAGAAAATGGTCCTTGGTGGTCTTAGGAGACGTGTCGCCGTCAGGACTGCCGGCAGAAAGTGTGGCACTAGACGTGTCCCTGTCTTCAGGTCCATGTCCATGATCCAATTTAGCTGCCTCGAGATCTAGGACCGATGCGTGAGGTTCGGGCCGAGATGCGAGCGTGGCATCACCAGCTGCTTCGATGGGGTCTTGAACTCCACCCTTGCTCTTCTTCTTGCTCTTCTTCCTCCTGTTGTGTGACATTTTGCTCTTCTTGCTTTGATTTACTTTTCGGGATTGGAGTTCTGGTGTTGTGATTGTTTTGTCGTTTATGTGAATTGTTGGACTGGTGAGGTCTTTTCTACAAGACCGCTCTGGTGCATCCGCAGGGCCTTTTCTAGGATCGTCTCTCGGCCCTGCAACGACTGTGCGTCCAGCCAAAGCATGCACATCACTTTTATTAGCCCTGCCGTCTCGTCGATCAGATGAAGCTGCCCGCCCTGCATTTGGATCCCCCCTAAGGCTCCCAATTTTGTCGGGCTCTGCAGCTTGCGACCCCTAGATCTGCTGCTGATAGAACAAAAGATATGCGACCTTGTTGTCCTTGTTGTCCTTAACAGGTGTCCCTCGCGGTGTACTAGCGCCAGATGATCTGCCATTGACGACGTTGCTGTACTTCTTGGTGCCGTTGGTCGGACCAACCTGTTTCCAATCGCCACCGTCGTCCACCGGATTTCCTTCCTCACCTACGGCCGCGAAGCGATTGCTAATCGACGAGTCGACGCCAGTGTCCTTGTTGGCCACAGCGGGCCTGAGGGTAGTATCCTCACCACCCATGTCAGTGACATCCTGGCCGGTGATCGCCTCAAGCTTTGTATCGTTGATGCGGATCCAGCTCTCGCCGTCCTGACGCCGGACATCAACACTGTAGTGGCCATGGTGCATATCCGTGCCATGGTGATAGACTACGGCCGTGAGGCTGTAACGCGGAATCCCAGTCTTACTGGCGGAGTACTCATTCCGTCTCGGCCTGGAGAGGACGGTTGGCGGGATCTCGAGATCCAAAGGATAGCCTACTTTCTTCCCTAGTTTCCGGTACGAGCCGTCATTTGATTGCTCGAAACGCACGAGTTGAAGGATCAAGACAGCCGGCAACTTGTGTATGAATTGTTGTTGGGTAGCGGTGACAGCCCCTTTAGGTGAGGAGTAGTCTTTGATGGTTTGGGCCACGTTCGACCACTCCATCGCCTGTGAAACATTCTTGACCGATGCGTCGTCGATGTGGAGCCGAAGCGTGTAGAATGGCTGGTCCGTGCTAGAATCCTTCCGACCAGGACTCCGCAGCTCTGAACGAGTTTGACCTTGAAAAATTCTTGTCAACGGGGTCGGGACCTGGGGTGGTCCAGATGATTGAGTGACGGTGGATTTCTGTCGGTTGTCGACCGTGGTCCAACCGTCAGCCTCGTCATCAGCCTTGGACGTCGTGTCACTGGCATCCTTAATCTCGCCAGCACATTCTGTTTGAAGCCCGTCGAAGAGTAGGGTCAAGAACTCCTCGGCGTCCTGTTGCTTTCCAAGCTACACGGATTATCAGTTTAACATGCTTGTACATGTAGGGCGAATGCATCACACTTACTTTCAGCTTCGACTTGACGAAGACCGGAGTCTTGAAAGCCTTGTCGTACAGAAAGTCCGCCCTGAATGGCTCGCCGTATTGCTGGTACTTGTCGTACAATTTCGGCCGCAGCTGCTCGGCCGTGCCTGCTGCATCAATGACCTTGAACTGGTCATGAAACTCAATTCTTTGACCCTGGTCAGCAAGATTCAAGGCAGTGCGGAGGTCTGTACCCACAAGGCTTCTAGCAGCAGGAGCTTCATATTGATACGGCACCTGGTCTTCACCTCATAGAGGAAGTTGTAGAATGGGCGGCAGTAGAGCAGCACCTGCAGGATCTGCACACGTCCAAGAGTCAGTATTCAGGCTGCCAAAGGACATTCAGATGGACTTACAGAATTCATGTAGCAGTCGACACCCGAGTTCAACAGGCCGCGAGGTTCGATGAAAAAGGCCGTCTTGTCACTAGATTCAACACGAAAGGAGCGAAGAACTTCGGCAAGCGTCTTGGTTCCCGGTTGGCCAAGTCCGGAAGCTCCAAGCGTCTGTGCCTCAGAGCCAGCATCACCGGTCACTGCTGTTCCGTTAACGCCGAATCGAGCGCCTGCGGCAGGTTTGGTAGCCGCTGGCCCCCTCAACACCGCCGCCCAGTTTTTGAACACAGGCTTTGTGGCAGGCCTGACTTCTTGATCCTCCCCATCCCCAGATGTTGGAGCCTGGGTTTGGGGTTCTCCGCCTGGCTTTTCATCGGGCACATCTTTGATAGCCTCTGCCTTGCTCGCTCCAGGGCTAACCTTAGGCAAGACTGGGAGAGTCGGGACTACAGGAACTGCCGTGCGGGAAACAACAGTCTTGGGAGCCTGTACAGGCGCAGTGACAGACGGGGTGGTTTGATCGGTAGGTGCTGATGGTTCTGGCGTACTTGTCGTCAACGTGTCTGTGGCAACATTAACCGTAGACGAGGTCTCCTCCGTGTGGCTCGAATCATCTAGCGTGTCGGTAGAACTGTGAAGGTCTCCAGAATCTGTGGCAGGCGCAGGAGCTTCAACCTGCCCGGCTTGCGCTGGATGTAGAGTGACGTCTCCGTCTGCGATCGGTTTGGCCTTCCTCTTCTTGAACTTCTTACGTTTGGGCCATGGCTCGTCCTCGTGTGTCGACCAGGGCAGCTGCTTGCATTAGCTCGATGATATTCCAGACGGATCCGAGGCTGAGCACCAAGATGGAGGGGGGGGAAGACGTGAAAGCAAGGGCTTGTATGGGTAGTGAAGGACTTACTGCGCCCCAGATAGCTTGGGGATTTGGGGTGGGTATAGGGGACTCGATCAGAGGTGATTCCGGAGCGATGGAGGATTCTGGTCTCGATGGGTTCGGCTGTTGTGAAGGATCGGATTCAGCTGCAACATCTCCGTTGACAGGCTCGTCCGAAAACGACTGGTGGTCTGGAGGTGGCTCGGAAGGCTGTGGGGCCGGCGGTGAGAAAGGAACAACGGGAACTTGGGAAGCGCGATTCGAAACGGGAGTGGGAGGGAGTGCTGGGACTGCAGCGGGGGCATTCGGAACCATAGAGACGGGAGGCTGGGAGAACGGCGAGGTCATAGGCTGATTGGTGGAGTGCTGTTGATTCATGACGTAGTTTGGCACGCCGGGAGGATGCTGGTACAGATTATGCGGCAGAGGCGGCTGTGGGTTGTAGATAGGGGCCTGCGGTGAGTAGTAGTTTGACGGGTAGCCTCCCTGAGGGGTCGGACCGTTGTGACCATACTGCGGGGCGACGTGGTTATGGTACGGTTGCGCGTATGGGTACGGGTTGTATGGTTGCATGTACGCGCCATACATGTTCTGAGGGTAGCCGGGCGGATTGTAGTAGGGCAGATGCTGGTAGTGCGAGTGACCGCGACCGTGATGTTGCGGAGGGGCCGGTATGGCAGCTGGCCCTCCACCGTTGGCCGGCGGAGTACCGGACATGCCATAGGTAGGCTGGCTGTTATGACCGCCGTAGGCTCTCCCTCCCCCTTGCATGGCTGGTTGCCCAGCCGGCAAGTGGTTGCTCATCTTGCCGGCCTGGGAGTGGATGGGTCGCAGTGGTAGTCACTGCCCGGGACGGTCCACGAAGACGGAGCTGCTGCTGAGACGTTGCGCAGTGCGTGTTGGTCGCAGTGAGAGTGACGTGTCGAGTCCAGCTTCGGAGGATCTCGGTGGTTCTAAGCGATGGGGACGGCGTCAATCCCTCTATCGAATGTGCGACGCAGACGGGGCCGGAGACGGAGACGGAGACAAGGCGGCTCTGACTGTAACTCTGAATGGCAGCAGCAGGTTAGCTCTGGAACGCGACCTCTCTCACCCAAACTTGGCAGGGCATTGTACACTTATCCATGTAGCGATGACAGAGGCGACATGTCCAATGTGATGGGATATGCAAGCAGAAAACAATGGTGAGGAGAGAGGGATGGCGATGATGGTAGGATGTTGTTGTCGTCAAGTGTGGAGCTCGCCGACGTGCTGGTCAGACGAGTTGAGGTTGTTGTTGCTTGGCTCCGGTTCTGCTCTGCTCTGGCAGGCTCGGCCACGAAATTTACGCAGACAAGGAAATAAAAGAGCGGGCCCCAGACAAGGGTGTCATTGCGACTCTGCGCTTGTCTCACTGATTCCCCAGATTTCTAGCGTTAGTGGAAGCTCGGGCCTCATTTTGGTCCAAGCGTCTTTATTCCCCTGCTCCTCCCAGATTTGCCTGTCGCCGCAAGTGAGTGCCATGACTTTCAAGACAACTACTCAGACAAAAACGTGGTCGCCACAGACAGACTCAATGAAAGGAGAGCTCTCGCATCAGGCACATATTCTCATCCCAAGGCTGGTCATGATATCCGGCTACATCATGGACCGGGGTTAAGTGGACGGATAGTTTTCTATATGAAGGTTATCTCCGGCAAGCTCTCACCTTCATAATGAATATTCCCACCGCCTGCCGACTATATCTAGACTGCCATCCCACCCAGCTTGAGCAAGTCTGAGTCCAAAAGATAGCAAAAGAAAGAGAAGGGTGGCCCTTCTCCACTATCAACGTGGCTCTTCATCCCGGAACAGCCAAGACCCATCACATCTCATTGCCTCAAGGTACCGGTCACGAACCAGGGCCTTGCGAATCTCCTCCGCCTGTCTTGACTCCTCCGCCCGCTCTTGAGTGTTTGGATAATCCACATTCCAGAACCCTGGCGGCGTAGGCATCCTGCTGTACCTATGTCGGTGCTTGCCAAACTTGTTTGCCAGCTCCCACGTCTTGGCCCGAAGCCAAATATCCTCCTTCTCCTCCCGCGTCGCCGTTTCTAACTGCCAGGCCTGGTCACCAAGGAATTTCTCCATGAGGCTGATATCTTCGGCCCGAGTCGTTACCAATGGGCCAACCGCCTTACGCTCGGCCTCCGCAAAGCGCCGGAATGTCTTGCCGCAGCAATTGCGGTCGGTGCACCCTGACAGTGCGGCGCGGGCATCTCTACCGCGGACGACCTCGTCGTAGACGTATGTGAGCCCGTCATTGTACCTGGGGTTAGGTTTGAAGTCCTCAGGCCTCAATGAATCGATTGGCCGCTCGCGAAGAGGCGTCTCTTCCCTCGTAGCCGAACGGCCCCGTGGCATGTCCTCGCGCAAGATGGAAGGCCTCTTCGGTGCACGCTCTTGGGCTACACTCAGATGTGGGGAGACCGCGGCTCTTGGCTTGGCATTCACCGTCGGCGTGGCTGATCCTTGTCGCAATGCCTGCATCCCCCCCGATGCCATCTCACGTGGTGCATGCATACCGAGTACAGCCTCGTGATGGCGATGAAAGGAGACGGCGCGAGGGGTTTGGACACCCTGGGAAACAACTCGACTGGTAGGCGTCAGGGAGTTGATGGAGGGCGAATTAAGCAGACCATCAAGCCGGCCTTTGGCCACCGGCCGCTGCAGTTCATTCGAGCCCTCGTCTCCGTCCTCTGCGAGGTCCATAACCCCCAGGGTAAGAAATGATACGTAGGGACTCCTGCGTGCTGTCTCATCCGAACCAGTCGCTGGGAATGACCGTCTCAGATGCGGAGATGAGTCATGAAGCGCGGAAGACGGACGTGAATGCGGCTCTGGATTCATGGCTCTGTGTGACGGCGTGCGAGACTTGTCTGGTGTGTTGGATGGTCTCAAAGTCTGATATCTTGTAACACCAGCCAGCCTCGGGTTTGGTGTGCCTTGGAGGTTTGCATCAGTTCCGCGGTCCTCTTTTGGTAGGAATCTTCGTTTTCTGGGAGTTGGGACATGTGCTTCCTCCTCAAAATCGATGCTCTCGGCGGCTGAGAAGTGCTGTGACTCGCCGACGGCCTGGGGGCCTGAGCTGCTGCTATGCTCAGATTTGATCCTTTGTAGTCGTCCATCTCCGGGCCCTTCCTTGCCGTGCTTTCTCTTGCGGACTGGTCTAGTTGACAGAAAGACCGGTCCATCGGATGACGGCTCTGCTTTGACATCGACAACACGATTCTGACTTGAAGAGTTCAAAAGCGGTGGCAATTCAACATCCTCAGTAGCAGTGCCCTTTCCAACGCCTGCACGATCGCCGGGATACTCAAGAGTGGCGTCTTCGAGCAGACGCGGCGGCGGCTCAGACAAATTGCTCTTTGGTGATACAGGCACGGTATGCTTGTCTGAACTGATGACCAACGGTGGCGAGAATGGCCGTTCACACTCAGAGCTCAAGATTGGGCTCGGCCTCTGGGGAGCCGCAATATTGACAACCTCATCTTCTCCAGACTTTGCGGCGCACGTATCCTCCTGTTTTTTGGTCATGCCACCTGTCGCAACATGGGACATTTGCAGTCTGGTGCGCAGATCTTGAATCGTCTTCTCTTGCAAATCTGCGTGGTTTGCCCACTTTTCGATGGTCTCGGTTCTTTGTCGCAACTTGACCTTGTAGGCCTCGAGCGTTTTGCGAGCTTTCTTGTATTCAGCTGCGACTATCTTGTATGCTTTCACCAGATCTGGAGGCCCATCGGCGGATTGGATTTCGAGGGTTGCCGGGCGTTGGTTGTTGGTAGGCTTATTCGGTGACAACTCGCCCAATACAGTCCGGTTCTTTGCGGAAGTGGCTTGGGCACCTTCTGTCCCTCCACGGAGCCGACCGATCTCGGCCCTGAGACTCTCATTGTCCTGTCGTAGGCGGTCGACCTCGGCGACGCGGCTCCTGAGGGCTGCTAGCTCGTCAAGGAGCTGAGCAGTCTTGCGATCGCGTTCCTCTATTTCTGTTCATATAATCAGCTATGAAGGGCTGGGTGACTTTCCTGTACCGGGAAATCGCATACCATCCCGCGCTTGCTCGTCGATCTTGTTGCAGGCAGCCCTCAGCGCATCCAGAATGGACGGCCGACCATTCTCGAGCCAACTAGACATGGCACCTTAGAGACGGAGGATCATCATCTGGAGCAGTGGCGTCGGCTGTGGAGGTATACAGTCGTCCTTTGGTGCTAGGGTCGTTTTGACATATGAGGAGGACAAGGGGGTGATACCACGACCTGCGACGCGGTCGTCAATCTAGGCCACAGCCGAGAGTTCGCCCGCCGCGACGCGCTTGGCTGGGAAAGTGCAGGGGTCACTAGTCGCCATGTCACATGAACACTCCTTAGCTCTTGGCAGGGGTCCTGCCTGGCCAGGCGTGCATGGGCTATAAACCCCACCGGCCCCCAGCTCCCTGCCCCTGGAGGCAACGGCAAGAGACACTAACGAAGTACTCAAAGGTAAATATGACGGGGAGGATGTTGCATTGCTCACCACCATCTATTTTGCACCCTCTGTAGATAGATGGAGGCCTTGACTCCCAACGTTCTTTACCCTTTCGAATGCTTCGCCATCATAATCCTGCAGCCGCCATATCGCGGCGTTCCTACAATTCTCGGCCTGGCCGCTCAAACGAGACAGTACTGTTGATACCCGCCCAGAGCACTTTGCTCTCGACTTCCTGGTCGAAGAATGACCTCCTGCCTTTGTCAATCCTCTGGCTTACTTGGAGTTTAAGTTGACAGAGCGGTCCTATAGCAGGCACCCCTGATTCTCTTCTGCTCTGCAGGCTTGACCTTGCAGCTTGGGATCGCCCGCACCACCCGCAAGGTGGTTTGGGAGATTGCATCTTTTCGGCCCTCGACGGCTCGAGACGGCAATGTGGACGCCCTCCTCGCGCTCTTGATCGTGCAACTCCCGAGTCTCACCGCGCTGGGTAATATGATGAACGACAGAGGCATACTTTGCGAAAACATATATTCTGACGCGCAGTTTGTGAGCGTTCTCATAATCTACCTCGGTTGCGATATCTTCAAGATGCCTCTCTCCCTGCACGAGGGATAACCGACCAGAGTTCCAGCTCCACCTCCCCAACATCAAGCACGTCTCTGCCAACGTCACGTTTCCAGGCACAGACGATCTCGAACTCACACCGTGGCCGCCTGTCTCTAAGCCGGAATCCCCCCACATTGATATTTACTGAGCTACGACCTGTGCGGGAGAGAGGCTTTGTCGAGCTGCTTAAGGTCATACGCGGCCTCAGGATTCTTCGTCAGCGGTTGTGGCCGTCTGAGAAGACGAAATTCCGATTGTGACAAGGTTTGACTTTTGGAAGCGACCTACACCACGATTCTACGGCATGCAACTACTGCTCGGAGGGCGAATCCCACGAGATTTCTCCTTTGCTGGTTTTGCTAGGTTGGTGTGGAGGTCGAGATCATCACGCGCTAGGTCGACATTTCAATCGGTAGACCCCCGAGTACTTTGGGACGGTACATCACACTGTGATAAAGTCCTTCAGGTTCAAGCCTCAGATCGACGCCACTATGCACTGTGTGGTGAAGTGATGTGCAGAACAAGTATCCGGAGACATCACTCAAAGGACTAATTCCTCGAAAACAAATGGAATACGAAAACGACTGACCGGGGCTGCAGTATTTCAAGCAAGTATGTTCAATTGTCATTCTTAATGCTACGAACAGTGACAAATTTTGGGCTTAGAGCTTAATTACTATCTTGGCCGGAACGATGCCGCTCATCTGTTCCGTATGTCCGCCGTGTAAGATCTCCGTCAAGATATCACTACGCCTTTGTCAATGGTTGTCTCATACACAAGAGCCGTCGCGTACGCTTCAGATCCTTCCCGCTCTAATTCGTCGCCCGTCGCTGTTGCGACGGCACGGCATCCGGTATCCCTCGCGCAGAGCACGGCCGGTGGCGTGTCGCCAGTGATTGTAGTTATCGAAGGATTATGAGTAGGATCAATTGATTGTTCCATCCCAGTGCCTGACACATAGACTCTGATTCTCTCTGTTCTTCCCTCAAGTCCTGCAGAGAACTGGCACGGTTGTCTACATTGGACTATACGGTTCGGCCCGTAGACGGTTCTCTCACCAGTTAGGGATATCCCAGCACAGTCTTCATGGCGCTATCCGTACCTAGGCAACGTACAACGTGATAGACTAAGGCGGTAGCGCGCTTCGTAGACGCCAACGATCCTCCAAGCCGCGAGATATTCATTCTGATGTCATGATATAGAGTCCACACCAAGTGACAGCTTTTTAAGCAGGAGCCTTGTGTGTGAACAGAACAGCGCCCCTCCCCCTTCCGCGCCGCCCTCTACTCTCCTCCTCACTGCATAGTATAGGTACCTAGGCTCTCGCATAGGTTGTGGCTACAAGCACAATGGTGAGCCCAGAGAGTGAAACGGGGGCCTCGGTCCAGATCCCCCACTACCTAAAGCGTAACCCCAAGCTCGCGAGGAGTTCTGGGAGTACATGTTTGACCGGGTCGACAATGCCAGCCGTGGTTCCCTCAGAAGCTTTAAGCTCCTCTTCTGGACGAAGTTCTAGTGAGCACATCCAGTTGCATATTTCATGCTGGGCCAGCCGCTCACTTACATAGGGATCTAATCTAGTCAGTGGGCCTCCCTGGGAGCAGCTATCATCGTCGTCGTGCTCGCTTACGACCCTTTTATTCAGGCCGTAGTCGAGAGCTCAGGTCGTCTGGATGTACAGAATGAGCCGGCCAGCCCTACGATCGGCTCGGAAATAGATCTTGACGTCAGCCTCCTGTCTACAGACTGGGATTATACTCCAGTTGTCATCAGCGATGGAATAAACGACACCTGTACGCATTCAAACCGACGTCGAATGGTCTACCCAGCCGAACCTGGGGGTGGTCGCTAGTGTGTACGACGGCTTCTATAATCAGAGTATATTGACGGCTCGCACCGTCACCTTTATGTGTTCGACGGGAAACTGTATCTAGTCACCTTACGCATCTCTTGCTGTCTGCGCCTCGTGTCGGGATGTTACCTTGCATATCACGGTCTCTAGTCAGTCCACTACTGAGAACGTCACCGAGGGGACAAGTACCTTAAGTACCTCTAGAGATGCTGACCACATTTGCCCTACCCCTCAATATTAGCAACTAAGCATATATTACTTTGATGGGCGGTGCTGGTGACAAGGTCCGCTGGGGTAGACGGGGTGGATATCTTGAAGTCCAGCTCCACCTCTAGGATAATGTCTGCTAGGGGACTATCAACGGGTCTGCATTGATTTCCTTCAGCAATTCCACCACATTTCTGCTTGAGTTCTCCATCTTCAACGTCGACGACGGATATCTGAACGGTAGTATACCTTAGAATACCTCATATCCAACCGCGACAGAGTGCGGACTAGAGCTTTACACAAACATCTATAGTTCCAAGGTCAGAATAGGAAACTTAATAGACTAAGTCTTCCACTCGTCCATCAACCGTAACGTATCCTCTTTAACGCCGTCAGATGGCTGGTTGCAGAGAAATGAGACAGAGTGTTTGCAGTACTAGAATAGCCTAAACAACAACGCCCTCCTCTACAACATTCCCTCAGCCAGCATGAGCATCGCACGCACAGATCTGCAATTCCTTCTACCCGGATACGTCCTTCTGGGCCTAGTCGCCTATAGCCATCTCTTTAACGAACCAGTCCGCCCTGGGCCAGACGTTCAACAGCGTGGTGGACAGCATAACGGTGTGGATGCGAAACCTCGGGTTCGCCCAGCAGCCTATGGTCAGGACGACGTCGCTATAGGTCCTGCACATCCAGGTCCGGTGGCCCTTCATCGCTTTTCCTGTCGCCACCACGATGGCAGGATGTGTATTCTGTCTTGCTGTCATCCTCAAGACTCGCAGGCTCGGGCTGAAGCCGTAGAGGGACAGCTGTATGGCGATCATGACCCACGGCATCGGTGACGAGACCAGGACGAGGCTGCAGCACGCAGAGGACCTGGGGAGGCAGACGCGGGTCAGGATGTGTAAGGTCGATGAGACGACGATGCTCTTAGAGAGCAGAGCAGGAACCATGGTCCCGGAGGTAGGACGCAGGCGCCCTGCAGTCGCTATGAGTTATGATTCTCTGATCTTGAACGAATGAAGGGGATGGAACGCTGGTTGTGAATGCTTCTATCTTCCACACGACATCTAGTTTTCGCAGCTACCAATCAAAAATAATTATCTCCATCAGCATTGGGGAGAGCCACTGCTTCTTCGATACGCTCCACCGGGCTTTGGACCTATTAATGTTGCTCTCCCTTGAGTAGTGTGAAGCGATGCAGGACGTCACGGGCTCCCGTCGCTCGCGCTGTTATCCTGGTTTATATTATGAAACATCATACATCTTTGCTGTTCGCTTCGGCGAGTTTACATCTCCCCTCTTCTATTTCCTTGTTGTTCTGGACAAATATATATATATATATATATATAAAGGCATATTGGCAGCAGGGCTTGTTATTTGAGTCGACTGTCTTGTCTTCGAGTCCAATGTTGAGCCTAGGACTCATCCCTCGTGCCCTCAGCCGGACGCAACGCCGACCATTTCGAGCGGGCGGGGCTAGCTGCTCAAGGTATTTTATCCTTCAGCCATTCCTTACCTTCGCATCATTTTTTAAGGGGCTTATGCGCACGTAATATAGAGGCTGACTATTAAAGACATGAACCAGTATACCGAGATGACGGTGTGGTGTCTGGTATTGGGTGCGTCGGAGACTCTGGTTCGGTTCCTACGCCTTGTCAGACCGCAGGGTGGCTTCCCGACAATATAACGGTTGGAGTTGGTTGCACTTGAGTATTAGGCCTCCTAGGCAGAACATTCCTTACAGGCAAGGCAGATGAGGATAATCATGAAACAGTCAATGGATGGGTTTACTATACCTTTCAGTTTCGAACCATTCGCCGTGAGGCTTAACACATCTCAGGGCCTATTGGATATAACCAACTTGGCAAGGAAGGCAATGTCAAATTGCTATGGTAGCATCCCGCCAACAAAGCCGAAAGTCTTTGCGAACCATGCTTTGTTCCAAGGTTGTGCAGTCCCCTCGTGGCCCTGTGTAAATCTGCTTGCAGGCCGGTCTGGTTTGCCATTCGCCCGAGCCACATATAACATCCTCAGTCCAGAAGCTTTCCTCCAGTTCTCTTCGCAGAGTCCAGCGTAGAGAATGAATGCTGGGATGCTTCTGTTGTGATCTGAGTATGACTTAATCCTCCAGACTGTTAAATTATGGTAGGTCATGCTGTAGGGTGTGTGAACAATGCAGGAGAAAGAGAGGGGAAGCACAGCTAAGGATGTGAATACTCAGGTAGACGTCACCTCTGCGATCACTTCTCTCTGATCATCACGACTATACATAACAAAGTCTTGCATATGTAAAGTTTGGCTGGTTATTGATTTCTTCTCGGGACTACTTATTTGCCTTCCGAAGTCCCCATCTTTCCCGTTCTGTCCTATGCCAGACGCCCAGCGGAAAACAATGCCAGGCTAGAATGATGACCATGAAGTCTATACCAACAAGTTTACACTCGATAATTAAGCCGTCGTTGTGGTAGTCAGGGTATCGTTACTTAACACGTGAGCGTTATGCCAGAAAACCGACGGTGTTCGACGGACCACAACTCCTTTTCCCTGGTGGCCTCCTTAGTCCCGTTTCTCATAACCCTGTCGCGCGTCGATCGTGCGCGCTATGCTGTCTCTTCTGTTCGAGTCGCTTCGGCCAGACCTTGCTGGGACCCGAAACCGCCGTTTGCCTGAGGAGACCATCCCGCCAGGATCCGACCCGATCTGGCAGCATATGATCCCAAGACGGGCCGATGCGTGCGGAACACCGGCCTTGGTTCCGCAGTGTAACGAGGAAAGCAAGTTCCTGTTTCCCGCTTCTCGCTTACCGTTTCATCGTCCCATGTGAGGTCATCCGGTGCTGATGACCAGATGTCCTCGAACGACTTTCGATGAATTGATGCCCATGAGACACAAGTCGTGCTTCAGGAAAAACTCGAATCCTCTTGAGCATGCATTTTACCCCGGCCCTGCAGACGGGCGTTGTTTAGCTCGCGCATCGTAAACTCGTAGGTAAGCATCGTGACAGTGGCAGCCGGCACCGCACGCATCATGTTGGTGCCCATGCCAGCGTAGAAGGCCCTCCAGCCCTCCTCGCGCAGGATTGTCTGGAATGTCCGTGCGATACCCCTGTATTTCGCGCTTTCCTGCTGCTGCGCCGCCTGCTTCTCCGCGGCCTTGGACGATGGCCCGCCGGCCTGCTTCATGCCAGGTATCCCACCGACGTTGCCCATAACAAAGTCGCTTCCAGACATGGGCCGCCGCTGGGTCTGCAGTCGTGTCCGTATCACCTCGTGCGGATAGGTGGCGCTGCTGGCCGCGATCTTGGAGAAGATCGAGGCGCAGAGGATGCCGAACCATTGTGCCTTGGGATCGGTGTTGGTGGGTGAGGCCCCCATGCCCTGGCCCGTGAACTTCGTCTTCAGAAACTCATAGGCTGGGAATTGTACTGCCACGTGGGTCAGACCCAGCAAGGCCGGGGTGAGACCAGAGTAGAAGGCTCGAATGCCCTCGGTGGTGTACATTTTCCTCGCGGCATCGAGTGTGGAGTGGTAGTAGCCATGCATCGACATGGTTGGGCGGGATGTGGGTGTGTTGGCGCCCTTGGGAAAGAGGGAGAACCGGTGCCTGTCATGGTGTCCGGTCTGTGACATGAGGCGGGTCTTGATGACCCAAATGGGATTGGTGACGACGGTGCTGCTGGCTCCTGCTATAATGGACGACCAGAAGTTGATCACAAAGGTGTTGTCTGTAACCTGTTAGCATAGCTCTTGAGAAGACGGGGGAGGCCAGTGCCCATGCTAGGAAGCACAGGGCACAAATGCGCAGGCCCAGGGGGTACCCAAAGGTCGGTCGACGTACGGTGATACTGGCCCAACCACGTCTTGCTCTTGTTGTAGACGGTAAACCAGACAGCCCAGGTTGGTAGATATCCCAGTATTATCGGACCGAGACCTCTGTACATGCCACGCAGACCCTCATCCCTCCATATGACACTGGCAGTGCCGACGAGACCCTTGTACATCCTAGGCTGGCCCACGTGCATCCCTCTCTCTATCTGGGCGAGGCCGCCCTGTGCCTGCAGCTTCGTCTTGATGACATCGAGGGGACAGGTCACTATTCCCGAGGTGAACCCTCCTATTGCACCGGCGAGAGCGTTGAACTGCGAGTCGGAAGCGCGGACGGCCCAGCGCTCAAGGGGCGTGATCCGGTTGGGGTCGTGCATGGTGGTGGTGGGGGCAGGAGGAGAGGCTGCTACCGGGTGCGACTGAGGAGGGATCGGCGACGGCAGTTCAGCAGTCGTCGGGTAAGTATACTTGGAGGCGGAGGAGGGAGGAGTCTGCCCATATTCCGCGGTCGAGGGAGCAGCGGACCTTTCCTCGAGAGACATTCCTCTTCCTCGGCGAGGAGGGGAAGTAGGCGGGATGCGAACTCGGCTTGGAAGGGGCCTCGCCTATGACGTTGGCGAGGATGCTGCTGAGAATGGAAGGGGTGGCGATGTCGAGAAGGAGGCTCGGAGGCTGGTCTGGTCGTCGATGGAGAGTGCGACACGACGAGACAGGGAGTCTTGTCAGCCTTGAGAGACTCTCTGGCTCTGGAGTTGGACAGGTCGAGGGGTCCCGTTGCCGGTGCGCGGGGAAGGGTTCCCACGCAGAGGCCGTGACGGTGCAGCTAGCGGTTATCAGAGGCCATTGACCCTGAAACACAAAGCTGGCTCTGGACGGGCACAGAAGAATTGAACTTGGGGCCGAGGGTGGTGTGAGGAGTGGAGGAAGGACGTTGACCTCAGACAGATGGTTGTCGGAGGTCGTCGCGGTTTGGCGATAACAGTGGACTTTTGGGTGGAGGTGGGGAGAAGCAGCACCTGGGAATTGAAAGTGCGCCGCTTTTCGTCGAGATGGAGTTGCAGTGAACCCGACACCGGGCGATGACGGCAGACTGCAGCAGAGAGCGGGCACTTTAGTGTACCACGGCAATCAATGGGAAACAAGACCAGAGAGAGCGTGTGCCCAGCTTGTTGCGACCACGGCAATCACCAGGGCCAGCAGTGACGTGCAGGTGCAGCAGCTTTGCCTGGAGCTGAGTTCAGGTTTGCCAGTCGACCGTCGGTTGTCACGTCGCGTCGAGAAGTGTTAGTGATCTCATTGCCTTCTGGACCTCTGCCTTGTGCTGCAGCACGTCGAGCTTGTTTGCTATCGGCGGGCAACTGTTATCAGCAGAGAATACTTCTGATAACAGAAAGCTCCCCATGTACCTATGTATCCTGTCTCGTTCTGCCTGAGCAGGTCTCAAGAAAGAAAAGGTAATAAAATCATACAAGTAGTCCTCACAGTGTTTTTTTTTGTGTTTTTTTTTATATTTTATGACACGGCCACCCGTTATTTACTGTAGAATCACTCCCCATAGAATAATATATTGGTGATCCCTCTATGGCACGACCTCTGTTTCTCTTCCAGCTCTGAGTACCCAAGCATACTAAGGTACCTTCCTCGGATCTGAAGTAGCGCACTCAAAATACCTCCGAGCTGACTCAGCAGGCTTACAAGTTCCGGTTCATCCTCGTTCGCCAATCAACTTCGTCTGGTTTGTCGACGCCAATTCCGGCTGACCTGACTTGCACCCAAGCTGTGCTCGTTGAAGCCTCATCGCCAACCCACACCAGCCGCCACCACCCTCACACTCACCGCACGCACGCGCACACACACACACACAAAAGCCAAGATGTCATACATTACTCTGGCCCCCTTCGTCGCCAAGCGCCCTTGGCTCAGCAGCGCCCTGAAGCCTCTGGCCAACTGGTACGCCAATGCCTCAGGCTACCGACAGCTGGGTCTTAAGTATGCCCCCCATCTCCCCCCCAAGCCAATTGGGGGGTGGGGTCAGGATTCGACACCGCTCAGAGTACTGACCGTCCTCGCCACAGGGCCGAAGACCTGATACCCGAGGAGTCCGAGACCGTCCAGACCGCCCTGGCGCGCCTGAACGAGAAGGAGCGCTACGAGCGCATCTTCCGCATCCGCCGCGCCGTGCAGTGCTCCATCACCCACAAGCTGCTCCCCAAGGGCGAGTGGACCAAGCCCGCCGAGGACACACCCTACCTATCGCCCATCATCAAGCTCGTCGAGGCCGAGGTCAAGGAGAGGGACGCCCTCGACACCATGACCGTCTATAAGAGGCACTAGGTGTGCCCGCCGGCCCCCCGTCGCTGCCGGTGGTGGCGGTGATGGCGGTCTGGTCTGGATCTGGGAACACGAGAAGATGCCGAAGACCATGCGCGGGAAGCTCAAGGCTTGCTGGGACGAGGTTGATTTCGCATGGTGCTTTTCGGTCGGGGAAGGCGAACCTGTGCGGCATCAGCCGCGACGAGCTCTGGCGGATGAGGGGTTTTCAAGAAGTGATCGAACAGGCGGGGCGCGCCGTGGGTGGTCGAGGGTTCACACGAAGCTGAGGTCGGAGAGACACTGTACCATACACAGAAAACTGGCATGAAGACGCGAAAGACAAAACACGGTTCTTAGAATATGCTTCCTCTACAAGAGGTTTCCAATGGGCACGGCACGTGATCTCGTTCCCGCGGCTTTCTTCACGAGCACGTTACGATTCAGGACTGGACTGTGAGCGATCTGCCCCCAGACCTGCATATCCGATGTGTCGTGCTCTGTAGTGACAAGCTTTCCGCTCTTGAGCTCGCCATGTCAGTCTGGCTAATGCTCCACAGACATGAGATTATCACCTCCCTACGAATGACCGCCCTGTGTCTCTCCCTTGTGAACAAGAAGATATGCGAGTGCCTACGACGTGAAGCTGTGGCATTCCAGACAGGCCCAAACAGCAACCTGTGTGCCAAGAGGACCCTCAAGAACTAGGACAACCAGGCCGGCCATTTCAGGCAGAGCCAGGCACTTTCCGCGACTCTGCGAGGCGGTTTTGGGCCACGTGAGACACAACCGGTCCATGAGAAGCCTTGGACAAGACCTCGCAGTCAGTAACAGACTGGCCGCATGCTCAGCATTCGAGGGTCCAGGCTCACGTCACTGCAAAGAGATTTTGGAAGTGGTAGGTATATATTAGTTACTGTCTCCCACAGTTCAGCCATACCGGCCTCCCTCCGATGGTTGATGCCTATCATATGTTCAGATGCCCCATGCTGTCCCGTTTCCTTTCACATCTGCACCTCCCCATCCATCAAACCATGGCTATGCACGAGTACACAACTCGAGCCAGGTCATCATTCCTCATCCCTCCACATGCATACATGCATGCATCAGCCTGGGACTGCACTCTCGACCCCGGTTTTGTCCAGCGCAAGAAAGACAGAAAATAGCCAAAGTCTATCGAATCCGAGAGATCCTTCCATCGAGCAAGGTGGGTATTCTCAGTCCGAAGCTGATTAAAGGTCCACGATGTTCAAGATTGTCGGCCAAGGGCGGGAGATCAGAGTGGGATGGCTCAAATCCAGTCATGCCTAAGAGATCCCAGGCTAGTCCAGGAAAGGTTCGTAATTATAAGTCGATAATCGGGTAGCATAGGAGGTTCGAGGTTACTTTTTGGGTGTCGCAAGACGGACCTCGATGCTCGAGAAGGGAATTCCATATGCCAGCGGACTGTTGGAAGGGCGACCAGTGTGGGCTGCCTTTGACTCGGGCGCCCATGGCGAAGACGAAATGTATGCCGAGATATCCGTTGTGTATGTCGAATTCATGATGAAACGAAGCAGTTAGAATCCCAAACCCCCACCGTAACTCCGTTTTGGTGTCGAAAGCCTGCCTGCCATCGTCGATAGTTGGTATGTGGCGCCGGCCCGTCCGTCCGTATTCATGCTCTTCGTACACAATGCCTGCGTCTCCTGCCGTCCGGTCTGGAAAGTCGCCGGATCGGTTTGTCGATACAAATAGGATGGAATCTGCTCTGATCCCGTGAGAAGTGAAAGTTGTTGTATCTGGTCCAGCACTATGCGTTGCCGGGCTTCTCGTCCGTGTCGATGTGCCAGACCACGTAGTTCGGCAGCCCGTAGACTTCGTAACCGGCCCGCTTGGCCATCTTTGCAAACCCTTCCGTCTCGGCTTGGTTCTCGAAGGCGTAGGCGGGGAAGTTGATGCCTGCAGCAGAAATGTCAGTTGTCCGTCTGTCAGCCCGAGACTCTAAACTACGACTAACCTGATCTGTGCACATCAGCCTTGACAAGAATGTTAACACCGCCAATTCCGTCTAGTTCTAGTTCGACGTCCTTATTATCGCGCCAGTCGCCCATCTTAGCCATGTAGGTGCGCCCGGTGTCGTACTGCTTGTAACCTATAGTTATCGTCAGCCACTGCTAGCACGCAAAGGGGACAGCAAGACCCAAAAGGTACCTTCAGCCAGGACAACGTCCTTGTCTAGCTTCGCGGCAAGCTTGCGGCCCTTGGCTGACTCAACCCAGGAATTGTAATCGACTGTTTCACGGTCAGCATTTATCGCCCAGCCCGCCCGGTCTTCTCGGAGAGGGCTGTCTCACATCGTCCTTCGATATCGCGACCTTCCTTGTAGCGGTGAAACCAGATATCTAGGAAAGGGTCAGTACTGGCTGTGATGATCTGGCTCCAGTACAAGACTCACTGGGGACAAGGATATCCCTATCGTGGGCGATGAAGTCCTCAATGATCTTCTTGGGGCTGTCCACGATGTCGACATCGCGCCAGTAGACCCAGGAGTGGTCGGGCTTCAGGGTGGCGGAGAGAAGGTAATTGCGAGCCCTGCCCATGGCCTTACGGCGCGGCCCCTGCGCCTCGAAGCCGTGGCGGTCCTCGACGCTCTGGCTGAGGTGGAAGCCAAAATCCTTCTCGACGACCATGGCGCTCCGGAAAGGGATGGTGTCGGGGCGCTTCTGTATCCTGTCAAGCTCCATGGCCAGGACAGCCATCGTGTCGTCGGCGGAATCGGAGACGAGGAAGGCGACGTCGATGAGGTGGTGGGGATACGTCAGCTCAGCGAGGAGCTCGAAGTGCTTGGCGAGATAGGGCGCGGCATCCTTCAGGGGGGTCAGGATAAGGATCCGTTCCTCGTTCTGCAGCGCCTTCTTGGTGGAGACGACCGGGTTGAGGTCGACGTGCTCGATGGTAGAGGAGTTGACATGTATCGGCCTGTGGTGGTTGAAGATGACGGGGGTCTGGAGGTGCTTATTCCACGCCACCTGTTCGTTGAGGGTCATCTCCATCGGCGGTTTTGAAGGACCCCAGCAGTAGAAACTGTAGGCAGGATCAGGTCAGTGACCGAATGTGTGGACATGATTGAAGTTGGATTGTTGCTGCCTCGACCCACCTCTGCATCTCAGAGGCCGATGTGCTTATGCCGCGCCATAATAGGAGGAGGACACCTGCGATGGCGATACACAACAGAAACCTTGTCCGTGTCAAGAAGCTCCATATGGCTCTCGTCGGTGGGAGACTGGCTCTTGCGGCCTTCCAGTTGATACCACCCTTTGGCAGAAGCATGGTGGAGGGGGGTCTTGGGTGGCCCGGAGCACCACCCAGAAGAGAGGTCGCGACAGGTCTTTACAACAGGGCCCAGCTGCGCGCGGTAAGGTCGCGATCCGTCGCCTGGTAGCAGGCTGGGAGGTTCGCCTCGTGGTGTTGGGAGGCAACGGACAGAAGCGTAGGATGTCTTATCGGCGGTGACGCGGCGCTTTCGCAGACGGTGACGGCGGTAGGTCGCCGGAAGTGGACTGTGCCTCGTCTGGTGTGATCCGGATTGAACGCGACGTGGACAGGACGTCTGTGTCTGTGTCTTGTGGCGCACGGTTGGTTCGGGATGAGGGGGCCAAGGCGAAAGGGGGGTTGGGAAAAGGATATCGCCCGCGGCCGAAGTAATTTAACACGACGTACTGGAATACTCGATGTGGCTCGTGATGCCCTGGCAAGACAGACAATCGACGTTGACCTGTGAGCGACAGATGCGATAGGAAATAGGAACAGACAGAGTTGAATCGGGCGATACCTAGGAGCCCTGGGAGTATGGGGGCAGAGGGAGGTGAGCACCCTGGAATTTCGCCCTAGCCCAGCAAGAAGGAATGGTGTGCTGAGCCTTCAGGCTGCTGCGCTGTTTGAACCTCAACGGCAGAATGGCCTAGGCGGCGCGAAATCACCGGGATCCCTTGGGCTGCAAGCCGCTGCAGCCTGTCAGAAAGGGCCCTGAAAAATACGAGAGACCGGGGGGCGCCGCTTTGTGGCTGGCCTGGCCTGCACACTGTCACTGTCCTCGAACCTTGCGCCGTGGGTATCGATCATTGATCGTGTTGGATGGGATTATATCCAACAGGCGTTGTTATCACGATCACAACTGCACCCACTGTAGTAACTAACATTGGCAGACACGTCTCCTGGATGAATCCACTTGTGTATCTTTGCTTCAGCCATCCTGACAGTGATAAGTCCTCCTGCACCACAGTAAGCGACAGGCTTCTGAGCCTTCCTGGGGGCTGTCAGACTGTGGAGCGTTGTACTGATTGCCATTACCGACCGCCGCATGTGAAATAATAATATCGACTGGGCCGGAGGAGCTCGAGATGAAATGAGCCGGGATGATGGATTGCAGGTCTCGTCCATGCAATCACTCGGTTCCTACCTTAAGCCACAGTGCAGCCTCCGGTAACGTAGCGATCCTCTTGTGCTGTTGCCAGTGTAGTATCCGGTTTGCAGCCAGAGATTAGGTGGCCTTGTTGGTAGTGTCTCTTGTGGATGTTGTAAGCGCTGGAGGGTACGTAGTATAATCCTCATAGATTTACTCATTTAACCGAGATCCAATTTTACACATATGCAGTTGGACTCAGGAATTCTTCTTCATGCTCTACCATAGTATAGACCAAACCCCCCCTATTTCTCTATACATTCTCCAATATTATTCTGCGTCGAACCCACATGTCTCTCTCCCTTTTGGGCTTTAGACTGCAAAGTCTTATCTGCAGAGCTATCACCGTCAACTCCCCAGCCTCAAAATGCTTCCTAGACCCTGAGTTTTCCATTCCTCTCTTGATTCCCCGCAACCTATGCCATTATTGTCTTGCACGAATGTTACAACCTCGTGATGGGTTGAAAAAGATGAACTTAATAGCTGAGATCCAGGAGCCAGCAGTGGGCCCTGGAGAGGATCAAGTCCTGCTGCATCAAGCTATGAAGAATCTGGCAGGGAAAGTTCCGGGATGGAGAGACTGGTGAGGGGAAATCCCGCATGGAATGGAAGCAGCCCGGAACACAAGCCACGTGAGTTGGCGGTTCAAGGGCGACCTGACTGGCCCCAGTGCGTCACGGGTGACATGCACAGGGCGCGCGTTCCACACAGAAGTCCCCAGTGCTGCCTGATGACCTTCCCCCCCAAACTCCTGTTGCTGTTGTGAGTGTGCTTGATGGTCGCAGGAAGCATCGAACTCATACACTTGACCCCAATCGCTTGGTTGATTGGCTTTTGCCTGTCTTTCTTTTTCTTTGCCGAGCGGTAAATCGCCAAGTCGACACTCAGTAGCATATGACGTCGACACATTGCTCTACAGCACTTCTCCTCCCTGGGCTCCTGTGATGGTCACACCCCAGGCCTCGCTTCGCATCTACCTTACGACCACACTGTACAGAAGCCGCTGGACACAGCCTCTCGTCCTCTCGAGGTTCCCAGTTTATTCACGCCTACTACGCCCTGTGCTCACCGCGCTCTTCACAATGACCACCCGGCGATCCGCTCGTCTCACCGCGCAGGCTGCGACCAAGCCCGTGGGCAGCGAGCCCCCGTCTTTGCCTCCTCCGCCAACCCCAGCGAGCAAGTCGCGCAAGAGGAAAGCAGCAGCCTCAGCGCCCGCTGACGACGGCGGTCCATCACCCGCGGCTCCGTCTACGCCCAAAAGACGAGCCCAGAAGTCTGGCGTCCCTCCCCCGGTGGCACAGCACACACCCAGCGCCGCCCGGCTCATCGCTGAGCCAGCCGTGTCCAATAAGCCCGGGACGCCATCCGCCTCTCAGGCCTCCTCCGCACCAGCCACGACGACACCCAAGCCCAAATCCCGCGCCGTAGCCCGCCTCGCCGATCCCAAGGGGACCAATGCCCCCCTCCTCTCGCCCGAGACGTCCCGCATCGCGGTCATCAAGCCCGCCCTCGAGGCCATCACCCCCAGCTCTCGACCCGGGGCGACAACAGCCACCATCCTCCGCAACGCCTGTGTGCACCTCATCGCCACCGAGCCCCGCCTGAAACCGCTCATCGACGCCCACCACTGCCGGATCTTCTCCCCCGAGGGCCTCGCCGAGAAGATCGACCCCTTCGAGTCCCTCGCATCTGGCATCATCTCGCAACAAGTCAGCGGCGCGGCGGCAAAGGCCATCAAGGCCCGGTTCATCGCGCTGTTCGAACACGACGCGGCCGCCTCCAGGAGGTTTCCCACGCCCTCGCAGGTGGCCGCCGCGTCCATAGAGACGCTGCGGGGCGCGGGCCTGTCGCAGCGCAAGGCCGAGTACGTGCAGGGCCTGGCCGGAAAGTTCAGCTCGGGCGAGCTGACCGCCGCGCTGCTGGCTGATGCGCCGTACGAGGAGGTGCTGGAGAAGCTGATCGCGGTGCGCGGGCTGGGCCGGTGGAGCGTCGAGATGTTTGCGTGCTTCGGGCTCAAGCGCATGGACGTGTTCAGCACCGGGGACCTGGGGGTGCAGAGGGGGATGGCGGCTTTCGCGGGCCGGGACGTGTCCAAGTTGAAGGCCAAGGGCGGCGGGAACAAATGGAAGTACATGAGCGAGAAGGAGATGCTGGACATGGCGGCGCCGTTTAGCCCCTACCGGAGTGTGTTCATGTGGTATATGTGGAGGGTGGAGGAGACAGACATCAGTACGTTGGAGTGAGGCGACTCTTGGATCCGATAGGGCTTAGCATTTGTATCAGTCGTCAGTCCGAACAACAGAGCACCGAGGCAGAACGGCATCTCGACCCGACGACACATGGGCTGACGAGTCGCCCTCCCGGGCAAGATCAGGACGCTAGAGCTTTCAGTTGTAGGGCTCAGGAAGATGCTCTGCCTGCTGAGGATCTATTCCTGCCTCGAAATCCCGATCCCACGTATAGCCTTTGCCCTACCGGGCGGGACGCACCACCGTCCAATGTACGAGGAGAGCCCCAGGGCAGCACCCGCCCAGCCCATCCGGGCTTCGGAAGACAGAAGGCCCTCCAGATACTCACCCTGCCCTCCGGCACGGCCAACGTGACCAATAAGCTCCCCCTCGTGCAGACAACTGCTTCCTGCGGGAGTATCTCGCTCTCCGTTACCCGCAAGGTCGAAACCGACCTGTGCCCGTCAGGCATTAACCCGGCGCCCAACCCCAAACGCACCTGCGGCAGACCAAGGGCTCAAGGCCCTGCGACAGCTCCGCCGCGCCCTTAGGTCGATCATGCTATCAGGCTATGTCATACAGTACCCAGCCTCGTGGCCCTGCCTGTCATGCCTCGCTCCCGCGCCTCGGGTGGAGAATAATGCATTGGCACGGGACCCCACAGGCGACAAAGTTTGGACAGGGGGGGGGGGCGACTTGCCCTCATCTCAGAAGCCCACGTGAGGATATTCAGGCCCAAGAAAATCCTTGGACGGAAAACACTGGCTGAAGAGGCCCTGCCGCACGTAGATCTAAATAAGACATGCGCCTCTTTATATATTTGGGAAACCTAGACCCTCCCCACCAACTAACTCGCATGTGTTGGCGCGGCGTGGCGCGGCAACTCAATGCATCGCAGGACCCCCTTCTTTCGCTGGGCAGGGACAACTCGGAAGTAAAGATCCGTCACACGCTCGTTGGTTGGTCCTGTACCAACGCGTTACACGATGGTGGCGGACAAGTTCTCTGGATACCTTATGTGTAGGTATGCTCGCACCATATGAGATTGGCGGATAACAGAGTTCCGATGGCAACGACGGATGCTGCGTTCCAACGTCTGCCTGCCCAACGGCTGGGCTCTCGGTTGTCCGACGGCGACATGACGGCTTGTAGATACGGACAGACACACAGCGACAAATTGTTCAACATCAAAGAAGGTTTATCGGGGATCACGGCCACACAGTGACGTGCTCGTCATCCCCTCACTTGGGTGACTGTCCTCGCACCAAACGTCGCAAAGTCATGTGGGAGCGGTGTGGCGTGGTGGGTGGTGAGGCAGCATCGAAGACTGTTTCGTCCCACACGGACTGACCGCAGACATCGCCCGCAAGGGAAGACCTCACCTAGGGTGAAGACGTCCTGTTGTAGGGCGTTCGTCACGGAGAAGAAGGCTTACACACTTGCGGTAGTTAGCCCGAGTCCCCCCCCCCCCGGAGTTGACGGGTTTGCATCTGCGCCACGTTGGTCGCACAGGTCGCCTCATCGACGGTGACGCCCGTGTAGATGTTTGTTTGACGTCGGGGTCGAGACGAGGCTGAAGCAGGTGACCGGCCGTGGTGCCTGGACAAGTTGTCTGAGAAACGTGCCCAGCCAGCCTTGGCCGTCGCCCTCGCGACCAGCCTCGTTGAGCGTCAGGATATGGCAACAAGAATTCTGTCACCCCGAAGAGCATCCTATAGTAGGCTGTCCGACAGCGGGTTATCCTGCAAGAGGTTACTTTATAGCAGATTCTTCCAGAACTGGTTCTTCGTGGACTGGTATCAGTGTCTCTCTGACGTAGCGGCCGCCCAGACCACGCCATGGTTTGAGAGTGTCGCAGAACGGCCTGCCGAGGCCCAATGCTGACTCGCCAGTATGATGTTTGACCGGGCAACGGCAAGCAAGCAGGGGCGTGTCTCCCGTCTCCCGCCGTGACGTGTGCCACTCGAGCTGGTGGTCGCGAGGGCACATGTGATGTCCATCGTGTCCATATTCTCCGAAGGGCAGGAGGACACAGACAAACATGGTCTGTCAGAACAGCCGATTTGATGCTGCAGAAACACAAAGGACGGTTATGGCGATGAGGTGCACAGCCGCAGAACAAGTGCCTGTGGGCTGGGACTTGATGATGTCGTCCATGTGGAGTCTGCAACCATTTATATCAATTGTCTGGGTTCCACGAGGCCTCTGGCTTGAACGACTGGATTGGAGACTTAAACGATGGTTTCTCTCATGTGAATGGTCTTGGCCGGCCTCCTCCAGGGGCAACAGGGGTGAAGCCGGGCACGTCGTGGCCGGACACTTAGGTACCCCATTGACCAGTCACCCCCGAAGTCCTCCCGACTTTCCCAGATCCTGATCTTCTACCCGGAGCACCTAGGGGGGTGTGCATATCCATCTCTAGCAAGGGTGCTGCGATACGCAAGATGAGCGGACCACTTTTCTGTCTATTAGAGTCATGATAAGGACCGACGACCCAATGTTACTTTATATGTCGTTCCATCGCGCGCGAAGAGATTCGAGGGGTTGTCATGTCGATGAAGAGCGTTCCACATACAGAAGGTTTGCTCGCAATCTCATCAGACCAGCGCCTCGACAAAAAGCGTGAATACGGAGGTCGGGGTTGCGAAAGTATGGCAAACCACGGCGGCGCCGACGAGTCGGGCCAGCCAGCCGTGCACGGACACGGGCACGCGCGCCGCCCGTGACGAAAGCGACGGTTGTGTCGGCAGTCGTAGACGAGATGATTGGGGCAGACGTGCCTCGACGGTGGCTTACAACCACTCCCACACCTCGCGGAGCAGTGGGCAGCTAAGTAGATCCCCTGCTGGCAAGCTGCCTAGCGCGCCCTTAGCTGCAAGATGCCCGCGGATAGCTCTCGCACTGCAAGCCGTTTGGTGGAGAGTCACACGTTAGGGTCTCCCGAGCGCGATAGTGCGATGCGACACTTGGCTCGTGTTTGCGAACCAAGAGGTGCCGGCGGGAAATGGCAATTGACTGCAAAAGAAGCACCGAGATGTGTGGATCTCACCAGGCCCTGCCGCACCGCATGCGAGGGTCGAGACGGCGACAATAGGCTGAAAGTGCGTCATTCTCATTTCCAAGGTTCGCACCTGGGAAGGTGAGTCTGTGGCATCAGGTCCGCCGGAGATGATCCAGCAAGGGGAAGCCAGCCGGTCGCATGAATGGCACGCCGCTGGGAGCCCCGAAGGAGCGCGGCCAGGGAAGCCACCATCTCACCTACCCGGCTGCCCGGATACTGTACTGCATTTGGCCGGGATGCCACTAAGGCGCTGGCACGCTGGCTAATGCGACCGTTTCTGCGGCTCGGCGAGACCAGCAGCTCTAGCCTGTTCAGTCCCGACCAAGCTACTATAGTAGCGTTCACGGCGGCCCCAGCTGTCAACAACAAGTGAGTGGTCGGGTTGAGATGGCGATTTGCGACCTGACGGACGACAGAAGATGAGTAGCCGCGTGCGTGGCTGCCGGAGGCGAAGGTCGTAATCTCGGTACTCGTTAGTACAGGATTGTGGGCCCAGAGACCCAGTCTGCCCGAATCAGAGCTCCGGGAATGCAGGATGGCAGGGCCAGGGCGGCAGGAGATTCGTAATCGGCTGATGCCGAATAACCAGCTCCTGGTTCACAAAAACCCGCTGTTGACGTGGTTTAAGAAATACAGAGGCGATGAAGCCCCGGCAGATGGCACATGGGCTCGAGATCGAACGGCTCTTCGGTCCAATAGAGGCGCGTCTCCTTGGCGAGGCGGCGTGGCGGCGTGGCGGCGTGGCGAGAAATAGATGCCACACGTTGTATGTATGTAAGTCTGGAGGAACTCGGCCGACAGCGAAATCCCTTCCCCCCCCCCACCCCATGTGGAACAAAGTCCCGTGTTATAGCCTTTATCTGCATTATGATTAGCGAGCCTTCCTCGTCTATCTCTCGCAATGTGGACTTTAGGCGTGACACCTCTTGTTGCCGCTACCCACAAGGGTCTGTAGGCAGACTCCTCGCAGCAGCAGCAGCAGCAGGAAGAGATATATGAGCAGATGGCCGATCAGGAGGAGATGCCGTTTCCCGAGTTGAGCGTGCGCGGGATATAGTGCGGGAAAAAAAAAGGCACGGTGTTCAGGCGGGGAGTGGACACCGAGACAGCCAACACATTCAAGAGCGCCGCGTCTTGATCTTCACGCCTGGTGGCTGGTAGAGCGACGAAAAGAGGAGCCATGACGCGGTGGACGAAGATCAGACGAAGAAGGACACGGCCATGGCCCTTTCACATGGTAGCTTGAATCCCTGGTGCCGGCGGCGAGATGGTATACCATAGGACTGTAAATAATCCCATAAGGAGTTAATACTACCCGCACGCAATCCGTAAAAGATCCCCTTGGCGCATACTATAGTAGAGTAGAGGGTACTGTATGTGGTGGTCTGAACCAATAATGGGTTCATCGATCGCGGCAGGATCTTCACTTCGAGAGACGCCGCCGTCCACCCCTGCTCGAGAAGTCCGTATTTTCGAGACACACCCCAGGCACTGCAGGCCATGGCGAGGTGAGATTTTCCCTGGTTTCTGTTGCATTGGGCGCTGTAACTCAGCCAGGCGGGCAGGGGATGGGAGATGGGACCTGGGCGGAGGGTGGGGGGTTTGGGGGGGTGAATCGAGCGACCGCCAGTGGCTCCCGCCTAATTTTTTCTCATTAGCTCGCGCAAATTGGGGCCGTTGCAAGGTAGGCCCATGGTGCCCAAGCCTTGTACGAGTCCAGTCCCCATCTGGCATCCGCAATCACTGCAATTGGGTCCCCATCCCCCATCCTCCCCCTTTCCTTGCCCTGCTAGCCGAGCCCTTTTTCCCACGGCGGCCTGCAACCTTGCACACGCTTTAATCAACACCACACCACACCGGCCCAGTCCCGTTCCTTCTTCTCTCCCTTCCACCCTTTTTTCTCTCTCTCCATTCCTCACTTCCATTTTCCTCGAGATTCTTCCCTCCCTCTCTTCCTTCCCTCCTTCCACTTCACGACACTCGCTACTGTCCAATATTTACCTGGTGTGGAGAGAGCCAAGAGGAAGAACTGTGGTAATTCGAGCCTACTTCCCGACCTAAACTCACCCCCCTTTTTTCCCTGCCGCGTCGTCACCACCGCCAGACCCAGCCCCGAGCTTCTGGAATCCCACGCCAATCTTCGACTGGAATTTTGTCAAGACACCTCGTATCGTAAGTACACACACATGCCATCGGCAGAGTCAGAAAATACCAAGACACCTGTCAACCCCGCCCTCCCAATCCATCGTCACTGCCCGCCCGTTTCCGGACTCGACTTGTTTTGTTTGGATAGCCTGGGAGCCACGGCAACCGCCACGACAGAAATCCACGGCTCATCTCGCCTCACCTTCGCCGTACCATCAGCCTGGGGAAGCAGTCTCGACCTGTGGTCCTAAAAACGTGGTTCTGCCATCAGTCGTCCCTGCTCAGAGACTCTTGTTTGCCTACATCTGAGAGCCCGCTGGGAAGGAGCCGTTCGAGGTCGATTTTAGAAGCACACGCAACCGCGAGGAAATATCCCGAACGGTCCTGTGCTCGAATCCATCAAAAGACATCTCGCGCTTCCGCTTGGCCTCCGGTCATTCCACCCAAACCCATCACACAGTTTTGGAGGTCATCAGGCAACATAAATACGTCTACGACCGAGTTTCTTGTCCATTCTCGTCCAGTCAGCCGATCCTGTGACGAAATAAACATCAGCATTCATCTTTCAAAGGCACCCGCGATATTTAAAACCCCCCACCCGTGGATCCTGGACCTGTATTCTCTTAATTCCCCCCCCCCCCCCCGGTCCACGAAACAACATAGCACAGCCCGATACTCGCCGAGGACATCGAGATTCCATCCCGACAGCCCAGCTAACTCATCATTTGGATCAGCTCCGCAGAAATGTTCTCCAAGATTGCCATTGCAGGCCTGTTGGCTGCCACCGGCGCCACTGGTAAGTTGCTCGACAAACCCACCCCACACCGCGTATGGTCTCGGGGGAGTCCACGCGAGCTTCACGGCCGACTGACACATTCCCTGCAGCCGCGTCTTCCTGCTCCTCCGCTACCTTCACCATCACTGCCTCGTCCGACGCGGCCATCGCAAGCTGCACCACCGTCACCGGCGATGTCGTGATCTCTGCAGATGCGGGAACCTCTGTCGACCTCGGCAGCGTCGAGTCTATCAAGGGTAGCCTTACTGCGGAGAGTCTGAACCTGATCTCCCTCAGTGCCAGCAGCCTCAACTCCATCTCGGATACCTTCACCCTCACCAACCTGACTGCCCTGTCCACCCTGAGCATGACCGCTCTCGAGACCGTCGACAGCATCATGTGGCAGACGCTGCCCGCCCTGAACTCCCTGACATTCACCACCGGTGTGACCTCGGCGTCCAGCGTCACCATCAGCGACACTCATCTGGGCAGCTTGGAGGGTCTTGATCTGCAGACCGTTGGCACCATGAACCTGAACAACAACGGCCGTCTCACCGAGATCGACCTGTCCCTGACGAACCTGACTGGCAACCTCATCCTGCAGGCCAACGGTCAGGACCTGAGCGTCACTATGGATAACCTCATCTGGGCCTCGAACCTGACGATTGCCAACGTCACCGAGTTCTCCGTCGCCTCGCTGGAGGTCGTGAATGGTTCCGCCCGGTTCGACTCCAACTACTTCACCTCGTTCTCCGCTCCCAACCTGACCCAGACCACCTCTGGTGACCTTTCCTTCATCAACAATGCCGACCTGACCAGCCTCTCGCTGCCCGTACTCGAGAAGGTTGGCGGCGGTGTGACTATCGTCAACAACACCGCCTTCCAGAACTTGACCCTTCCCAAGCTGGCCACCGTTCTCGGTGCTATCGACTGTGGTGGCAACTTCACCAAGTAAGTCGAGAGTCGTACACTGATCTACGTGCGTAAATGTAAGGTGTTAACATGCTCGCACAGCGTCGAAATGCCCGACATCAAGGATGTTGTGGGTACCTTCACTGTGACCTCCACTGAGGACATCGACTCCGACTGCTCGGCCCTTAGCTCGTTCGCCCCTGAGCCTACCGGCAACGGTGACATCCAGGGCAAGATGGTCTGCAACTCCAAGAACGCCAACGCCAACTCCGGAAGCGCCAGCGGTGGCTCCACCAGCAGCGGCTCCAGCAACTCGAGCAGCAACGCCGGCAACCTCCATGTCAACTCTGCCGTTGTCGGTCTCAGCTTCGTCGGTCTGCTGGCGCAGCTGCTGTAAAAAAGGGGTCTGTCCCGCATGATGAAGGGTTGTGTTGGGTTTTGGTAGCATTGATGTGATACTGCTTAAGGGTCAGGGTAAACAAACCGGAGGCGTTTTTTCCTTTTGCAACAAATTCCCCAGGATGATAGGATCTTTTTTTGTGTCTGAAGGTCTGGTCTGTTCAGCTCAGCAAGTCATCCGCACTCGCGCACGTGGTACATCGGAGTCACTTCTACGTACAGGAAAACCACACTAGACTAATAATTCCTCCTTTTACTCAACGTCTTTGAGCGTTTGCGCTTGCGTGCTGGTGGCTTTGCCTAATGTGTCAATGATGCTTATCTATCTGTCTTGTGGGGCTCGCGAGGGATTGATCCGATATTGAAGCAAAGATGGATAATGGCTGTAGTCGTTGGGTGCGGTGATGGCGATAGAGATCTGGAAACTCCTGGGAGGGACCGCCCACTGAGACTTGGGATGGAGGAGATGGACTCCCCGGGGTAGCCATCGGTACTCGTGTTGCGGATAATGATTCATCGGGGTAGTGTACATAGCTGGACGTCCCCGAAAGTCATAAGCCACGTCGATGGTCCCTTTCACTGCCTTCTTTCGACGTGCGCGCACATGTCATTCTGCTCCCACCTGCATAGTGATTTATATACCTCTTCGTTTTCGTCCGGGGGCCCAGTCCCGGGCGGGGTGCGACGAGATGTCCGTCGGCGTGGAAAGACCATGACCCGTCCGTCACCCATCATCATCATTTCCCACGGGTGACCGCGAGGGCCAAAATGCTACATGCATGCATGCATGCAAGTCAGGTATACTCCCCCCTCTCGAAGCTCCCGGCATCCCAGAAGCGGGCCGCGATCGCGTTCCCGTTGAACACCCTCCCCTCGAGCGCGTTCACCGCCCGCAGCGCGGACACGGCGTCGGTGAACTTGATGAACACCTGCCGGCCCGCGACGTCGATGTACAGCCGCTCCACGCGCCCGTACTTGTCCCCGCACTCCTCGCCGATCTCCTGCCCCAGCCCGTCGTTGATCTCGGCCTGCAGGTTGTCCATCCCCTCGAGCATGTTCCGCAGCACGACCACCTCCGACATGGGCCCGAACCTACTGCCCTCCTCCCCGCCCCCGCCCCCGCCCCCGGCGGCCGCGGCCCTCGGCGCCGTCCTGCCCCCGACGATTCTGCCCCGCCCGCCCGGCTCCGCAAAGCCGCCGCCCTCCGCGTCCGGGCGCTTCTTGCGCCTCTCGACCTTGACGGAGAGGGGGTCGACGATGCCGGAGGAGGACGCGCCCAGCCCGGACCCGGCGGTCCAGCCGTACTTGCTCATCAGGCGCTGCGCGAAGCCCTTCTGCCCGGGCCGGGTGGTGCGCGGCTGCTCCCCTCCGCCGTCCGCGTCCGGCATGGGGCTGTCGGCGGGTGGCGCGCCGAGGCCGAGGGCGGGTGGGAGGTCGAAGTCTCCCATGTCATCATCGTCGTCGTCGTTGCCAGCTCCCATGTTGTCGTGGTGGGCGGCGCGGGGCTGGGGCGGCGCCTCGTAGCGGACTGGACCGCGGGAGATGGTTGTGCCGTCCTGTGCCGGTTCTTCTGGTGGTGGCGGAGGGGGTGGGGGTGGTGGTGTTGGGGTATGTGTGGGCGGTGCTGGTGCCACGCCTGACAGCGCGAGGCGCCGGGCGTAGGCGTCGTCGCCCGTCGCGTCGTCGGGCACTTGTGCCGGCGAGTCTCGAGGCGGCGGCGGCGGTGACATCGGTGGTGGTGCGAAGGAGTACTCCGCGGGCGGGGCGAATTGATCTGGTAGATATGAATCTTCTCGTGAGCAACGACGAGGGCACCCAAGGGCCGACCAGGTCCGCGTGAAGGAAAGCAACTTACTGCCCGCCGCCATGCTCCCCTCCCCGCCCCCGTCCTCCTCACTGCTCTCCTCGGAGCTCCCCCTCCCCCTCCTGCGCCTGTGCGCGTACAGCACGCCCTTCCACTCCTGCACCTCCCGTATCCTCTCCTCGCTCCGCAGGTACTCGTCGACGTTGGTCGGCCGCGCCGGGTCGTAGATCTCGTCCCAGTCCGTCTCGCGCCGGCTGTTGTTGTGGTCCTGCGCGTTCAGCTTCTTCCTCTTCTTGGCGGCCTTGCGCCCGCCCCGCTGCCGCTTCTCGCCGGCGCCCCACTGCAGGTACTCGTCGTCCTCCGTCGCTGCCCAGTCGGCGAGCGTGCTGCGCTGCGGCGGCGGCGGCGGCGCCGGGGGCCCGGCGTCGGGGGCCCTGTTTGGGGGCGGGTCGGACGGCGCGGCGGCCGCGGCGGCGGGAGGCTGGGACGGCGGTATGGCCTTTGGGAAGCCGGGCTTCGGGAGCTTCTTCTGGCTGGTGGCCTGCGGGCGGCGGATGATGGGCTGGAAGCGCAGGGCTGGGGGTGTGGTTAGCCCTCAGGGAGCAGAACAGCGGCATCGGGGTTGCCCCCCTCTGGAGCTGCGGTCCGGGGGCTCTTCGCGTACCTGGGCTGGCCTCCTTCCTGGCCGCGTCGTCCCTGTCCCCGCTGTTGTCGTAGGGTGCCGGCGCGCCGGAGACGGACGCCGACGGGGCGTCGGCCTTTGGGTTGAGCAGGTTCGCGTACAGCGACATGCCGCCGCCCTTGGGCGGTGGGGGCGGCGCGGCCATGTCTCTCTCTCTCTCTCTCCCCTCTTTTTTTTCTTCTTCTCTTCTTCTTCTAGGGGTTCGGTTAGGGGGTCGCTTCAAGGTTAGGAGTGTTCTCGAGAACCCCCCGGCAGCGCGTAGGTCAGTCGGCGTAATGAGCTCCCGGCGTTTCTAGAGGGTTGGCGTGGGTTTATGTGCTATTTTGTAGGTGGCGGGACAGCCCTTCTCGACGCGGCGGCCGTTCGTGTTGGGGGTGCAGTTAATTAAAGCGGGGCACGCCTTGGTCTTACAACGAGATTCCCTGCCTCCAAGGGCGGATATACATAGTCGGAAGATAGATGCAGCGCACGATCCAGAGTATATATATATATATATATATATAAAAGTTCATAGCAGATGGTGGAGGAAACAGCCAATGATCCCTCTGGAGAGCCTGCAGGGACTTTAATGATCTTTGCGATTGAGTATGCCTCAAGCGTTGAGGCCAGCAGCGTACATTCAGTATCACAGTTACAACAGTTGCTGGTCCTCAGGCGACGCCCCCGAAACATCGATTATAAACAATCCTCGTAATCAAGACTAGATAAACAGGCTCATGGTTGTATAATACACTGATATGACAAGAGCCGCTCCTGGTTTGTATATCCAGACCGGCATCCTCCTACCAGCACAGCAGCGAAGAGATACACATAGACAAATGACGCGCAAGTCCGATCCTGTTGCAAAGAGAGGTCACTTGTCAAGCACGATGCAGGCCGGAGGGCCAGATCCTCACCCCTCCTTCTCCTCGGACTCCTCCTCCCCCTTGGCTTCCTCGGCCGCATCGTCGTTCGGCTTCTCCGCTTCCTTCTCCTTCTCCTCCTCCTCCTCCTCCTCCTCCTCGGGAGCAGCACCATTGACATCACCGGACTCGACCAGCTTCTTGACGGCCTGGACGGTCCCCGCCGGGCTGCCGGGCTCGGCCAGGAGCACCTTGCCCGCCTTGTCCACGACGAAGACGCCCCTTTGGGTGCCGCTGGGGGCCTTGCTCAGGCCGATCGCGGAGATCAGGCTGGCCTTGGGGTCACACAGCAGGGGGTAGGGCAGCTTCTGCTTCTCCTTGAAGGTGGTGTTGCTCTTGGGCGAGTCCCGGGACAGGCCGTAGATGGCGAGGCCGCCGGCAGTCAGGGGCTCATAGGAATCCCGGAACATGCAGGCCTGGTTGGTGCACCCGGGGGTTGAGGCCTTGGGGTAGGTGAAGAGGACAACACCAGATCCGGACTTCTCAAGCAGGGAGCCAAGGGTGGTGGCGGCCCCGTCGTTGAGGGTCACCTCGCCGCCGAAGGTGGCCGGGTCGATGGTATCGCCGACCGCGACCTTGTTCGAGGCGGCGCCGTTGGCCTTGGCGGGTGCGGCAGCCTTGGCAGGCGCATCGGCCTTGCCCTTGACAGCCTCCTTGACCTTGGCTACAGCCTTGGCCGCCTTCTTCTTGGGAGGCTCGGGGGCTGGCGGGGGAGCCTTGCGCTTGCGGAGCTCAACGGGCATCCTGAGGGCTGCAGCGAGGGCCTGAGGGGATTTGTCAGCCCAGACATGGCGAGTCAATATGTATCATGCAGCTCTCAGGCGCGGTGTGCGCCGAGAACATGTCATCGCGGAGGTGGAAACCTACACACTGCGGAGACGTGGTGAAACAAGCAAAGTGCCGTGAGTCCGGAGAGCACAGTTTGGGAGCGGCGCAGGGTGTGCGACCACGAGAGGGTTGGGAAGCCTGGGCCTTGCAACAGCGTGCAGGGGGGATGAGGTGAGGTGAGGTGGGCAGTGGAAAGAGAGAGACAGGGAGACAGGAAGAAGGAAAAAAAGGGAAAACAAGTATAACAGACGCGGAAGGGGGACGGCGGAGGTAGATATGGGAGGTCGAGGTGAGGCGCGGTGGCATGGGATGTCGTCTGGGGCCAGAGCTCAAGCCAATCAGGGACCGGGCAGCGAGCTCCTCACGGTCCAGGTGTGTTGAGGGTTTCCGGCTGCCCCAGACTCTGGGGGTCAGACGATCCAGCTCTCGATGCGCCTCCGGGTGCGCGCAGTCTTCAGGGGCCCTGGGGCTGGGGGGGGGGTGGGAGAGAGGGGGGGCCGGTCCAGTCTTGCAGGCCATGATGGTCCTGTCTGGCCGCCCAGCCCGGGAACTGCCCAGCCTCTGGTTCTGGTCAACTAGCTCCTCCATTTCTAGGTTCGAGACCCGCGAAGCTTCACTGCACCCAAGGACAGATGCTCCTCTGGAATCAGACGGTGCAGACGGTCCCGCCGTCCCACCATGGGAATCGTCCCACTGACAGCACTGCGGCTGCTCCCAAGCGCGCCGGGACACAATCGTCTTATTGGGCGCCGTCACTATACACGTAGTGCCTGGATTGACCGTTGTCCCCTCCTGTGGATGGCCTGTGGGATCCTATCCTGGGTACACAAGTAAGGCTCACTCAAACACCGACCGCTGTACATGCACGCACACACAGCACGGCGAGGGGGGGTCCCTCTTCTTCCCAGGAGGCATGGAATTATTAATGCTGATCGATCAGCCCTGCTTGGCTCGATCTCTTGTCGATCCTCGCAGCCAGGACGTGCCCCGTCGGACAGAGCCACCCTCTCAGAAAGTAGCGGGAGACACTAGGGAATGCACACCTGAGCGCAGCCAATTGGTTGGTGAGAGGCTCAGGTGTGCTGGTAGGAGACTGGGCCGAGGTGGAATGAGCTGGAAACAGCCGTGACCCGGGCACGGTAGGGAGGGTGACATTGGGGTGGGCAGGCCGTTGAGGAGCGAAACGAGGCCCAGGCCGGCTCGAAGCCGAGAATAACGAGGTCCCCCAATTCCATCTCATTCCTCTCTCATAAACCCACCTGCCGGCCGACAAAAATCCGGCCCGGCCCGGGCTGAGTAAGTAGGGCCCTCGACCAACCACGTCACTGCTGTTTCCCAGGGCAGCCTCTCGCTTCGGCTCGGTGATGCACCTGGAGCAGGCCACCAAGCAGGTTGACCTTCCTCGACATCACGCCCAACGAACCCGCCCATTCCGGTCTCCGAACTCACCTCCCGCACGATGGCCTCCAAGGCAGTAGCGACGGCTGCCGCAGGCCGTGTCGTTCCCATAGCAAAGGTGGGCCCTCCTCTGAACCTCTCACGCCCAATCCCCATCCCAATCCGCTGGTGACCAGACTGACATCCTTTCCGACCCAGAAACAAACCCTCCAGTCCGTCGGCATCTGGGAGCGTATCCGCCGCGCCACCGCCATCGACGCCAACCGCTCCAACGGCGTGCCCCTGAACCCCTACTTCCGCTGGCCCACGCCCGGCGGCAACGACCCCCTGGCCTACGACGACCCCGTGACCGTCCCCGCCGGCGACATCGCCGACAACCCCTACTGGAAGCGCGACACCCGCCGCAGCTACCCGCGCCTGAGCGTCGTGGGCCAGGCCGACGCCGTCGCGCTGCTGACCGTCGGCAGCGCGCAGAGCCCCAAGGTCGAGCTGGTCGGCGAGGGGGGCAGCAAGGCCCTCGTGGCCGCCGAGGCCGAGGGCCAGGAGAAGGGGCTCGCGCGGGTGTTCGAGGAGAAGGGCGCCGACGTCGCCAGGGAGCTGCTCGTCGACGGCCTGCCGCCCCTGCCGAGCGGGCAGAGCCTGAAGAAGGGGGCGTGGGATGTGCACCCCTGGGAGCTGACGGAGGAGCAGAGCTATCCGAGCAAGTAAGTTCTTCCACGGCGATACCGAGGCTGCTCGTTTACGCGGCGTTGCTAACCCATATGGAACAGATACCCGTGCCGCACGTTCCAGTGAGGGCAGGGCTTTCGGGTACGGCACGAGGCAGCGGGGCATTTACAAAAGTCACAATACCGTGAATAAATAAAATGAAAAAAAAAAAAATCAAAATCAAAATTGGCATAGACATTGATTTACCAAGATCCTAATCTCCTAGCGTCCTTCCCCCCCCCCCCCCCCGGTGGGCATTATAACTGAGTCTTGAGACCGCGGATGATGGGTGAACATGTTGGGTGAAGGCATCCCTCTCCATCTCACTGTCCCTCAGTTCGATATCTCAGCGTCTCCTGATGGGCAAGGTTTGTAATACGTTCATGACAGTCCTTCAGACCGTCATTCATCCCATGGTCACCTGAGAGATAGGCCAAGGCTGAGGCTGCCAATTGACAACCCTCAACTCAACATATGCAGGTCAGATGAGGGGCCTCACGAAAAATGTGTACATTGTCACAGATTGCAGCGACAATATGGATATCAGGGAACACCCATCACCGAGACAAAGGCCTCTCGCGTTGCTCGCCGTTGGACAGAAGTCTTGAATGGATTGTCAAGTATGATCACTGCGATCCCAAAAATAGCACGACACGACCGAGACTTGAACCGCGCACTAGGGACGTCCGTCTGAAAGGCGATCAGCGGCAAGAAGAAAAAGAAAAGGCGCGCCGTCCGTTACTATCCCTAGACTGCACGGTTTGGCCTGAGGGCTTCCAGTCCCGCCTGCCGTGGATCCAGTTGTTCTGGGAGAGCTGACCCAGCCCTTATAAGTTTACCTGAAGTAGCACGCGGCGGGCGGGCTACTTCAACCGGCTTCTGAGTCTGCACTGGCGAGGGTGTACCCCTTTGCTCAACATTAGTTAGCTAGTGTGTTTCATGGCAGCTCCGAAGCATACTTACTACACATCAGGAGTGTGACCTCTAAATTTCGTTTTGTTGTGGCCTCTCCCATTTCTCGCCCAAGTAGGGAATCAAGGAGATGTAAGCACAGCTCCATCCTGTGGGAGCTTGGCTGGCTCAAGGTGGACACCCGGCTTGCTCTTCGACATCTATGAGGAATGCAGGCCGTACAATCGAGGCCCTGAGGCTCTCGCGTTGGTTTCAGTCCTGTTGCGAGTCCTGTTGCAGGTCCTGTTGCGTCGCCGAGCCGACCCGTTGATCCGTGGCCGCGGCGCACAAGCTCGAGTCGAGTCGTCGTCTCGGCCCTTGCATGCGGCGCCTGCTCGCAGCGAGGTGGAAGCCTTCCATGCTGTGGGTTCCCGCGACAGTTGGTTCCTCAAAACTGCATGCCTTGCCCCGGAGTTGAAGAAGTGGAGGGATGTGAAGGCTCATCGCGGTCGCCAGCTTTCGCCGCTTTCTCGGCCTTGATCAGGGGGCTGCCCTCCCTCTTCGAGCTGTCGGCGCCACCATCCTCCCCGACGTTCCGCTCGATAACCCGAGCTTTTCCCTGCGCCCTCTTCACCCGGTCGTCAAAATCATTGACCGCCTCATCCGTATTCTCGGTGGACAGGGTATCCGGCTCAACCAGCGCATGGAGGATGGCGATGTTCTTCTCCAGCCTCGAGCCTCCCTTTTCCAAACCCGGCAGGCTCTTTCCGGCCGTCAAAGGCTCAGCCGTAGCAGCAGCAGGAGCAGCAGCAGCGGCTGATGACTGTGCTGGCTGAGGCTGGGGCTGAGGCCGGGGAAGCCTGTTGGCCCACACGACAGACTTGCCGTAGAGTCGCCCCGCCTCGACGAACTTCTCAAAGCCCTTCTCGATACCGAATGAGCGGCCCTCGACCCTCCCCGCGCGGGCGCCGTCGGCGACGCCCTGCTCGTAGCCTTCCGAGTAGAACTTGTCCTCGAGGTTGAGGACGTCGTCAAAAGGGTCGCTGGATGCCATGATCCCCGGATTTATCCCCGCGGAAGAAAAAAATAAAAGATAAAAAATTAATGAATAACTAATGGGCTGCGTCTGATGTGACTCTCACTTTGAATTTGACGAAAGCTTTTGGGCGTTGGGGAGAGGTTGATGAAGTGTGCACAAGTGCTTTGTGGTGTTGGCTGGAGGAGTTTTGGTTTTTTGAAAGCTCACATGTGATGTTAGTACGGTCCAGCCAGCCGCTCGGAGCCGAACACGGATCCGGTATCAGCCGCTGGAATTTGCATGAAACTGCCTTCGAAATCTCATGTACAGAGTATTACAAAATCAAGACATGATACAGAATCTTTCATGATGATGCTTAGATGATCAGCCCCTAGTTGTTTAGTTGAGAGATACTCCGGACAGTGAAAACGCGGATGAGACGAGCCATTCTTGAGACTGTCCGAGTGTTGCCACTCGTGAAGAGGCTTTCTGCCGTCTAATTCATGATTGCATTGGATCGAAAGACCTTTTCTAAAGCATTGGATGACTATTATGATGACCCTGGCGAGTAAATTGTCCCTGTGGAGAATTCCTCCCCTCATTCTCTCCCTCTCCTCTATCATTGCACTTCAAGTCAATCGCTCCAAGGAAGGTAGGCACAAGCACAGTCACCGACCCAGATGCCAGTGTAGCATCAAGAGAAAGAATTCAATTGTCAATACGTTACATGACGAGTAGCAGCTACAAGATGATTTCTACAGGCATTAGTAGCCCATACGAGAGGTGCAGCAGGCCGCCCATCATATGGCCAACCGCACTCCCAATTCCCGAAAGTGACGTCGAACAGACTCGTAAATCTGCTGCCAGCCACCTTGCGGTCTCGAGCGCTGCAGAAGTGTTCCTGAAAGTGTTGCGGATGGGTTAGTCAAGTTGTCCCGTGTGCTATTTTGTGTGCCGTTAGGATTCCGTGGGACCGTGATAAGCGCTCTCAATTCCTGTAAGTGATGTTGAAAAAAGACTGGTAAATCTCTTGCCAGCCACCTTGCGTTCTCAAACACTGCAGATCCTGCGCGCCGTTTGGATTCTGTGGGATCGTGATAATAAGCTGCTTATGGCTTACGAACGTAGGGGCTCGAAATCGATGCACCTATTTCTCTCGCAATGCCTAACATGGCAGCTTGGTTGTGAAGGCATGCCTTTGCTCACGGCTGCCGGACGGGCTGACCCAAACGCACTTGCTGTTGTTGATTCTTTACGGGGCACAGATTGACTTTAAGGCAGCCCAGCATGGGAGTGCCCTTCACGTTGCACTTAGACACAGAAAGTTCTTGAACGCGCTTACCTTGCGTGCTTTCGGATCGTCCTGGTGGTATGCGGGGTGGCGGCCAGACAACGATGCCGATGCATGGAGATGGGTTAATGACAGGTTCTCCAGCAAGGTGAATGGTGAGCTCGCGAAATGGACGTCTAAAAACATGCTGGTGCCACGGAATGGGATCCTGCTAAACGACCTGAAGCGGCTCATCTCCGCAGGTGTGGTGGACCTCAACCGGATGCTCTTCTGGGCCCTATCAGAGAACAAGCTCAACCTTTCCCAGTATATTCTGCAATTTTCTGAGGAGGTAGAGGGCTGGGGTGTGTTTGAATCCCGGGATAAAAACGGCTGGGCGGCCCTCCACCATGCTGCTATCAAAGGACAAGACGAAATGATCGCAATATTCCTGGATGAAGGGGCAAATGTCGATGTTAAGACTCTGGAATATGACTGGACTCCTCTCCTCCTGGCAGCTGACAATGGGCGACAAGGGGCTGTGAGGTTGCTATTGGATCGAGGTGCCCATCCCTATGCGCAGACACGGCAAGGGCTGGATGCGTTCAAACTGGCTGCGGTGGGAGGCCATGCGGAGGCTTTGCAGGTGCTTGAGGAGCACACTCACCGGTTGTCAACCCTGAGCACCGAACTTGTGCAAGACAGTGGAGCATGACAGTCCCGATGTGCTCACTTGCGGTCCGGTGAGCAATGACGCTCCCGCAACCCAGGATGTGAAAAGCCTTGAGAACACACCTAAGGATTCAGGTTCGTCTGCCGCGGCAACGAGCAACAATCAGGGTGACAACAATGTCGGAAGGGATCTCCCAGCTGGTGCTCACCTCGCCGGGAATGGCTTTGATGGAAAAAGGTTCCCAGTGGCACTTGGATCGTAAGTCACGGGATAGCCGGCAGGATGGCATCACACGGTCGAGGTAGCTGACGCTTGTCCAGTTCTGAATTGGGTCAGTCGGGGGCTCTCGATAGAATCTTGGCAACCATGCAAGACCCAAGGCAGAACTTTCGATTTCATGACGACGACAGGATAGTCAAAATCACCGTTCTCGACACGGGAGTTGACCTCACTCACGAAGACTTCTGTCACGCCAGGATCGTCCGGTTTGAAGAAGGAAGACAAGTTCGAGAGGAGGCGGAACCTCGCCAACCGGTCAGAATTATGGACTTAAGAACTTCTGCCGACCATCTGGGAAGAATGATCGTGATGTTATTGATCTAGATGGCCACGGAACTCAGGTGGCCGGGATCATTCTTCGATTGGCTCCCAGAACGGAACTCTACATCGCCAGAGTATGTGAAGGTGACAGGCATCGGGGCATATCTGACCACAAACGTCGGCCTGCTGGGACGAGTGATGGTTCCCAAGGTCTTCTCCTACCAGACTCTGTCGTCCGGGCAATCGACTGGGCCATTGAAAAGGGTGTGGATCTCATCAATCTGTCCTGCGGATTCTCGTCATCTGATCATGCTGTCAAGGCTGCGCTCAAGAGGGCCAAGAACAACAAAATTGTTGTGTTTGCAGCCATGTCCAACGATGGAGAAAACGACAAGCCAGCGTGGCCCGCGCGAGAGCCGAGCTTGACTATTGGTATACACTCGTGCAAGGATGAAGGGACGAGGACGTCAGACTTCACGCCACCACCGGTTCGCAACTCGGACAACTTCGTGGCGGTGGGGGAACGCATCGTCACACACTGGCCGGAGTCAAAAGGAGGTGGCTTCGGGCTTGGCGACGGGACGTCTTTCGCCACCCCAGTCTTCACCGCTATGGCTGCGCTGATACTTGCTTTTGTATGGCAAAGAAGGTGTAAGAAAGACAGAAACGACGCTGAGACCCTGTTCAAGCTCGGGGACATCCTCGAGACCGAGGGCATGGCCAAGGTATCGCACGAGATCAGCAACACGACGCCGGATGGCAGGTACTGGTAAATACACCCGGGGCTTCTGTGGAAGAACTTCGATCCTAGCATCACAGGCGTCGAGGACACGCCTGAGGCTCGGCAGAAGTGGGCGTGGGGTGTGATAAGAGCTGCCCTGGCCTAGCTTCCGCTGTTTCATCGCGCAGCATCCCAGCAGGAGCAAGATTCAACGAACGCAGTCAAGACTCGGCATGCGATCCATTTTCGCTGTCCCGTTGCTCCTGGACACATCACGCCCATCCAGACGCCCATCCAGAGCAGTGAGGAATTCTGCTCCCTTATGGGCGCCTGGCGTTACCGCAAGGATCGCCGGCCAGATGGATGTCCCAAGCCAACGGACTGCAGAACACACTGCCTCCCATCTAATGCATCAATAAGCCCCCGTTGGCGCAGACGACCTGCCCGGTGCACCACGCCGCATCCGGTGTACACAACATCCCCACGATGCCGGCAATCTCGTGGACATAGGCCGGCCTACCACCGCCCGTCTTGGCTTCCTCGACCACCTCGTCGGGGTCTACACCCTTTCGCGCCCTCATGAGCGGCGCGTGCTCGATCCAGCCCCTGATACCGGCCTTGAACTCGTCGGTGTTGGCGGCATACATGGGCCCCTCCACCGGGCCCGGGTTGATGGCGTTGAACGTCGCGCGCTCGCTCAGCTCCCTCGCCCAGACGCGCGTCATGGCCTCCAGGGCCGCCTTGGATCCGCCGTAGACAGACTGGCCGACGAAGCCGCAGTCCGACGAGATGGACGAGAGGTTGACGACCCTCCCCGAGCGGTCGGTGGGGAGATAAGGCACGGCGGCCTGCATGAGGAGCAGCGGGCCCAGGACGTTGACGTGGTAGGTGGCGTCGAAGTCCTCGAGCTTGACGTCCGGCAGCTTGTCGTTCCTGGCGACGCCCGCGTTGTTGACTATTATGTCGATCCGGAACTTGGCGTCCGGGCTGGGCGGCGAGGACAGGAACTGGTCCTTGGTGGCGGCAACGAGGGCCGACGGCCCCCTAGGTGTCCCCAGGTCTGCCTGTACGCCGAAGGTCTGGATGCCATACTTGCCCTCGAGCTTCTTGGAGAGCTCCTTCGTGAGCGAGGTCGAGGACCTCGATGTGTAGTTCAGCACCAAGTTGCAGCCCTTTGAGGCCAGGTTCTCTGCGATGGCCGCCCCGATACCTGATTGAGTAGTGTAAGTGGCGAGAATGGCTCGGAGGGAGACGTATGGCCTACCTACCCCTTGAGGCGCCCGTCACTATTCCCAGCTTCCCTGCTAATACTCTGCCAGCCATCTTCCCTCTCGGCCTTGAGTCAACAATGACCAGTGTAAGCTAAGCCAGCAGCAGGCAGGATGGGTGTATCAAGGGAGATGTAGGGTGAGAATTAGGCCAACTCAGGCAAGCCTGGATAGTCAGACTATATGTAAACGGAAGGACATATCTCAGGGAGAGAAGGCAGATCGAGATTAGCCCCGTGTCACGCAGCATCGTGAGCATCCCACCTCCCACCCCCTCCCCTCTTATACCGGCGTCCCGCTTGACCGAGCTGCGGGCTTGTGTACTACTGTAGTATGCAGGCGGGTGAAGCTCCTCCACAGGCGCTGCCCCGCTGTCGTCAGCAGGGCGGGAGCTGGCCCTTCAGGGGCCTTTCCCCACTATGCGCATCAACCGTGTCACTGTTAGGCGCTCCAGTCGGGTTAAAGTGCGCCGGCCGCCGGCACGACGTGTTGTATGTGCGGCTAAGTGGGTGCCCCCGAGGGGCCCCTCCAACTTTGCAGCTCTGCGAGGCAAGGCTGGGGCTGGGCTGCGGCATACGATTCTGCCCGCCAGACAAGCCCCCAATCTCGTACTGTACCCCTCCCCACGCCGACCACCTCTGCGACCACGGCAGACCTGATCAGCCCTGCGCAGACTCGCCGCTCACTTCTCTTCTTTTTTTTTTTTTTTTTTTTTTTTGTTCTCGCCTCATACAGACTGCCCGCCATGGACATCCGACTCCTCAGGCCATCGGACCTGCCCCTCATCCAGCACGCCAACCTCGAGAACCTCCCCGAGAACTACTTCCTCAAGTACTACCTGTACCACGCGCTGTCATGGCCCCAGCTCAGCTTCGTGGCCGTCGATGTCGCCCGCCCCAAGAAGACCCCCTACGACTACCCCAAGATCGTCGGCTACGTCCTGGCCAAGATGGAGGAGGAGCCCGCCGACGGCGTGCAGCACGGCCACATCACCAGCCTCAGCGTCATGAGGACGCACCGGAGGCTAGGCATAGCTGAGAAGCTGATGCGGCAGAGCCGTATGTCACACCCTCTCTCTCCAACCCCCCCCCCCCCTATCCCCCGGCGTGTGGAGGACTTGAGCGCATAGGATGGGTGGTTAGCGCTGATACAAGGCGAGGGGACCACAGAACTGGCAATGGTCGAGACCTTCGGCGCGATGTACGTCTCCCTGCACGTCCGCGTCTCCAACCAGGCCGCCATCCACCTCTACAAGGACACGCTGGGCTTCCAGAACGAGAAGACCGAGGCCAAGTACTACGCCGACGGCGAGGACGCCTACAGCATGCGGCTGGACCTGAGCTCCATCCGCGAGCAGCTGCAGGACCAGGCCGACGCCGAGAGCGAGGACGCCGACGAGGGCGAGGCCGTGGGCGACGTCGGGAGCGACCCGGCCAGGAAGAAGACGAAGAAGAAAAGCCCCGACGGCGCCAAGGAGGACAAGAGGAAGGTCAAGGTCGGGAGGGGGCTGGGCGTGGGCGAGCTGGTCGAGAGGGATGAGAGCAAACATACGTCGTGAGGGCCGGGGGGGGGGGGGGGCGCGCTGAGGCAAGGCTTCCAGTCTGGACAGCGTATGGAGGGAGCTCTGTGCTGGTGAGCCTCGTCGAGGCGCTACCGAAGCATGCGAGGACCCACCGCTGTGTGAGCCGGTCGCTGGAGGGCGGGCATGCCCACGGCGCATAGCTTTCGGGTGCGAGGCGCTTGGGACCTTTAAAAAAAGATAAGAAGATTCATGACACCGAACAAGGTAGACAAAAATGGGGAAAACTGCAAATTGTATAACGACGAGCCGGTATCGAAACTCGAGCCTCACCGGCTGTCGGCTGTTGACGACCTGGTGATGTCTTCGGCCAGTGACAGTTCATTATAGACTCATACGGTCCAATACACATGATCGTGACGACATTACAGCTACATAAGACATTGTTTACTCACCCAGGAGCCCGTCCCCTCCATGGTCCACACATGGCTCGGTTCCCATCTACTTCTGGAGTGCATCGAGCTCAGTAGCAAACTGCCGATCAGCCTCGATACCCAGCCTCTTGACCGCGCTCTCGAGCTCCTCAATCTCGGTGAGCAGGCTCACCAGCGTAGGCGCGCCCGGCTTTTCGTCCCAATCAAATCCGTTCCCCTTCTCATTCCCCTCCTTGCCCGTCCCCTCATCACCCTCGAGTTCGGCCAAGGCGGCCCTCTTGTCATGCAACTCCTTCCTCTTCGCCTCGAACGAGCGGTACAGAGCAGCCGAGGCAGCATGCGGGCCATCAAGGGCATCAAAGATCGCTTCCTGGGCATCAAGGTCCGCTTCCTCATCGGAAAGCCCGAGGTCCTCATCATCCTCGTGGCCAACATCTCGGGCGTGCAGGTTGTCGTCCGACGGCCACGCGCCAGGGAACCGCTGGGCGCGTCCCATATTGGCCCCGAACTCCCGGCCCCACTCCGTCATCCGCCGGCCCCAGTCCTCCATGCCGCGCTGGAAGTCGCCGTGCGGGACCTGGGGCGGGAAGCTCCCTCCCCGGCCGCCGAACGGGAACATGCCGCCGCCGCCGCCGCCGCCGCCGCGCCCGCCGGGGAAGAAGCCCCGACCGCCGCCACAGCCCCCGTGGAAGGCGAACGCACCCGGTGGTGGTGGTGGCGCCGGCGCCGGCGCCGGCGCAAGATGGTCGCGGCCGAACGGCCGTGGTCCGTGAGGCGGGTGGTGGTGATCCAGACCGCGCCGGCTGTCACCCCGGTGCCGCGACCCGCCCCTCCTCGCCTCGCGGCGCATCTCCCTCCCCTCGCGCTTGGCCTCCCTCTTGGCGCGGCGGAGCTCCCGCTTCGTCTGGCGCCTCTCGCGCCTCTCGGCCCGGCGGAGGGCCCTCTTCTGGCGCTTGATCTGTCGGCGCGCCTGCTTATGGTGGTGCTTGAGCGCCTTCCACGTTGCCATCATCGCGCGCACCTGCTGGCGCATGGCCTTCCTCTCCGCGCCGCTCGACGGCCCGGGGCCGTAGCTGCCGAGGGCGCCGTCCCTGGCCATCATGATCGACGCCCTGGCCTCTGCGACTTTGTCCTTGGTGACGCCGCTGGACGGCTCGGCGAGCCACTTCTCGAGGTAGGACAGCGCCACGGGCAGCTGGGTGTCTCTCAGGTCGTCGTGGTCTGGCAGCGAGCCGGCGTCGCTCTCGGCGTCTGAGTCGGAGCCGCCACTGCTGCTGCTGGACGAGGAGGACGAAGAGCACGAGCTTCGTGACCTGCGCCGCTGCGGGCCGCCCTGCCTCAGCCCTCCGCGGCCACGCCCGCTGGCTTCACCGTGGTCGGCGTGGTGATGGCGGTGCCGATGTGCCTCGCGGGACTTCTCACCCCGGCATCCGGGCTGGTTGTGCACCTCAAAGCCGGGAGGTGGCGGTGGCATCTGCGCATGGTGCGTGAAGATCTGGTGAGGGTAGCCTGGTGGCATCGGAGGCATGGGTGGCACCATAGGAATAGGCACCTGTGCCCTCGCTCCCGGGCTAGTGCGTCCCCCGAGGAGATCGCGCCCATGCATCCTCACTCCGGTGCTGTCGGCCACCAGGCCCCCGAACCTCACGCCCCTGGAATCAGCGACGAAGCTGTCACCGAACGCAACTCTCCCGCCGTTGACAGAGAGTCCCCCGATCTGGACACCGCGGCCTGACGTTTCGAAGCGGTTCAGGGGGTTGAAGCGCCACCAGCTGCTGCTGCCGCGGCCGCGGCCGCGGCCGCCCGGTTGCTGGTCCGGGGTATGGCTGTGGGTGTTAAGCTGGTTGGGGCCCGGGCTGTGGTTGAAGGTGCGATTCCATGAGCCTGGCATACGCGGCGCGTCTGTGCTTGCCGGCGGCCGTTCGATATCGATATTTATCCCTCGGGCCCCGAAGAAGCCCTCATTCCACTCGCGGACGGTATCCTCGACGTTCTGGCCCGGATAGTTGTTCACCGAGCGGATCCGCTCCAGCTGGGCCTCGACGGGCGTTCTGTCGCCGACGCTCCTGTCCGTCTTCTCATCGCCGCCCCTGGCAGACCTGGCATCCTCGTTGGTCTCGACGCCCTCCGCCCTGAGTTTACGGTCGATGAGGTGCTCGTTGCTCTCCGCGGCGTGGTTCGGAAGCAGATAGTTCAGGAACGTCTGCCAGTCATCACGCCGGACGTCGCGGCGGGCCCAGCCCTGCTGGTAGGGAAAGTCTTCGGGCTGGCTGCCCGCCCGGACCGTGATGGTATGTGTGATGTGTTCCGAGGCCTCGATGGAAGCGGGAACCGGCCGCAACTCGAAGTAGGCCTCGGCTGAGGCGCTGGTGAGGTGGTCCGACGCGACGCTGGCGGCGTTCTGCTGGTCCGGATAGCCCGGACTCAGCAGGCCCGTGTTGCTGCCGTTGTTTGGCGGCCCTAGAGAGCGGGAGGGGGAGCTCTGCGGCGTCAGCGGAGGTGTGTATATGACCTCGCTGCTGGACGCGGCCGAGGAGGCGTCGTCAGCCGCGGGAGCAGCGTCGAGGCTGTGGTGTGATGCTGTGCGCTGGCGGATGGGCAGGGTCTGCGACTGCCCTAGGAGTGGGGAGCGACCAGAGGTCGAGTAGATGTCCGTCTCCGAATATGGCGGCGGAGGGACATCGTCTAATTGGGGAGCCATGATGTCTTTGGATCTGTGGTTAGGAGAGGCAGGTTCACTTTTGGTCGCGGATAAGGCTGAACGTTGAAGGCATACGACAAAATGTTGAGCACGGGTGAGGAGACGATGGGGGAGTTGGTAAGACTGTAATGTATGTTTGCTTTTGATATGTGGAACACAGCCACAAGCCGCAGGAATGGCTTGTACGCTATACGCTCTGGGTGGGAGGTACTGGATGACGAGGGTGTGGTCACACAGCTCTGCCCGCCGCGAACACTATCCTCTTGTTACATAGTAGATCCTCTGCGCCCAAGAGTGCGTTTGAGGTCTGGATAAGCTCATTGGGAACCATCCAGGTGGAGTAACGCGGGGGATGGGCGGGCCCCTGTAGAGTGACCGTAAGACGGGCAGCATGGTGGACGCTGCCCGAGCGGCCTCCAGGCCATTGGACCTCGCTAGGATGAGGGGAACGGCTGGCTGGCTGTGCCTGATAGGCGACAACTCTGCCACGGCTTGGGACATCCCCCACCACGAGATGACTCCCACCTGCAGCCATGGCGCGCGAGCTGACGTGGCCCCGCAAGGCAGCACTTTCAGAAGCCACTGGCGGCTGGGCAGTTGGTGTGACCATCCAAGACCACCCAAGACCATCAAGACCATCATTAATAACATCCTGTGGGAGATTCTCAGGACGCGCGGTCTCAGGTGTGGATGCGGCATGCAACCGACCTTCTGCAGGAAATTCGGCTGATGCTGCCGGGCCTTGTCGGTCTTGATAAGGTCGACAGCCCTGTCGCCGCAGCCTTGAAAGCCCTCTCGATATCGGTGCTCGTCAGTCTGGATACGGAGCGCCTTCGTGAGACCAGGACTTCCGTCCTGTATGAATTGATTTCCTAACAAGCACTGTCCCAGGACCGATGGGAGTCCGGGTCAGACCAGATGGTATCTATCCTCAGGCGAAGGTAGCCTTGAAGGGGACCTTTACTCCGTGTCTTGCCTGTAATTCTATTTGGTCCAACCGAACTCTCGAGAATGAACTCCTTTTTACCCTCCATGAACGCCAGGTGCTGAGCCTTACGTCAACTGTCACAACCAGTCGCGGGAGGCCAGAAAGTCATCCGTACCAGCTTACAGCTTCCACCAGCGAGACGAGCTGCTTCGTGTCGGACCTTCTCACTGCGCAAAGAAATCGACGTCCTCGATCTTGTAGTGGTCGCCTACAATACCTTGGAGATGGTCCCGACAATGTGGACCCCTGACAAGGCTATTAGTGATTGCAACGCACCCACCCGACACTTAGTCTGGACTCACAGGTTCGAGATGTAAATATCAACCAGCTCCGGGGTGATATACTCGGAGCTCATAGCCCCGACGTCAACCTCCACCATCTGTCCATCATAGTCGATGAGACTTTGCGGACTTCCCAGGTCGACAAGAGCGTCAAGGTCTGGCTCATCCTCGGGGCAGAGCTTGTAGACCGCGCCCAAAACGATCACGGTCTTGCTGTGTTCGTGAGCAGCTCTTGCCGCAACGGCAGCTCCACCGTCAGCGATCACCGCGCCGTTCGCCGTAACAGCCTGAGAGTTCAGCACGACCGTGTTGACCTTGGGCATATATGCCATGATGCCACTGCCAGCGATGACTATTGACCTGACACCGAACTTGTTCAGCTGCTTCCGAAAGGCCGCATGCGGGGCCTGGTTGGTGGTCTTGGGGATCTCGGCACCGGCGATCAGGACTGTGAACTTGCGCCTCTTCGCTGCAGCGAGCAGGAACTTTTCCACCGTCGGATTAGGCTTGTAGGCCAGCACGTAGTGGCCGGGATGTATCTGCACCTCCGCGTAGCTGGAGATCTGCTCGTCGACAGAGACGATCTCGTCCTTGAGCTCCTCGATACCCTCGATGACCTCCGAACGCAGTGCCGATATATTCGCAACTTGCGCGTGGGACATGGGCGTCGAGGCGCCCGAGCCCCTGCCGAAGGGCGTCCCCAGCGAGCTTCCTCCGAACCTGGGCGAGTCGTGAAGCATATTGAACATGGACTGCGGAACGTGGAAGGAGCCGGTGGAGGTCAGTGTCGCGATACGAGGGGCCGGTCGATGGGGAGGCGAGGCGGGCGTGGAGCCCGGCGGGTGCTGTAGCTCGTCACCGGGCAGATTTGAGATCTCGGACATGGAGTCGTCGCCATTCCCCGCGCGGTCCTCTTCTGCCTCATCGCGGATCAGGCCGAGGACACGGCGTACTATGTTGCCGATGACCAGCTCCTGGGGTCGCGCGAGGACGAGCTTGCGGCCGACATTCTGGACGCGCTGGAGGAGCGAGTCGACGTTGGACCATTTGGACTTGGCGACGACGTGGAGGAGGATGTGGGCGGTTGCGATGGCGCACGGCTCTGGGCCGCTGATTTGTCTTCTCTTGAGGAGGCTGAGGCCTTCAAGTCAGGAGCGCATCCACGAGTATGGGGTCTCTTCTCAGCCTGTGAATACTCACGACACGAGTGACTCAATTGAGGCATCAAGTGGTTGGCCCTTGAGGGACTTGAGGAATTTCTCGAGAGCCATTGCAACCCGTGGCCTTAGGTCGTGTTGGACCGGCTGGAGACCCCTAGATCTTGTCGTCGTTTGTCAAAGTTGGGCGTCGCAAGGAGGGGCTGTTGGTATTGTACACTGGAAGTGGCTCAAGTTGGAGACAAAAGTTTGGTGGGGCGCTTGAGTTATGACTGCATTCTTTGGCGGGGAGCTAATCCCCTGCCGCTGCTGAGTCGGTATTCAGACGTTTGGCCATCCTGGGCGACCCAGGTTCAGTACTACTCGCCGTGATCCTATGAAGCATACCATACATAGTACACCTTTTTGCAGCCCATATGCTCACTTGCCTACAAGCTTCTGTATCAGTCGCTACTGGGCCACGAGACATAGTTGCGCGTACACCCATATGGGCCTAGATGCCACACGGTTGAGCAAGGGCTCGAGGTGATAGACACATGGACGATTATCGGTGGGCTCTGATTCCGACAAGGTCACTAATCTGGGGGACATGATGAGTCCAAGTCTTCGGAAAGTCTGATAAGTGTATATGGCCGCTACTGTAGGCTCCGATCCGATGCAAATCGTGCCTCGTCACATCATTACGCCCAAACTCTGTGAAGACAATTCCCCCCTCTTGGCCCAGAAGCCCCTTCAGCGCAACATGCTCACGCTCAGCACCAAGTCGCTGGACCAGAGATGGCACGGCCAACGCCGCCGACATCCCATGAAAAGTAAGTCGAGCGCATCATCACATGTGTAGGACTGGGGCAGAACGTTCCCTCGCTTCATCTTCTGTTCAGCCAAAAGTCATCCTGCCACCAACTCCTGCAGTCTCCGGCCTTTGTCGTAGCCTCTTCCCTCAGGTCCCGGAATGCACACAAAGGTCTTCGTGTGAGTTCGCGAGATTGGTCCTCTTTGACCTCCGTCCTCATACATCCCCTCCACCACAACCTGCTCATGCTCAGCACCAGGTTACTGGACTGGACAGAGATGGCAAGACCAACGTCGCCAACACCCTATGAAGAGGGAGTGGGGCACACCTCCGTCCTCGTGCAGTTATAAGTCACTCCAGCGCTGACCAGTTCATGCTCAGCAGTAAGTGTTGATTGCAAGGCCCACACCTGCCAAGAACCTACACCTAGAGCTAGTTTGATGGGTCTATATCAGGCCACGATAGCTTCGTTTCAGATAGTGCCAAGGGCCTCGTAAATATGAGCCCTGAACCAGAGACTCCGGAGATAGTTGTACATAAATAGCCTCATCAGCTCTGAAAAGAGAAGCCTGCAGACGATTCAGGCCCAGAAAGGGCCGATCTGGTCTCTACGAGATCTCACGATAGTCCGCGTGGGCGACGGGCAGACCCATCGCAATGAGCATGGAGGGCACCTGCGTGGAAGACCATGAGAAGGAGAGAGCACTCGCGCATTGAAGTCCGTGATCTTGACGTGCGCACCACAGGTCCCGGCTTCGAAAACTTGTCCACATCATCTCAGCACGGATCCTGCGGCGACAGGCCATGGGAAGAGCAGGCATCGGAGCTGCCAAAACGCAGAAGACCAACTAACAACGGCAGTCCCGAGGCCCTTCTTGCCAGTGGCGGCACCCGCCCTTTGGACAGGAAGTCGACGCGGTCAGGGGTGTGTGGACTTGCCGACGTGAAGATACAAGAAGCCGCCCGAAATCATCTTGAAGTCGCTACTCTTGTCGTCAGAGACTAAGCCTCTGGGGCTTGTCCAGGGCAGGCGACTTGCGCCAACGCACCCATTGATGTATGTGCCCTGATCGACTTCGACCGAGGAGCACCTCCTCACGGCAGGTCAGATACCTAGATTTGTCTCCCCCCAACCTCAAATCCCGAGATTGAAAGATGACTTCGGACTGGCACTTGTCAAGGTGTCCATAGACGGCACCTCGGCGGTTGGCCTGGGCGGCATCCGTGGATGCTGATAAAAACGCTTGAGCTCCAGTACCCGTGTCTTCCACTCCTTCCAACAGACAGAAATAGCAGCCATATCTGGAGTGGCACGGTGAGCCTGGGTCAAGCGCTTTGCACTTTTTAGACTCCACGTCGACCCAGCGCGAACCTTCCTACGAGAGTCTGTGCCTTACTTTGGTCGTCTAAATCTCATTGTCTAGTATTACGGCCTCGCAAGAAGCTTCTCTTTCATGTTGACCGCGGACATACTCTCCACCTCGAGGCCACACGATAGCACTTTCCGGTCGTCCTTGCTTGTTGAGGGGGGGGATTGAAGAGAGCGCTTGACCAACTGCCGTTCGATCACAACTGACGCCGAGGCATCTGTTCGTCTGCATTGGTCTCGGGGCGTGCATAATGGTCTTGCTGTAGGAGAAATTGCTGCGGGAATTGCTGCGGACAAAGATGGGTTACCTTGACAAAAAATAGCAGCCGACATCAGGTACCTAGCGGTTCATTCCGAGGCCCGGCTCTGGGAAGCTGGGACCTGAGGGCCACCCCCCGTCCAGATGGTGCACCTTGAACTACATCACAAGCACTCGCTAATAGTATAATATTATGTGGTCATCCGGTTCACCTACGAGGCTCGTCTATGAACGATATCGTACACCTGACATGTACACATGAGGCCCTTTTCCGAGACCACCATAGGCGGCCCCCTCTCCTCCGCCGTGGTCCGTCCTCTACAGCTTCTCCTTGGGCATGTACTTCATGGCCTGCCTCACACCGAGATCGCCCAGGACCTCCTCAGCACCGCCCTATCAAGATGAGTTAGCCCGGACGCCGCCAACAACAAAGACTGGCTTGCTGGGTTGGTTAACCTACCAGGATGGCATCGAACTTGTAGCCCCTGTTGAAGTTCTCGATCACGCGGCCCATACCGGACTGCGTCAGACCGCGGCCGCCCCAGATCTGCACCGACTCGTCTGCGATCTCGTGTGCCATCCTCGTACAGCTCATCTTCAGCAGCCCGATGGGCCCGCCGAGGTGCTTCGACTGCTCCGAGTATGGCATGTTGCACATTTGGTATGTTATCGTCTCGAGCCACGACTGGTGGGCCTCGACGAGGGCTATCATCTTGGCCAGTCTGCCACGCCGTCAGCTCTATCGGCCCTGTATCGTGCGACGGGTTACACTCACTTCAGGCGGATGACGGGCTGATCAATCAGCCTCTTCCCAAAGACGATTCTCTGGTGGGCCCACTTCAGACTCTCCTCGACAATGACCCGGGAATAGCGAACGACGGCACCTGGAACTCGTCAGTCTCGATGCCTTTTCTTCTCCGACCCCAGCAAGACAGCTGCCCCCACCTCCCACCTCCCCCCGGGAGAGCGGCTTACAGGACATGGTCCACCGCTCGTGGTTGAAATTGCTGAGGATCACGTAGATTCCCTGGTTCTCCTTGCCCAGCAGGTTCTCCACGGGCACCTTGACGTTGTCGAACGTGATAAACGTCGTGCCGGCAGCGGTCGAGTAGCTCGTCTTGATGAGCTTGGTCTCGACACCCTCGCCCCTCTCGATGAGCAAGACGGACAGGCCCTTGTCGGTCTGGACGCCGGTGACAAAGTAGTCGCAGAAGACACCGTTGGTGATCCACTTCTTGGTCCCGTTGACGATATAGTGCTTGCCATCTGGCGTCTTCTTGGCCACGGTCCGCAGCCGCGCGACGTCGCTGCCGGCGAAGGCCTCGGTGATGGCCAGGCAGATCTTCTTCTTGCCGCTGAAGCACTCGTCCGCGATCCTCTTCTTGAAGGCCTCGTCATTGGCGAAGTTCAGCACGACCGTCAGGCCGATCTTCAGCCCGGCCATGTTGCCGTCCTGGAAGCCTCTGGCCGCCGCCCGCACCATCTCCTGCGATACGATGAGGTCGTGGAAGTAGTCGAACTCGTCCGGCTTGACCGCGCCGCCCAGCAGGGGCGGGGCCGACCTCAGGTGCTTCCCCGGGCCCATGCTCATGTGGAGGAGGCCCTCCTTGGACATGCGGTCGATCAGCTCCTGGCTGATGTAGGTACCGTCCTTCTCCTTTGCCTGGGCCTCCGGCGTGACGTATAGATCCGTGAACTTCCTGACCGCCTTTGCCAGGCTGCGATGGCTGTCTTTGTAGTAGGGGCTCTTGAAGGGCGGGCTGAGCCAGAGCGGCTCGGCGTACGGCACCTTGCTCAGCTCGCCCGGGCCCGGGTTGGCCACCTGGGACCTCTCGCCCTCGACGGTGCCGATGGCGAGCTCGGAGTATTTGCCCGTCAGGACCTCGTGCCTGTGAAGGTTGTAGAAGGCCTCTGTGGCGTCGGTTCCGGCGACCTGCCGCAGGACGGCCTCGCCACCGGGGTGGGCGTCCAAGAAGTCCGAGACATCGTACACCTTGCTGTCGATGATGAACCAGACATTGTCCTCGCTGTTGCCCTCCTTCTTCACCTGCTCGCGGGTGAAGGTCTTGGACGGGGTGGCCATGGTGATGGTAACTAAACTTAGCCTCGGTACGCAGCGTCGGGGTGCTTGGGGGCCGGAGCTCGGGAACGCGCGAGGTCTCACAGAAGAGTAGGTAGTCAAGGAGAGGAGGGCGCGAGGTAAGGACTACCTCAGGGATGAAGGAGGCAAGCAATTATCGGTTCAGCCAGTGTTTGACGGATGGGGGAGGAAGTCTGGGGGGAGGGAGACGACAAAGAGAAGGCCTGGCCGCTTCACCCCAGATCAAAGATCGTGGAGGTGATTAGTGAAGATGCCTCGGCTCAGGACTGCTCCAAAAGCTTCGCTGGTCCTGGTCTGGCAGGTCGCAGCTCCGAGGGCCACCAGGGTGGGCGCTGACAACTGGAGGACATATCATTGGCTCCAGTCCCCCTCGAGCACCCCTGTCTTCCCCAGGTCTGGATGGCCAGGGCCTATTGTGGTATCCACCAGGGTCGTTGCTGGACCCTCCCGGGACCCCTGGTTCCAACGGAATGCTGTGCTGGAGAGGGCATGTGAACCACGGTGGGGGTCCCTCCCTCTATTCCATCTCGAGGGTGCCTTCTCACCCGTGCTGTCAACCGTCGTGCAAATCGAAACGGTGCGCTCACGTCAGAGCATAACTGCCGATCCACCCGCAAACATGACAGGGAGAGAGAGAGAGAGAGAGAGAGAGAGAGAGCGAGAGAGAAGAGGAAGAGGAAGAGGAAGAGGAAGAGGAGAGGAGAGGGCTGGCACCTTGCGTGCCGTGGAGGTTCAAGCTCGAGGCTGGCCGGCACCGCGGTGTGGGGCCCATTAGGGGTGAGGCCGCTTCACCACCAGCTGGTGACGGCGGGAAGGCTCTTTTCTCATGACCTCTTCTCGAGTACAGGAGGTGGCCACGGTATTTTTTGCCTTTCCCTGTGGACAGGATCTTAGCAGCAACAACAGCAGACTGTGCTCGTCGGCCTCTCAGAGCCTTTTCTCCATCGGGAGGCTCTGGCAGTGGTGGCAGTGGCAGTGGCAGTGGCAGTGGCAGTGGCAGTGCCAGTGTGGGAGAGGCTCAAAAATCTCGTCTTCAGATATCAAGTCCAGCTTTCCCCTCCCGCAGGCCACCTACAACCCTTTTTTTTAATCGCTCATGAGCCCGTTCGTCCTCAGGCTGGTGACAGTGACCATCCGCAGCGGCGCCCTCCGGACTCCCACTTCCCACAAACGGTACGTCTGAAAAGGTTCCATCTGTCCTGCCGGCCCTTGTTCTGCGAGCCATGGTTGGCTCAGAAGGCCCGTGTCCAGTTGTCATGCCAGATCCGGGGAGAGTATAAGTACCTGGACACATCATTGGGCCCCTCGCTTCTTCCTCTTCTTCCTCCTCCTCCTCCTCCTCCCCCTCCTCACGTCCCCCAACGCAGATGGCAGCTTCCGCTGCGGTCGCTGGCCGCCTCTACCGCGGCGGCAAGTCAGCCGCCCTCTAGATCTCCGAGAGGCGTCTACGGCATCCTGTTGCGCCTACAATGGACGCATCAGCCTACCCGCCATCATCAGCCATGCCCGGCTCAATGATGGGTCTTCCGGCTGCTGTTCGGCCAAGATACACACAATGCCAGCTGGCGTCTGTCGTTCTCCGATTCCTCGGGCAGCATCAGCTTCATTATGTGCCCCCCGTTCTGGCGTGCGCCCTCGCAGGATCATCTCATCTCGCCCCCCCCCCCCCGCCCACCCCCAAAATCCTGTCCGCCCGGCGACACGCCCGGGCTTGGCTTGCACTAGTCCCTGTCGTCACCTTTGCGACTGCCGTATCAGCCTCTCCGCCTGTCTGCAAGCCCCTCGCTCAAGTGAACGTGGACTTCAACACGTGCCCTTGTCCCTCAGGTTCGGCGCTCCTCGTTACCACCCGGCCACGTCTGCCATGGGGACGACTCAACATCGTCACATCCATCTGTAGCTTTTTTTTTATTTTTATTTTTATTTTTTATATCTCACCTCGTTGTCCTTCCGCCTTTCCTCGTTCCCTTGCACTGGCCCATAGAACAGGACAGAGGGCCCAAGCATACGCATGCGATCTGGCTGCTGCCGTCATCTCGTTACATTGTACACAACACAACGTAGTACGCTACATGGCGCAGCTTGAGTATTGTATTCTGTACAGCTACTCACGTCAGCCCACAATTCAACATGGATGCTTATTCCATGACCTGTACCAGACCGACTCTTCGTCACATGTCCCGGATCTATCAGGACCTGAGATCGATACACTTCCAGAGAATATCCGGCCTGGGTTCGAAACAGCTGGAGGCTCCGCAGGATAGGACCGAGGCGCAAACGAGAGTGAGTCCGGGGCTACCAAGTGCGTTCCAAGCGGGACAATGTACCTGTCGTCCGGTGTGTGGCGGATGCTCCGGATGGTATGGGGCCGTGTCGATGCAGCTTGCATGCCGGGGTCCTGTTCAGAACGCGCGTCTCAAGAAAGGCGACTTGAACGAGTCGGCTAATCGTAACGCAGGGTATGTATCAAGACGGGAAAGCACCTCATGTCGGCATAATAGGCGCGGGCCTGGCGGGCCTGCGCTGTGCCGATATCCTCGCCCAACATGGCGTCCGAGTGACGATCCTCGAGGGCCGCGACAGGATTGGTGGGCGCCTGTACCAAGACCGCCTCAGGAATGGACACACCGTCGATGTGGGACCAAACTGGATCCACGGCACCAAGACCAACCCCATCCTGGACATTGCGAGGGAGACCGGTACGGCCATGGGCAGCTGGGACACTGGATCGTACGTGTTCGACGAGGAAGGCAAACTGTACGGGCTCGAGGACGGGGAGAGATACTCCACCATGATGTGGGACGTCGTGCAGGCCGCCTTCAAGTACTCTAATAAGCACACGGCCGAGATCGACCCTGCCGAGAGCCTGCTTGACTTTTTCAAGGCCAAACTCGGCGAGCTGATACCCGAGACGGCGGAGGGCTGGCAGAGGAAGAGAGAGATCGTGCTCCAGATGGCCGACCTGTGGGGCGCGTTCGTGGGCAGCCCCGTCGAGAGGCAGAGCCTGAAGTTCTTCTGGCTGGAGGAGTGCATAGAGGGCGAGAACCTCTACTGCGCCGGCACCTACACGAAGATCCTCGAGCACATCGCCGCGCCGGCCCTCAGGGGCGCGACCGTCGAATACAACACGACGGTTTCGAAGATCCACGCCCGCGCAGGCCCGGACGAGCCCGTCCACGTCACCCTCGCGGGCGGCGGGCGGCTCGCCTTCGACCAGGTCGTGGTGACCTGCCCGCTCGGCTGGCTCCAGAGGAACCCGCAGGCCTTCGAGCCGCCCCTGCCGGCGCCCCTCGCGCGCGCCATCAGCAGCATCGGCTACGGCTGCCTGGAGAAGGTCTACATCTCCTTCCCCGAGGCCTTCTGGCTGGCCCCGGACCCCAGCATCGGCGGCCGCCGGATGGAGGGCTTCGCCCAGTGGCTCGCGCCCGGCTTCGCGCCCGACACCAACCCCCGGCGCTGGACGGTCGAGGTCGTCGAGCTGGCCTCCCTCGCGGCCGCCGGGACCACGCACCCGACGCTGCTCTTCTACCTCTACGGCGAGCAGTCCGCCCACGTCGTCTCGGCCCTGGCCGCGCTCCCGGACCAGGCCGCGCGCGACAAGTTCGTCTGCGACCTCTTCGCGCCCTACTACGGCCGGCTCCCCAACTACTCCCCCGCCGACCCGGCCTGCCGGCCGGCGTGCACCTACGCCACCGCCTGGCTCGCCGACGACCTCGCCGGCAACGGCAGCTACTCCAACTTCCAGGTCGGCCTCGAGCGCGGCGACCAGGACATCCGCACCATGCGGGAGGGCTGGCCGGACGCCGGCGTGTGGCTGGCGGGCGAGCACACCGCGCCGTTCGTCGCGCTGGGGACGGCGACGGGGGCGTACTGGAGCGGGGAGAGCGTGGGGAGGAGGGTCGCGGAGGTGTTCGGCAGGAGGAGGGGGGGTAGTAGTGGTGGTGATGGCAGCGTGGAGGGCGCTGATGGCGGCGGGCAGGCACTGGTCAACAATAAACGGTAGACCATGTCGGGATGAGATGTAGAGGTTGTCTCTCTCCTTTCCCCTCCCTGCATGTTTCGACATCAGCAGGGCAGGGTCTTTTTTTTGGGGGGCCAAGAACATCCCTACAGAATTTCCTCCTCAGCTTGACGATCGGTAAGGAAGAAGGCCGTAGAGAATATCATCAGCGGGGACAAGCCCCTCATCACCTCACCTCGGAAGAAGAGCCTCTGGTAGGCAGGTGGGTAACTTAACTCCCAGCCCCAAGGACGTGCAGATCACCCATCAGTCCAGGGCGTAACGAGGCTTATGTACAGCAGATGCAGCCCACACGCGAAGACAGCCAGTGCCCGCAGAGGTAGCCAGAGAGCTGGACATATCAATGACAGGTCCTCACGGCGGTAATAAAAGGACACCCACCTATCAGGGTATATATACCACGTCTATAGGCCCTCGCACGTCAAGAGTGCGTTCGGGAGGAGGGGCATTGTCATGCAAATGACTGTATTTTCTCTCGCTGTCACTTTTGTCCTCTGTGGGGATCCCCATCTTGAGGTCCTCGACCAGAGCGCAGATTCCATTTTCGTCCATCTGTTCCATGCCGTGAAAGAGCAAGTCATTATGCCGAGTTTTTTTTTAGTTTTTTTTTTCCCTCCTGAGAGTCCGTCGAAACCGAAATGTCTTGTGCCCAAGTCATACTGGTCATTCCAGCAGGGCCTCGGCCATCCCTGGACACAGCCGCAGGCGACATCCACCTCGCAATGTCGCGGTCTCGACACCTGTCGGTAAAGAAGAAAATAGAAGATCATATCCGAATGGTGAACAAAAGAAGAAAAAAAAAAGCCATGAATCATGATCCGGGGTATCCAGACGACCATCATCACCACAGGTCCCAAGTATCGGCCCCCACTCAAAGAGCCGCAACTTCGCATCCCATCGCGCGCGCATCAACAGCCTCCCTCCGATTTATCAAGTGCCGGCGGGTCATCGTTCATCGATCGGCAGCACCACCACCACGTCGACGTATAAGGTCGGTTGCAAAGGTAGAAGAGTCGTCTGTAGGCCGCAGCTCACTTAGGCCGAGGGGCACTCGGACTGGATGTGGCCGACCTGCTGGCACTTGTAGCACATCTTCTCGCCAGGCTGGGTGCCCTTGGGGCAGTCACGGGAGAAGTGGCCAGCCTCGCCGCAGTTGTAGCACTTAGAGCCATTGTTGCAGTCGCCTGGGAGGAGCCGTGGTCAGGTTGATGGCAGGTCGGGAATGGACACGGAGGGTAACTCACGAGACATGTGGCCGTAGCCGCCGCATGAGTAGCAGGTCTTCTGGCCCTGGCCCTGGCCCTGGCCCTGGCCGCCGCCGTAGCCGCCACGGCCGCCGCCGCCGTAGCCGCGGCTGTAACCGCCGCCGCCGTAGGAGTCGCCGCCCTGGGGGCAGTTGCGGGCGATATGACCGAACTGGCCGCACTGTGGATTGAAGTTGTGTGAGCCGGGGACATGGGGGACGGTCGGGCTTCTTGGGGGGCTCACCTTGTAGCAGTCCTGACCACCGCCGGTGTTACCGCCGGATTGAGGGCACTCGCGCGAGATGTGGCCAGCGGCACCGCAGCGGTAGCAGGTCTTGGTGGAGTTGTAGTCACCGCCGCCAGCACGGGGCTGGGTGCACTCACGGCCTGATGGGTCACGGTCAGTGGGCTGGTGTTATTTCGGCGACGGCCTGAGGCGGTCCGATTACTCACTGATGTGGCCAGGCTCTGTTGGCGAGACATGGTCAGCGCATGGTCTGGGAGCAATATCATGATGGGGGATGGGAAAAACTCACGACCGCAGTTGTAGCAGTTGCCGGCGCCGGTGTTGGTGGGTTGAGGGGCATCCATGATGATGATGGTGATGATGCGGTTCCTTGGTCGAAGAATTGGTGATTGACGGGTCCTGGACGGTCTGGAGGGCACAAGAGGTGATCTTGTTAGCAGGTGGTAAGGTCGAGTGTGTACGGGTGTGGAGGTTGCGACAGTGTGGGCTGCAGACGCGCAGGACGACAGGAAAAGATAAAAAGTCTGGGTAGGTGGGGTGGGGGACGTGGGCAAAGGTCGTGGTGGGGCGAACTTGCCCTTGGCTGCTCTGGGTGGGGCAAAGGGGCCGAGTTTTCCTCCGCTTGCGCTCGGAAATACGGGATTTCTCTCTTCTGCTTGGAAGGGAGGATTGAGGAGGAGAGGGCAAGGCCGGTCTGGGGGAGGACACGCTTGTCAGGCTACGCTGGGGGCGTCGCTGGTGGCCGTGGGCAGAAAAGGTTGGGACATGATGGCAGGAGGGTGGGCGACCTGAGTGAGGGGGGAGGAGGTCTGGGAGTGAGACACACAGACCAGGCAGATTAGATTGTGTGTAACACAAACAAATCCTTTTTTTTTTTTTTTTTTTTGGGGGTTTTTTTGGTGAGGGCGTCGGGGTCTCAAATTTGAGCCGGGCACGCACAGATCCAAGGTCAAGGGATGAGGATAGGGACGGGGGAGAATGGTTGGGGTGGCTGGCTGGGGAGGCTGGCTGGGCTTTGGTTGGGGACTTGGCTCACCTGGACGGGCAGAAGGTATGAAGTATCGATCAGGTCCAACTGAGGCTGTCTCAGTCGGGAGTAGAAGACTGGGTGGGGGTGGAGAGGAGTTGAAGAAGAGAGCAGGACTCAGAAAGGGCAGGGTGGAGGTGATGACGGCTAGTCGTGGCCGGGAGGTCCTGGAAGACCAAGCTTTGGGTTTGGGTCGGGTTGGGGTTACAGGTGACGACAGGATGACAAACCACACAAGACAGACAGGCCGCGGGCATGATCTGCAGGTCAATTTGTTCACCTGAAATTTTCCAACCCATGCCGGCCCAGTAACTGGGGAGAGATCTGGGAGCCGCGGCCAGGCTTTCGCACTCGGGTGCCAGGCCCTGCAGCTCTCGGGTGTGGGAAGATGTGCCCCGACCTGCTGCAGCACTGGGTGCAGGGGTGGTTAATCAATCAAGTCTGGCGGTAGGGGTGGTGGTGGTCTTGATAGAGGAGATTGTACATGTCCAGACAACAACAACAACAACAACAACAACAACAACAACAACAACAACAATCTACAGAGACCCATCGAGGCCTCTCTCACAGGTCTGATGTGTATCTGCCTGGAACCCTCCATGCCCTCCACGCCTTCCTCTTGGCCCTCCCCCTGTCAACGTCAACGCTGTCTGTACATGGTACACGATACTGGCAGCAGCGATACCACGAAGGCGACAAGAGCCTGATGTCAAACGGAATTTCGACTTTTCCATCTTCCTGCATCGGGAAGGTGGGGCTCTTCCCCTGCATCATTGCATCCGGTTCCCCCCCCCCCCCCAAGACTAAATCAATCAATATGTACTATGTAGTACCACTACACTGTACTCCCTACTATGGTCCTGCACAGCAGCCCACGCAGAGGGGTGGGAACGTTGGATGGAACCTGGATTGACGAATTCTCGTGGCCATGGCCGGCGGTACTGGCCGCAGATGTCTCAACGCTGCCTGCGGCGGGAGCACGTGAGGTTCAGATCCTATACCCCCCCCCCTCCTCAATCTCTGCCTATTCCTCCTGAGCCTTACTAGAAATTCTAGAGGGGATGTATTTTATGACATATATATATGGCTGGCTGAGGACAGGCCTGGTAAGGAGACACAATCTCTAGCTAGCATTCCATGTTCGTTGCACAAGAGAGATAGAAAAGAAGAAGAAAAAGAACGATAGTATTGAGGCCTCTCGGCGTACGGACAACGCCGTAGGTAGCCGTGTTGGTGGTGAGTGGCCCGGAAATGGACTGCACCACACTCTAAACCATCCCACCCACCACTAGAACCTCCGGGTTGTTTAGGTATAGCGCCCTACAGACGTTGCACCAAAATCCCCTCTCCCGGGGCTCCTGACGGGGCCACTGGCACTGTGTTTTCTGGTTTTTTTGGTGGGGGGGGGGGGGTTTTTTTTTTTTTTTTTTTTCTCTCTCTCGCCCGGCATGGTACTTCACTGTACGCCCACACCATGCGCATCTGCATACCTACTACGATACAAAAGCCACCCTCTGTCTCTTGTTGAGCGGACAGGCCTCGCATAGCTCACCCGCGCCAAACAATCCCAGGCACGCCCGGAACCCTTTATCGGGGGTCCAAACTCACCGCGGGTTACCTCCCCCCCTTCCCCCCAAGGTTCGGTCTCGTGAGGTCCTCATCCTGTCGTGCCACCGAAGACCGCCGACCAGTGCGCCATGTTCTTGATGGACAGGACGCCTTTCCTGACCTGCCGATGAGCGAACGAACGAGGTGTACCATTCTCGGGAATTCTGGGTGGTCTTAACGCCATGCCCAGGAGACTTGATGCCTTTGACAGCCTGAGCCGCTGACGTGCTACGGTCGACATGTCCTCTTGTCCTTGCAACGAGCCGTTGGACCATCCGACACTGTGGCCGACATTTTCATTTATTAAGCGTCTTCTATCATAACATGCCTCCTCGCCCGTCGATTCTATCTGATCTTTTCAAAAGAACAAAAGAAGGAAGGAAGGAAGGAAAAAAGAAAGAAAAGAAAGCATGGACTACTACAATGCAATCCCAAATTACAAGAACGGCCGGACCTGCTCCTCCTGCCACTCCCAGAACTTCTCCGCCTCCCCAGTCCCGCCCTCAGACGCCGGCCTGCTCGCTTTATACAGGTGTTTCCGGATCTTCATAAACCTGCCCCAGGGGACCACTAGACCGACAAGAGACACCAGGTCAGCCGCGCAAATCCTTTCACACACAAGACACTCTCGGGGGCAGAAAGGTAGGATAGATAGATAGGTACTCACCCCATTCCCCAGACCTCTCGATGGTCACCTCCGGCGAGAGCCCGGCAAACAGCTCCGTGTACGCCCCATAGATGGGCGGGTTCAGTATCGCCCACCTTATCACGGCTAGTATGGCCCTGGGGAACTCGCGCCACAGCTCTGAGTCCAGGTTGCCGGGGTTCAGCGGCACGCTGACGATCCCGTCCTCCCTGTGCCGCCGCGCGAACTCCACGCCCTGGAGGTAGTTCCCGGCCTTGGAGAGGGCGTACTTGTCGAAGGCGCTCTTGTCGACGTGGTAGTCCAGGTTGGAGAGGTCCACGCCGCCCGTCGGGGCGGCCGGCGCCTCGGCGGCCGACGACGCGACCCAGACGACCCGGACGGAGGAGGGGTCTTCGTTTCCCGCCGCCGCCGCCGCCGCCGCCGCCGCCGTGCGGACCAGCGTGGGCGTGAGCAGCTTGGTGAACAGGAACGTGCCGATGTTGTTCACACCCAGCTGCAGCTCGTAGCCCTGAGCCGTCCTGGACCCCTGGGGCGGCATCATCACGCCGGCGTTGTTGAAGAGGACGTGCAGCCTGTCCTCCCTCGCGAGGAACTGCCCGGCCGACGCCCTGATGGTGCTCAGGTCGGCGAGGTCCAGCTTCAGGAAGCTGAGCTCGCCACGCGACCCCGGCGCCGCGGCCCTGATGTCGTCCATCGCCCTGAGGGCCTTCTCCTCCGACCGGGCCGCGCAGTAGACCTTGGCGTGCCTGGCGTAGAGTACCTTGGCGACGTCCTTGCCTACACCCGTGTTCGCACCAGTAACGATGTAGACCTGTGAATGGGTAAGTTTTTTTTAGGATTCCCAGCCGTGTGTGATACCTGTACCACGCGTCGTCCTGGACTCACCTTGCCATTCAGGTCCCCGATATCCTTCTCTGTGAAGTTCGGCTTGCCCGGGAACGTCTGCGAGATAAAGCTGGCAAGGAATGTGAAGGGGTTGTCGCCTCGGAACATTGTCAGTGGTCTTGCTCGGCTGAGCGCTCGTCCTTTTGCCAGGTTCAGGTTTCGATGGGGTCCCCTTCGAGCAGGATTATGGTGGTTGCCAGAGCTTGAGAAGTCGTCACTAACGCAGCAAGTAACCCCCTTGAAATGCAGATGCGGTATGGTACGGTGTATTTTAGCTCAGCAATAAGTTGATGGGAAGAGTGGGTCGGGAATATTGCTTGTTCACCAGGCCACGAGCGGCCAGCGCCTGCCATGTTATATACTCGAAAGAAACCGCCACCATGATTGTAGATTATGAAAATTCATCCCAGTGCTCATGATCACAACGGCCCTGTAAGCCGGTCGGGCTCTGGCGTCTATCCGGGCAGCTCTGTCGCACTTCCTTTGCCGGGTGCGTCGCGAGCTGTTTCCGGGAGGGTTGCGCCGACGGCCTTTATAAGCGGCCAAGCCGCCGCCATATGCAAAAATCGCCGCCGCCGCCGCCGCCGGCGGGATCCGAGTCCGAACGGCCCCAACTTTGTTCTTTTTTTTTTTTTTCCTCCTTCCCTCCCTACCTGGGCCATCGCGCTAGGCGGATGTGATCACCGGCTTGCTGAAATATTGAGAACTACGAGCAACTCCCTGTCCAAGTCGGGAAACACGAGGAGGGCCTGGACAGTTTACGACTCCCTCGGGTACCACACCCTTCTGCTCGAACCATCCGAGGAAAAAAAAGAGGGGGGGGACACATGACGATCACACCACAATACCCCAACTCACATCACAGAGGAACAAAGGTCCATGTCCCGATATTCAACGTACCCTTATCATTCGTGCGCTTGTCATTCTAGTGTCTACAGTGAGACGAGCGCGATGGCATGTCTGAGCCTCCAACGGCAGCTGGACAAGATGCGCTGAGCCTGTGTGAAGGTGCTCTGATCTCCAATGACATATGGTATGCAACGGAGCATTTATAGTCCGAGTGCTATAGAAGTACGCGTCTGACACACAAGGTGGGGGTGGAACGTATCAAACGCCGTCATCGAGGTTTGCAATCCCGATGCCCTTGCCCACCATGCCCTCTGCGTGAAGGCTGTCCACCTCACTCTTGGCATGAGGGTTGACCAAAGGTGGACCATCGGGGCCATACATCTAGCCTAGCCCCTCGGACGGCGCGATCGCGTGTTTAGCGACCTGTAGAGCTAACTTTGCTGCCATACACAGACGATTCTGCTTCCTCGTGTGTTGGCAAGCTGTCATCCTCCATGGCCCTCAGTACGGGGTGACATTGAACCGGTATCTGGGTTCGGTATACGGTATTTGGGCAGACTGCAGCAACGTCCGGCAGTGACAGGAGTCACCATGGTCCGTGGAGTCGCCGTTGTCCCTAACCGTGCGGAGTGGAGCATTGATGAATGCATTGTCTTTCAAGTCCCGATTTTCTGGCGACCTCGCGGGCCTTCATACACTCGCGCTGGGACTACGCTGGCCGTAGCATCCTCCTTCACAGTGTCAGTCGGGGTCTTGGTGAGCTCAACAGGGGCCCTTTGGGCCTCAGATGCTTTCATGATGAGATAATGACTCCTGTTCGCTCGCCTTTGATCGAGTAGCCTTGCCATTTGGGATATTCGACTTATATTTGAAGTGTGGGCTTGGGAAAATTCAACGATGAAGCCACCAGTTGTTGGGTCCGGACCGGATGTGTCGGAAAGGCAAGCCAATGCAAGTGGTGATGGAGCGAGGACGAATGATGAGAGGAGTTCAAGAGGTACCTGGGTAACATGATTGCAAAAAGTAGTACTTTCCAATGTTAGCTGAAGAGCCAAATTGAGGAATCGGGAATTTGATACTGATGTTGAATAGAAGGCAGGATTTGGCAGCAAGGGGCTGAGGTGGAGGGGCCGAGCCGGAGCAAGATGTTGATGATACAGGGAGAAAACGCAGGTGCAGTATATATCAGACCAGATTGTTGTTTTTGGTCAAAACAAGTCCCATCTCGGTCTGTATGACACATTCCTGTGGCCACAGTTGAGGTTTTGGGGCAAAGAGAACTCTGGAGAGGAGTCCAGGAGTCGATCTACCACCTCGGGGAAGATACCCACACAGGCCTGGGGGTATCATAACATCTCCATTAGACGAAGCAGATGTCAGTAAATGGGAACATACATTTCCAAGCCCGCACGAACATGACGATCTGGTTCACCTAGTCTAACTCCTAGGCTCGGGCGTCTTCTTTATCACCCATGCACAGACCTGGGGCATTGCAGGCTGGCAATCTGATCTATTTGAATTCATCATCGCAATTAAGAAAGAGCTTTCAGCTGGGCCTTCCCTAGCGATATCATCATCTTCACCATACCTGATCAAAAAGCGAAGCCCTCGGTAACAGCATGAGAGGGTAATGAGTACCCTTGGGTTATCTTGAACAAGCTGGTCTGTGTACTCTTGCAGAAAACTGCCAGATGTAATGCGTGAGTATGGATGTAACGGCCCGCGGAAGCCAGGGCCTTCAGCTCGTCTCTGTTCTAGATTCACAAGTCAGTCTTAACCACGCTAGCAGGTAGAGACAACTACTTACCTCTCGCCCCAGCTATTGCCTAGATGTACGAAGAGCCCGAGGAGTTCCAGATAATCACCATTCTTTTCACCACACTTCCCAGCAACAAATGTTGATACTTACTATCGAGTCATGTCTAAAACAAAGAGACATGAGCATTGCTAGCTTGTTCATGAGAGTTTTATCTTGTTAGTCCCCTATTTCAAATTCACCTTCATGATCTTTGGGGTAGACCTACATCATGATTCAGTCACCCACAAAGTCAGCGCCTATATACCAAACTACTTCTTGCCACCCCTTATATCATCCCCAAAGTCCTTTAGAACATCAGTCATACAATCATAACCTCATCTCCAGGAAATTCTTACTTAGGCATCAAATCACTTCTCGACTTCTTGTCATCTTCTCATATTGTCTGTTCATGCTGTCTGTTCATGTTGTCTGTTCATGTTGTCTGCTCCTATCGAAGTCGCCTCCGGGCTCCTCCTCCACAACATCCGTCCTAGTCATATCATCATTCCTAACCTATCCTCACCATCCTCGATCATCTCAGTTCGTAAGAGTATGTACAAGAAGAAAGCTCTTCATATTTGAACTCTGTCATTCTCATACGAAATGATTCATCGTGTCAGCTATCCGGCGAAGCCTTCCTATAGAGCTCTTCCGAACACATTGACCTTATAATACGAAGTGCTTTGCCGCCCCAGCTACTTAGAGAATATCATCTATATTGATCTTTCTAATGCTTTTGGTCTTTTAATATACAATTTCATCGTCCTAGTCACCAAGCAGAGCTTTCTTGTACACACATCTCTGTCTCACTCACAGCGACCTGTCATAGCTGTACTATCGTCAACAGGCCATCATCGCCATCCTCGATTACCTAAGTTCGCATGGTTCCCGGAGAGCTGGGCCTTCACTTTTTAGCCCTGCCCTTCGATTATGAAATATCGCATCGTCTCGGCCGCCCCACGAAATTCTTCCACAGGGTTTTTTCCCCTCCTGACACTTGTGTCTTTCGAGCTGCTTCTTTCTTTCCCCAAACCAACACGCAACCTGAGGTCGAATACGGCCTCTCAACATCATACAAAGGCTCATCCAACACCGACAGCAGCATGCCTCGCAAGTCGAAGACCACGGCCTCCAGGGCCGGCCGCCGCAAGCTCAAGGATTTCTGCGGCAACTGCAAGGGCAACGCCAACAGCGGCAAGGACATCGATCTCGTTGCCGAGTGGTGTTGTAGCTGCCTCTCCGCTCTGGCGGTGGATCATACCCACCGCTGCGAGCACGACTTCGCCGGCAAGGCCCAGAAGTGCCTGCACTGCCAGGCTTGCCACTATGGCGAGCAGAAGCCTTGCATCGGTGTGAGTACCCCCACATATCCCTTGCCAATCTTCCTATGAGACACCGTCTTTGACATAGCAGTAACCAGGCCCCTGACGAGGCTAAGGCCACCGCTGCGCGGCTGGTCAGCAATGCTGAGCTTCTGTGCGCGGTCGAGCACAAGCTCGCTAAATTCCGAGCCAAGGCTGACCGGGCCTCGGTTCGGAAGAAGCCTGTTTATCAGGCTAAGGTTCGGCACCAGCAGGACATATTGGCAGCCGTGAGTAAAATCTAGACAATCCGATCACTATTGGAGTTCACGACGCTGACAGCCAAGGGCTTGTAGGCAAAGAATGCCTTTGAACAGGCTGTAGATCAGTGGCGGCTTAAGCTTGGCCCCTTCGACAATCAGTTCGCCGCTATGGCGCTCAAGCGTAAATCGGACGACCTTGCTGCCGGCGTGGATAAGGATCACCTCTTCAAGAAGACGCGTGCCCCTCGTCAGAACAACGGTACAGCCAGCAGCCTGTCTGGTGCTCAGCCCGGCCACCAGGAGGACAAGCTTCGTCAGTGCACCAAGGCTCTCAAGAAGGCTGAGACCGCTGTCGACGAGCTGCATCCTGCTCTGAGCTCTCTGCTACCCCGGGACGGTGCTGCAGGCCTGCCTGACGGTGAGGTTCAGAAGATCCTCAAGCAGCTGAAGGCTCTCGATGAGGCGTACTTCGCGGTCACCAATGCCGTGGGCCAGTTGAAGGAGGAGGGCGTCCTTCCCGACCAGTCCTTTTCCTCGGAGTCCGACACCGACGACACCGATGCCGACATTGCTGGATCTGCCTCCGTCTCTAACGACAGTAGCGACGACTACGATGACGAGGAGGAGGAGGAGGAGGAGGAGGAGGGAGACTGGGGCGAAGGCCCCGCCAACGCCTCCATGGTAGATGCCGAGATGCAGGACGCGCCGATGACGACTTCCGCCTTGCAGCAGCGGCCCATGCAGAGCAATGTCGAGCAGAATGCTTCAGGCCAGTGGGACCACCAGGAGTACATGCTCAGGCTGTAGTCAGGTCCTCGACGTTCCTCACGGACAGACAGCCCTGGTGGGCTCCTCCACGGACGCGCCCACTACCTCTCCCGTAGCTTTCCGCCGTAGACAGTTCACGGCGTTGGTCTTTGTCAACGAACAGACCCTTAATTAAACTTGATGATGACTTCGATTTCCCTTTTTTTTTTTTTTTTTCGTGACCGTTGCCTTCTCCTTGCATGCAGGTTGCGCCTCTGGGATGAGCCTTACCGCCTCTGCCCGTTCGTTCGCCAGCCCGTTGGCCCAGATTGCCTGCTGTTTGCAGCTGCACTCGACCTCTCGTGATCTTGACACAGCTTGCGCTCTTGAGTCTTCCCTGCCATCGGGCCCGTGCATATGAAGGGCGGCCGAGAGACCGTCGCCAGGCAGATAGGTGGAGTGCAGCCAGAGAGCATCCAGGTGCACGATTGTGCCAGTAACGTGACGCCCTTGAGCTTACCGAAGAGATCCTACCATCTGATATGCCATGTGCGATCGGAGGGCCAACGTGTGTCCCATAGCCGGAAGGGCGAGCACGTCGAGGGTAGTGATGGCTTCAGCTCGAAGATGAGATGTCGTTGGATGTACGGCCAGACCCGGTCGGGGTGAAGGCAAACTCGTGCGGCCATTTCAGACCTCATTTCAGCTGTACAGACCCGGGCTGGACAGAGCCTCGTCCACATTCAACGACACGCTATGTAGCACACAACCTCGAGAGGAACGAGACATGCAGGTCATTGCGCGGCACATGCACACCGTTCTATATGCTCGGATGAAGCGGCACTCCTGTCAAAATCCAACCCAGCTGACACCGCATATCATCCAGCTGAACATCGACCCACCAACCCAACTCCGGAAGCCAGCCCGCAGTCACTCACGATGCCCTCCCTCGCACACCTCAAGGAGGTTTTCCTCTTCCTTATCAACCCCTGGCTCTTCATGCTGGAATCCCTGACCCACCTGCCCGGCACCATCCTCACCCTCCTCCTCACAGGCCAGCTCTCCACCCTCCTTTCCCCCGAGCGGCTGCAGTCCGCCTGGTTCGGTCGCTTCTGGGCTTCCGCCGGCCCCGGCGTGCGCGAGATGGGCGAGGCACGGGTAATCCCCCTCCTCGATGGGCGCGTGGTGTCCGGGCGCGTTCTGCCTCCTGCCGGTGGGGACAAGACCGCTGGTGGCAAGGGCGTCAGCGGCGTCGTCCTCGAGGTCGGCCCCGGCCCGGGGATGTGGGCATCCGTCTTCGCGCACCCCTCGCTCTCCTCCGGGATCACAAGGATCTATGGCGTCGAGCCCAACGCCGCTCACCACCCCGAACTACGGCAGCGCATCGCGGCCGCGGGACTGTCGCAGACGTACGAGGTCGTGCCGGTGGGGATCGAGGACCTGGCTGCGAGTGGACGGGTGGAGAGGGGGAGCGTGGACTGTATCGTGTCGATCCTGTGTCTGTGCAGCATACCTGACCCGGAGGAACACGTTAGGCAGTTGTACGGGTATCTTAAGGAGGGGGGCAGGTGGTTTGTGTACGAGCATGTGAGGTGTGAGAGTGAGAGGATGAGGGAGTGTGGATTGCTCATGAGGGTGTATCAGGGTAAGATTCCTCGTTTCCTTTCCCGCGGCAAGACTTGCGCACCTCTGGCTGTGCCATGAGCGCGCACCCACAGACACGTTGGCGCCAACTGTGCGCTCGCTGTCTCGCCGTGTGATTCTCTTGGTACCTATGTGCTCAACCAAGCGCTGACTGGATCCCTCCACAAACAGCCTTTGTCAATCTCCTCTGGCCACACATCCTCGGAGGCTGCCAGCTCTGCCGCAACACTCCCAAGACGCTCGTGGAGGCCGGCACCTGGACGGAGATCGACCTAGCCCAGCCGGAGGACGAGCCGTGGTATCACCCACTGCCGCATATCCTCGGGACCTTGACAAAATGAGCCTCAACAAGCTCGTCAGCTGTCTCCGTCCCCTGAGACAACAGTGTTTCTGATATGAGGGCTAGAGGCAATACAAAGTAGCGGCTTTGTGACTGTTTATCACTGTTCATGATAAGACCGGCGCCGCTGAGCCAGCATGAAAGAGGTGCCGTATGACAAGGCGGTAGGTTGGGACGATAAACGGGGAAAGCATCTGTTAACCGCTGAACATACGGCTACTTATCATGGATAGCCGAGTGATTGTGCAAGATCCATAGAGTTGGGTTGCGGTAGCTACAACACAAGGAAAGCTGGATTAGCTGCAGCTCGGGGCGCAGGAGAAACAACAACACCATGGGTAGGCTTATTCAGAAACATCACCACAATCACCTGCCACTGGCCAAGGGACATGATCATATGAAAATTCCTATCGACTTGGAAAGACTATCTTGTGTGTTTAAGGGTGGTCGTTTCTATCCTCGAGGTCTTCGCACCACATTTTTATGAAGTCTCCTTTACAAGACCAAGAGAAACTGACTAGAAATCGACTTACCACAACAATCATCAAACCAGACTTCGAATTGGGATTCATATGAGAAATACGCACGAAGATTCGCTGCGCAGCTGGGTCGGACGATGCGAGCCAGCATTTACCAAGCGGTGCTGCTACCAACAGTACCGCCGTTGTTGTCAGCACCGAAGGAGTTACCAGCACCGTAGGAGTCGCCACCGAAGCCAGCATCGCCACCAGCATCCTGGACGACATCCTCATCGACGTGAGGGTTGGTACACTTGAACTTGAAGTGGCCCATCTGCTGGCAGTTCTGGCACTTGACACGAGACACTGGAACAATTTAGTACATGTGCCACTTCCTGTTGTCAAGAAGCGGATCTACTTACTATCGCGAGGCTTGGGACAGTCCTTGCCGGTGTGGCCCATCTCATCACAGTTGCGGCACTGGACGTTGGCCATGTTGCGGGGCTCGGTGCACTCCTTGGCCATGTGACCCTCCTGACCACAGTTGCGGCAGCCACGGGGGCCAGCCTTGGGGCAGTCCTTGGAGAAGTGACCAATCTCGTTGCACTTGCGGCACTCAACATCCTTAGCCGAGCGGGGCTCGGGGCCTGTGGTTATCAGCCGATGATCAAAGCATCAAGACAAGAGGAAACAGCACTTACAGTCGGCAACCTTGTGACCGGCCTTGCCACAGTTCTTGCAGGCGAACTTGTCAACACGAGGGATGGGACCTTAGGATGTCAGTGATCAAGCCTCAAGATGGGTCATCATCAAACTTACAGTCACGGATACGGTGGCCCTCCTCGTCGCAGTTGTAACACTTGACAACAGGGTGCTCGGCATTCTCGTTCTTCTCCTGAGTGCAGTCCTTGGAAATGTGGCCAATCTCGCTGCAGTTGGAGCACTTGGGAAGACCCAAAGGAACAACATCACCAGCGTCGGCCAGACGAGCCAGGACCTCCTCGTGGTCCTTGGGCCAACCCTCCTTCTCGGTCGGGCGCCGGGGCTTGTCCGAGAAGCGGTAGTTCACGGTATACTTCTTACCGAGGTTACCCTGCAGGTCCATGTTGCACAGGGTAATCGACAGGTTGGCCTTGACCAGGGGGATAAGATAGAGGCCATAGCCCTGAGAACGAAGAGCCTGCTCGAGCTCGACGAAGGTGATGGTGGGCTGGGCCTTGACATAGATCTGGATCTTCTCCTTCACCTCGTCCATATCCTTCTCGTTGATGGCCAGCTCAAGGAGCTTCCAAGCCTCCTCGCCGGTCATGGATGGAAGGTCGCTACGATCAATGGCGCGAGCGTTGGTGCACTCACTGGCCATGTGGTCTGAAACAGGTGTCCATTAGCATAATGAAAGGAAGGCGAGGAGGGCGGACCTTGTGTGGATGAACTTACTCTCCTGGCCACAATTCTTGCACGTGGGAACGTAGGTGGGGCAGTCCTTGGCCATGTGCTCACCCTCGCAGTGGCGGCACTTCATGGGATCAGGACAGTCTCGCAACTTGTGGCCGCCGCTGCAGCGGGGGCAGACGAGGGGTTCGGGGCAGTCATCGATGAAGTGACCCTCCTGCTTGCAGTTGCCACAGCGGGGAGGAGGAGCGGTCGGGCAGTCCTTGATCTGGTGGCCCTCCTTGTTGCAATGACGACAGGTGCCACTGAAGACCTGAGGGTTGGGACAGTCAGACTTGTTGTGTCTGGGTTAGATCTTGTCAGCCGCTTGTTGATGAGATCGTATGGGGAAAAGTTCAGGACAACAACGTACCCGGCCTCACCGCAGTTGAAGCAGGCCCGGTCGCCGGCGTCACCGCTACCCTCACCCTCACCAAAGCCACCATAACCATCGTTGTCGCCGGCGTCACCACCAAAGGAAGCAGTGGCCTCAAAGCCGCCGCCAAAACCGCCACCCTGGTTGCCGTCATCACCACCATCACCCCAGCTGCAGCCAGCGCCGGCGTCGTTCCAAGACATGTCGAAGGTGTCTTTGCTTGCCGCCAGAAAGTTCTGGAGACAAACTGACCAGATCTGTAATTCGGCGAGGTACGGTGCAGCCTGACCAATGAGATAAGCGTGGGCATCGATTTGCGACGATGGAGATGAAGACTCAAGATGGGGAAGCGACCAACACAGCGAGGCTACTACGGCGGGAAATGATTGTGTCTCCGCTCAACCGCGAAGAAGTGAAATGGAACTGGGGTATTGCAGCCTTCGGCAATGGTATCACCAACGACAGAGGTTATCCCAATGAGGTTTGAGAGGTGGGGTGGGAGAGGACCCTTGGGTAAAACAGGAGGAAAGAGGGAAGGAAAGGATGAAATGGGAAGATGCTTGTGGAAGGGGCTGTACAAGGCTTGAAAGGAACTCACCAGCCTCAAGTAACTCCTGTTGTTGTGGGTTGCTACTGAAGGGGAATGCCGCGATGTTGTTGTGGTGGAGATGGAGGAGTTGCAGGTCTGAGGCTGGGTTGACAGAGCAACGACATATGGCGAGGAGGAACCCAGACAGAGCTTTCTGCCTACCTTAACGAGGGGTAGAGGGGCAGACTGGGCAACAACATCATAGGGGCAGACCACCAGGAACAGCACAGGAGGAGGGGGACTTACTTCAAAGGGGGCTCGTACTCAAAGGTGCGGAAGAAGAGGATGCCAAGATGACGATGCTGCAGATGAAACACCAAAGTCAGCAGCTACAAGCAGGTATCTGTGGATGAAAGCTGGGTCGGGCCAGATGAAAGGACAAAGGATGCCCTCGACCAAAATTGAGTGGATGACTTGGATGACTGGGAAGAGGGAGGGAGGGAGAGGAGACGGGATCGAAGACGAGGACAAGGAGGAGGAGATGGTGGTGTTGGGAAGATGAGAAAGACGTACTCTGTTGCTTTGAGGAGAGGATCAGGTGATGGACCACACCCTTTGATGTAAGGTCCCAAGAGTGATCGAGTCCAGAGAGGCGGGGTATTGTTGTGGGTGGAAGAGGGAAAGGAAGGAACCAGAGAGAGAACTGCGGTTGGAATTCACAGACTGCCTTTTTGTGTTGGAAGGCAGCTTGTACTAATGCGCCTTCCCCCTTCCCCGTCTATCAGCTATCAGCTTGAAGACGTCGTAACCTCCCCCAGGGCTGCTCAGGGCTGCTCACGGAGGTGAGGAGGACGCTGGTTGCTGGGTGGTCACGAGGAGAGGTGCTCAATGCATGTGCTCCGGTGGTCAAGGCAAGGCATCTGGAGACAAAGCACCACAGGCCTGAGGGAGCCTCTGTCATCTGGAGCAAGCAAGCAAGCGAAACGACAAAAGGGCTCTGATTACGAAGGGAAGGAGAATCATTCTCGAGAGCAGGGAGATGAGTCTTCTTGGGCATCCTCAGGCCGTCCATCCTACTCAACCGGATGGGACGATAACGGAGGTCCTCGAAAAGAAGCGAAGACGGCTGCTTCACTACAGAGAATCATCAAATGCCATTGGAGACGCACCGGATGGGGCTCAGGAGCAAGAGCTTGGGAGCAGGAGACGTGCGCCATTCGGAAGCCCACCTAGATGTCGATCTCCCTCAGACTCGACTGTGAGGGAGCCGCCACGTGGACGGGGTGTCCGAGGCAGGCGGCCTCCGCGAGGCATGGAGGACATGCCACCTAGAAACATCGAGGCATCAGGTCAGCGGACATGTTTAATATTCCTCATACGGATGATACACTGGCCCGCAGGCCTGCGTACGCAGTCGGTTCAGGGTTTACGGCCTTGAGAGGCCTCTGGGAGAGCGAACCGTGCGGTGTGTGTTCCGCGAGAAAGGGCCGGCGTCTTCGAGGGATTACAGCGCGGAAGAGAGGGACCAGATGTTTCCAAGCGACGACAGTGTATTCCTCGAGCCTCGCCAAAAGGATATGGACGCGCTCTGATGGCTCGCTCGGATAATGCACAGGACTCCCGGCCTCTGGGCAAAGAATGGACACGATCGCCTATTTGACACTGCTTATATAGTCCCTGGATATGCTCGCGGCACTCGCAGAGTCATGGCCTGAGTTTAATGATCGTGGTGCTCCTCTCTCAGTACGAAAGCACTGTCATGGGCACTCAGAATCATACTCGTGGGACGATAGGTCCCCTTAAGGAATTCAAAGCCGCTACAGAGTTGGACGGAATGAACAGAGTGCCTCGGGCTCCTACGAACTCTGATGTACTTCCTCCTCTGCAGTGCCAGTGCCAGACCCTCGAGTTCCCTGGCAGACTTGAAGGCTCTGGATCAGCACGGCAGTTTGATGGACATATCTATATCGAATACACGCTCAGCATGAGAAGTATGTAAAGGCAGAACACTATGGCCTCTGAAGGCCTCGACAACCTCCCGGTGACCAGCCTGCGGCAGAGTCCCGCCCGACCGGCGCTGACCAACCGCCCAGCATCCTGTCAGATAGATGCCGTCAAGGCATTCTCTTATTGCATATCTGAGGCAGCTCCCTCAGACTGCGTTCCGAAGTACTATGTGGGTTCCGGGAGCGGCAGTGCTACAATGCCACGGCGACGTTGGAGGTAGAAGGACCACCATCCGCATGTAAGTGAACAATCACCGCCTGTGAGGCCCACGGCTCTCGTCGAAGAAGGCTTCAACAAGCGAATAGGCGGTCTCGTGACACCCACCATCGCCATGCTCGGCGCATGCGACTGGGTCTACCATCCGGATCGTGTCCTCGCGGGTGGGTGACACTGCGTCTCGCGCTGTCCACTGGGCCGCACTGCGACCAGACTCACCTTTCCCAGCCGCCGCCGCGGGAACCCCTGAAACTTGCCATGTGGCACAGGGGGCTTGTTGATTGGCCAGACCTTCAGAGCTAGGTACTGGTACCATACATAGTAGGTAGCTCTTAGGGGTCACCCTCCCCCCCCCCCACCGGTACTATGTATGTTCTCGAAGGTTGCCCCGCCGAGAGACGCGCCAGGGAGGATTTATCAGATGCTCAGTAGGGCAATTAATCTCGATAACAGGGCGGAGAGGCTTTCTGTCCGCGTAACACGGACAACGAATGCTCTGTCCATCACGAATTCTTGTCTGCGAATTGTTGGCAGACGCTCTTTCTTCGTCTCTCTATAAGATCCCAGTCATCTTTCTTCTGACTTCTTGTCATTGGGCTGCTCGAATCACTTAAAATCGGAGCAATCGGGTCGGTCCTCTTTTCCTTGGGGCTGGGGCTGTGTGCTGCTTGATCTGTTGGGAACTCGATTGACCCCCCGCCTAGTTTTGCCTCCGAATCGTCCAAAGTCGCCTTCGAATCGCATGATCTGGAACACATCCTTCCCGAGTGTCAGACCACAGCTAGGCTAGCTCCCCTCTGGGAACATCACAAACTGAAGAGGAAAATTCCGAGCAGCTCGGTCGTCTCCTTCACGACCACCTCCAGAATACATCTCAGCGCACAATGGCCAACTCATCGACAACCACGACGAGCGCCAGCGCAGGGAGGCGCAAGGCCGCGGCCACTGGCAAGGCTGCTGATGGTGGAGAGATCAGGCTGAGCGGTGCGGCGGCGGCGGCGGCGCAGACGCAGGACGAGGTTGATAAGCAGACACACGATTTCTTCTGGACGTACACGGAGGAGCCGCACAGGACGAGGAGGCTGGCCATTATCAAGGCGCATCCGGAGGTTTGCTGCCGCCCAGACTGAAGCTTCCCAATGCCTCACGAATGCTAACGGGCCGCCTCCCCGACAGGTCACGAAGCTCTGCGGCCCAGAGCCATTGACCAAATACGTCGTCGCCTTCGTCGTCACCCTGCAGATACTTTGCGGTTATCTCCTTCGAGACACCTCCTTCTGGTCGTGGAAGTTCTGGGCGCTGGGGTATGTCGTCGGCGCGACCGCGAACCAGAACCTCTTCCTCGCGATCCACGAGATCTCGCACAACCTCGCCTTCCGGTCGCCGCTGGCCAACAGACTGTTCGCCATCTTCGCAAACCTGCCCATTGGGCTACCATACAGCGCCTCCTTCAGGGTACGCCTCGCCATGTCCCTCGTATGTCGTTGAAAGAAGCAATGTACTGACAGGAGGATACACAGCCCTACCACCTAACCCACCACAAGTCCCTCGGCGTCGACGGCCTCGACACGGACCTCCCCACCGCCCTGGAGGCCATCGTTTTCGACTCGATCCTCGGCAAAGCCTTCTTCTGCACCTTCCAGATCTTCTTCTACGCCATCCGGCCCATGTGCGTCTTCCAGGTGACCTTCACCTGGGTGCACCTCGCCAACCTCATCGTGCAAATCGCCTTCGATTACGTCCTCGTGACCGCCACCGACTCCTACCAGCCCCTCCTCTACCTCCTCCTCTCCTCCTTCCTCGCGGGCTCCCTGCACCCCACGGCAGGCCACTTCATCGCCGAGCACTACGTCTACGAGACCGTCACGCCCGAGGCCTGCAATCCGGAGAACGACGTCCCCATCCCCGAGACCTACAGCTACTACGGCCCGCTCAACGCCGTCACCTACAACGTGGGCTACCACAACGAGCACCACGACTTCCCCGCGGTGCCCTGGACGCGCCTGCCCAGGCTCCGCGAGATCGCGGACGAGTTCTACGCGCCCCTGCCGCGGCACGAGTCCTGGGTGCTGGTCCTCTGGCGCTTCGTGTGGGACGCGAACGTCGGCGTGACGAGCCGCGTCAAGAGGAGGAACGGCGGGCGGAAGGTGGGCGGGCAGCTCGCCAAGGTGGCCGCCTGGACGCCGCAGGAGATTGAGGCGTGAGGGTGGCCCCCGACGGGAAATGGGACAGGTGGTCATAAAGAGGCGTTTGGCGTTTATGATGTCAAGAGCACTGTACAATGTAAATAAATGAAGAAAATAAATGGGGTTGGGGGGGGGGGGGGCGGGCTCAGCACATACTGGTGGGCGATTGAATCCTTGGCGTTTGCGAAGTGCTAGAACCCATGAAAGTGGGAGTTCCTAGATGGTGCCGAGGATTGTCATGCTCTGGAAGCTCAAGAGTTCTCATGCGATATGAAGGAAACAGAAGCCATGTCTGCCCTGGCTTCCAGTATCTCTCCACCGCCGTGATAGCTAGTCTCGACCTCTCAGTCTACTCGATGCCAACTTCAGTACGGAAAGATCGCTGCGAGGTCAGCTTGTCGAGGCAGCACGCTGCAATATTGGTCTGCTTCTAGACGCCACCATTGTGTAGGATTAAGTCCCGTGTCTCAACATAGGGAAATGCATATCATTAAGAGGCAAAAGAAAACCACGGCCTGATGCAGAGCGGCCGAGGCCGCCAGCGCCAAACATAAGAACAAAAATACAAAGTAGGCTACAAAACCAGAGGCCGAGTCAGAAACGACTGGTCTAGTCCACTTCTCCATCATAATGGCAAGCAATGGATGTCCTTGCCCGTCTCAGGACTCGGACCGGCGGAACAGCAGAGGCCGGATTCGGGACGATCGGTAGCCTCCCCCTCCCCCTCCCCCTCCCCCTCCCCCCGAGTGGTAGCTCGGAACCCAGGTCAGGCCCGCGGACCCCGTCTCCCACCACGCAATGCCAGCCCAGTTTGTTCCTTCAACAGGTGCCGCCCATCCTATCAGATAACTCCTCCTGATATGTCGTACGCTCGTCGTCCGCAGTCTTCAGACCCCAGTAGTGTCCTCACTGCTAGAAGAAGAAATACGCCAAGAGGAAGCTGACGAGACACAATATCGCTACGAGCTGGACCGGCACGCCCTCCGTGCCCTTTGGCCTGACGGCCGAGGCAACGGCCGCGACACCGGGCTTCTCATCTGCGGGATTGATGTTCTTGCGCTGGCGCAGACCTTCGGGCTCAACCTGGGCACCGCCTAACTCTCGCTTAAGATCGGCGTTCGAAGCCTGCTGAGGCACCTGAGGAGATTGTGCAATAGGCGCAGTGACGTCTGGGTCGTCGCGGGGCTCGCTGATCGCTTCGGACGGCGGGGCATTGCTGCTTGTCGGCCTTTGCTCGTCGGGCGAGGAGTAGGCTGGAGGTGGGGTCTCCTCGACCTGTAGGTAGTCTATAAGTATGTAAATAGCAGAGGAGTAGTGCTGGATACGAGCTTACGCCATTCATGAGGTGCGGTTGCTTGACGGGGGTAGCGGCAGCAACAGCAGGCTCCGAGCCGCCAGGAGGGAGGAAGGTGACTCTTATCTTCTTCTCCTGAACGCTGGACTTCTCGACGGAGTCCCACTGGTGATAGGTTGCAAGATTAGCATGTGCGCGTGACCTGCCAACGACTCGGGGCGTAGAGAAGACGTACGATGGTCTGCACATTGCTGAACTCGAGGTCGCTGGAAATTATGACGGACTGGACCAGGAACTTGTCGCGGCACTTCGCGTCCAGAGGAGGGTCCTGCTTCATGGCCTGGAGGAGGACTGCCGAGGTGGATTGGTAAGCTTCGAGGGGCAAGGTCCATATCCGGCATGGGAGTACCAACCAGTGACCTCGACTTCATGGCCCGGCTCGATACGACCGGAGTTCGGTCGCACGCAGTACCTATGTAGATGTCTTGTGAGCCTTCTCTTCTGCCAGATGCACATCTCGGATCTCGGGTGCCGTACTGCTTGGGAGCGGTGGTTTTGACCTGGGACCATTAGTCAATGCCTGGTCGGCTATCGATCGATGCCAGAAGGATGGCGTACCTTGAATGCGACAGGCTGCTTGTTCGGGTTCTTGAGCTTCAGAATCTGGGAGACCTCAACGGTGAAGGGCCCTGTGATGCAGATGGATCAGCTGTCCATTCAGGGTTGATGGAGAAGAGAGAGCCGTGGGGGGGGGGGGGGCGACGTACGGCGGAAGCCGAGTTCGAAGGGGTCGATCTCAACGGACATTGTTGCAATGGTAGGCACTCAGCCAGGCAATCGTCTAGAGGCAGATGCGCGAGGTTTTCGGACGCCAAGGTGACCGAGCTGATTCGGGTCGAGCTTGCCTGACTGGAGCGTGGCGCTGGGACCTGGACGAGGGCGCGGGCGCCGGATCTTAAATGACGGTTTGCGAGACGAGGCCCTGAGTTCGGGTGACGAGCTATCGTGTATGACTATCGACGATCAGTCGTGTAGCCTTGCGTGGTGGGCGGCGATGAGACTACCACGAGAAGGCGGGGCGATGAGGTTTGCAGTGAGAAGATGAAAGTGCAGGCCGGCGAGATTTAGATGACGGCACGGGTCTCACGACATTTGACGGCCTCTGGGACTGACTGGGTCGGGTTAGTTGGCACAGGACGGCAGGATGCTGGACTAGGTAGATCTGGGAAACTGGCTGTCTGTCTTTGCAGGTTGAAACGACCCCCCCAAACACCTGCCTGCCCCGAGGTCCAATCCAGCCAGCCCAGGGTCCCAGCCAACAGGCCAGGTTTCAACATCATTCTCCATCATCCGAACTGCATGTAGCCATGGATATAGAAAGTGCCTGTGATTATCCCAGCCCCATCTCGGCAATCTTCGTGGGCCCCACACAGCATCCCCTGAGGTCATCACCACTTAGGCCTCTTACTAATTACCCAGAGTCGTACTAATAACGGCTTGATGTAATTTCAGAGTCCCTCCTTGCTGAAGTCTCACAACGCTATTGTGCAAGCCGGAAACCAACGTCTTGCTTAGTACAGTAGAATTACCAGTAAAGGGCTGACGTGTCACATGTACATACTTGGTACCTCGGAAACGCCCTCGTCCTGGGTAGGCAGGACTCTGCCTGGCCAAAGGGCAATCCTGCAGAGAATTTGTCTGGTGACTAGTTATCCATACCTCGACCGATCAGATTATCCCAATCGCAATTATCATACGGTATGGATATCTAGCTCTCCTGCTACCTGGCTAAGTAAGCCCTGCTCCTGCCCGCGTACCAGACTGGCCCGTGCTACAGTACGCCCCACAGTGGTGAGCTAGAGCAGTTGCCCCTCCACAGGCAAACGGAACATTACGTCCCTTCTTACCCGTCCGCACGACATCTCCAAGCCTCCAAGCTATTTAATCCTCCTCCCTGGCAGATCACGCAGTTCCAGGAGTTCCCTTCCCCTGCCAGAACTATAGAGCAGGACCTGAAAACAACTGATCCGTCCAACTGTCCCTTACGTCACGACAACGACTGCCAGTCGCACCCACCACCGGCATCAGGCACCACTCCCTGTCCCAGACCGTCACCATGGCCTCCGACTTAGAGACCCTGCTCGAGATGGGCTTTGATAAGGCCCGCGCCGAGTTGGCCGTCAAGAAGTCGGGCGGGCTCCAGGGCGCCCTCGAGTGGCTGGAGAAGAACCAGGACACCCCGCTCGACGAGCTCCAGGCGCCCGACGAAGACGACGCCGAGGCCACCGCCGCCGCCATCAAGGGCCTGGAGGAGGGCCAGCTGGCAAAGTCCCTCATCTGCGACGACTGCGGCAAGCAGTTCCGCACCACGGCCATGGCCGAGTTCCACGCGAGCAAGTCCGGCCACGAGAACTTCTCCGAGTCGACCGAGGAGGTGAAGCCCCTCTCCGAGGAGGAGAAGAAGCAGAAGCTCGCCGAGATGCGCGCCGCGCTGGTCGAGAAGCGCTCGCGGCAGGCCGAGCTGGACAAGGAGGAGAGCAAGCGCAACGAGGCGATCAAGCGCAAGGCGACCAAGGAGACACAGGACATGAAGGAGGAGCTCCAGCGCAAGGAGCAGATCAAGGAGGCCGCGAGGAAGAAGCAGGAGAAGCTCGAGGACCAGGAGGTCAAGAGGCGCATCAAGGCCAGAATCGAGGCCGACAAGGAGGAGCGCCGCCGCAAGGCGGAGGAGGCCAAGGCCGCGAGAGAGGGTAAAGCTCCTCCTGCTATGGCGGAGGTTGCCGCACCTGCCGCTCCGTCACAGCCCAAGTCGAGTGCGTCGTACACCGATGCGCGACTGCGCTTCCAGACACCCGGCGGCATCGTGCAGAAGAGCTTCCCGGCTGAGACCACCTTGTTCGAGGTGGCCGAAGCACTAAGGGCGGAGGGTACGAGCGTGCAGAACTTCACCATGACGTTCCCGCGGAAGGTCTTCGAGGCTACCGAGTTCGGCCAGACACTTCGGGAGGTGGGACTTGTTCCCAGCGGTGTTCTGATCGTCAAATAGATGCTCAGGCTCAGGACAGGTTTCGATCGCAGCACGGGACCTGCGCTGGGAAGGAATCGGGAGGCTGCACAAAGGAGGCACTTGAGGCAGGACCCCCCCCAAAAACGGCGTTTTGAAGAGGATTCGTGGATCAACATTTGGTTCTGGAATACATCGCTGAGCACCGGCTAGCATATTCGCCGGCCTGCGGTGAGTCTGGCAAGGGTAGAGAGGGCTGCATCTACACAGTGGAACTGATGCCGTCATACAGCAGGCGCCAGGGACTCTGTCGCATCTCGACCAGTTGACGAATTAATGATAAATGCCCCAAGCATACGTCTTGGACTGACATGACTTGTGTTTCCTGGACTACATGGCAAGTGTAACTACGGGTGGCACTCAATGGACGCCTGTTCCTTTTCAAGACAGTATACAGACACCATCCATACATAGGTCGATCTGGGGAAAGCGCTTCAGATTCTTGATGGTGGATGTTGAAGGTGTTGGCCATCTCGGCATTCGCGAGGCAAGGGACCGCGATTTCGAAAATGATGTGAGGCGCACGGCCGGACCGGCATCTCGTTCCCAAAAAGGGCAACATATCACTCACGTCAAAAGTCCCGCCACATGAGAGCAACTGGGCGCAAATTCTTTTTCCTTTCAATTTGCAAAGGTCATCAGATTCCGGATCCCTCTACTCCATCCCTGCGACCAGATACCAAGGGAGAAGAAGCCTTCCTCCCCCATCCCTTTTTTCGTAGATGACTGGTATTTGCTAGACTAGAAACAGCGTAGCATTGTGAGAGAAAAAATGACCCGCAACCCAATGCAGAGATCGAAGGAAGTACAGCAGAGCGGGAGAGAGATGTCGTCGTGAGGGGTGGTCGGACCGGTCGGATTGCTCGGTAGGTTTTGTATTGCTCGTTTTGACGGCGGCAGTTGGCGGTGGGGGAAAATCCTTTAGTCGAACAGACCGAAGCCCATGTCCTCGTCGGACTCCTCCTTCTCTGTTTACGGTGTCAGCCAGCCGGTCCTGATCCGGGCGCACAGCCCGGGCGGGCTTGTGGTGGTGTGGGGCACACGAACCCTCTTCCTTTGCCTCCTCCTTGGCCTCCTCAGCGGCAGCGGCACCGCCAGCAGCAGCACCACCAGCCGCGGGGGCAGCGGCGCCACCACCGGAGCCGACGTTGGTCAAGAGGTCCTTGACATCCTTGCCCTCGAGAGCCTGTATGACGGTAAGCCTCGTCAGTGTCCATGTCCCCAACGGGCATCATCTCATCATGAGGCCCCCCGTCCAGATTTCGAGGTGGGTCTCTTTGGAGATTCGATGGGTTTCGATTGTGGCCGTACCTTGGCGAACAGAGAGGTCCAGATGGGCTCGACCTCGGGGACGTTAGCAGCCTTGATCAGAGCCTGCAGCTTGTCGGCCTGTTTTCAGTTCACCCAAGTCAGTATTCGGATGTCGTCCTCCTGTCGTCGACGCCGTTTGCGACTGTCGTGGGGTCGGGGTTTTTCATACGGTGATCTCAAGACCCTCATCGGCGAGGATGAGGGCGGCGTAGGAGTTGGCCAGCTCAGGAGTAGACATTTTGAATGTGCGCGTGTTGAGTTGCGGGATGCAGGGGAATGAAGAAGTTCAAGATGCTGCTTCGCAAAGTGGTGACAATTCAAAGTCTCGCTTGAGGTGGTTGGGCGGCTGGTTGGTCTTACTGGGCCGTCTGCATTTTTTGACCACACGAAAAATGTCGGAAAAACCCTGACGCCGATACTTGCTGACTGATCGAGCCTGCTGAGCCTAGCTTGGCATGCCTGGATTGACACTAGCCTTATCGATTGGGAACCCACCTTTTTGCCTTGTCTGGGAACCCCACTTCCAAGGTCCACTGACGTTCTGTGGTCTGCTCGAAACATCGATGAATGCGGCTCAACTCTGACTGAGAGATGATCAATGACACAGCAAAATACCACCGTCACCTTACACGAACCTACTGAGGTCCGTAGCCATTCATTGACAGCGCTGCAGTGAGAAAGTTAGGCATCGATTCTAACCGAGCTCGAGCACATGAATCTAGACGATTGGCTAACCTTGCTGTACCATAGTTGCAACTCTCTTGCCAGGGCTATCGCCGTTCATCTTTCAGCTTCCTGTAGGCTTATCAGACTACCTGGGAGACTGCCTCAAAGTATCTGTTGTCATTCGGCATCAAGTATCATCCGACTCACCTTGTCACACCTCAGGAGTCGCGCGTACTGTTCGGGGCTATTCTGCAGCAGCCCCGGTTAGGACACGTGGGGCGGCCAACCTTTCCAACTTTCAGACACGAGTTCGACCTGGGTCGAATCTCGCGAGCTCGAACCGTCCCTGATAACAAACCCGATACTACTCCCCACGATTTGCACCCCCAACAGATCTGTCTCTCATCAGTAGGACAGCAACCCATCACCCAGCATGGAGACACCTGCAGTCCCCCCCCCTCAAGATGCTCGGGAGACGGAGATCATGGAGCGCCTGGTGGCGGTGCGGGACCAGCTGCTCCTCCTCAAACAGGACCGCACAAAATACATCCGCTCTCAGGATGTCATGGGGTTGTACGACCAGACCATCGAGGAGGTCAGGAAGGTCACCGAGATTCGCGCGGTCAGCAATGGGGACGCCGGCGAGAACCGCCTCGATAGGGTCATGGAGAGCTGCTTCCAGCTTCTGTCCCTCTTCTTTATGACGATTGGAAGGACCGGTGAAGCTCCTGCGGCCTATGCGCTCACGTCGACGATCAAGAGATTGCTGAGCCACCTCACCGAGGCGAATTTGTTCTCTGCTAAGGATCTCGAGAGCATGAGCAAGACGCTAGTCCAGCTATCCGGTTCCGTCAACGATGCTGACGGGAGGCATTCGCCATACCTGATCAAGTTGCTATCGAGGAGGGTGGAACTTTGTCAGTCGTCCCTGGCAAGGCTGCAAAAGAAGCTGGACAGTCTGGATGATGCGTTGGTGGATGTGCACGAGAAGTTGATTTCGATCATCCGCTCGATGTCTTTGGCAAACACCAAGGCTAAAGTGAGCACGACCCAGCGGAGAGAAAACAAGAGCGGTGGCTAACGTGCCAAACAGTTCCACCGAGCGGAGGTAGAGAAGCTCAAGGCTCAGTTGCAGGACATCGATGCTCAGAGAGTGGATGGTCAGTTCAAGACGGCAGACGGCGATGTTGCCAAGGGCAGCGACGAGGTTTCGCAACTTCTTGAACGGTGTCTCCTCTGGTCCGACATTGTACTGGAACGGAAAGGAGTGATACCGGAGCAATGGAAGCAAATCTACGACGTCCTGATCGGCATCCGCAACGATCTGGATAAGTTCTCGATCACACCAGCATGGTCGCTCCGCGAGACAGATCTATACGACTATCAACGGCAACTCGATAAGATCGACGAGGCCAGAGTTGACGGCAACTGGCTGGACGACCAGGGCCGGCCAGCTGAGCTCTACGTGCAAAGGGTAGGTGGACTGCTCCAGACCGGGAAGCTCCCTTGCTGATCATTTGCAGACATTGCTATACCTCATCCGACGGAGCTACGGCTATATTTACCATCTCATGCTCCTGTCAGAACCCGTTTCGGAGGCACTTCTGCCCGTGTATAACCAACTATCAACCTTGAAGCGCTGCTTGCTGGAGGTCAAGAACTCTGGAGGTGTTAACTCCGCAAGAGAACTATACCCTTACAGCATGAAGGTTAGTCCGCGCGTCGCCGGCCCCTGCGCACCTCACACGACTGACATCTGGACCAGCTCAACTCCATTGACAACATGCGGTCCGACGGGAAATTCGAGATTAACGGCGACATTCCCGAAGGCCAAGCAGCCGTGACAGACCTTCTGGCCGAGTGCTTTGATCTCAACTACGAGCTGCGCGTGGAGGCTGAGTCCCGCGCCGAGTCAGCAGCGGCTGGCGAGGCCGCGGCAGAGACTTAAGAGGCCCCCCCGTCACAGGGGGTTCACAGGCGGCACCCGCGTCTCGGGACGATGCCTCCAGCATCTATCGGCTCGTGAGTATCCCTGTCCGCTGCTGAGGGTGCGCAACCCAGAGCGCGGAGGATCTGCTGCTGTATCCGGAGGAGATGGTGTTCGAAGGAGACAAGACACTAGCAGGTGGCCATGCCGAGCAAAGGTAACGCACGAGCGAGATTGTATGATGTATGGCTGCGGCATTTGTACTTTTCCGATTGACAGGGGCAGCTTTGGTACGGAGTATGGGTACCTACATGCAGTATCAAGGGCTGGGGAGGCAGGTTTCCCGGGCATTCAGCGGACGGTCAAGCGAAAATGGGAACATGGGGTGGCAAAGGGCATGCATTCACAGGCTGGTTCTTTGGTCTGACTGGAACCGGCAGGCTTGGTATCACGGAGCATTTCCCACAGAGACTCCCGAGGACGAAGCCCACAAGGCCTGTACTGAAATTTTGTAGCGTTGTCAAAATCGACACGAGGCTCGTGGTCATACGCCAGCCCGTATACTCGCGACTCAGACCCCAATCGTTCAATACCGTGCTCCCTCCCAAGTCCCGTTGCCATCCCCTCACCTCACACTTCTTAGGGGAACCGGAATGCAATCTTGGCCGGCCAGATCATAGCCTGCGAGCGTGAAGAAAACGTGTCAGCTCTCTCATGAATGTCGGGTCGTGGTCATCTCTCCGGCCCGCCGCTCACCTTCTCCAGGTCCCACACCCCGGACGTGACGTAGATATCGTCCTTCAACATGTCGATCACCGCCTGCCGGCTCTCGGCGAGGACCATGATCGTGCTTCCCGCGAACTTCAGGCTCGAGACCTCATCATCGGGCGGCATCTCCTCCAGCACGGCGCCTGCGTGCCGCTCGCCGCCAGGTCAGCAAGACCGCACACATATATCTCAGCAGACGGGCTCCGCCCCCGGCCCCCCGGGTCTCCTCTGTCCCTCTCTGGAGAGGTGCCGAGAGGGCGACGGAAAGAGGGGGGGAGGGGAGGGGGCAAGGGGGAAGGACGGGGGAACTCACCACCCATCTTGAAAAGACCGCTCTCCTTCGCCTTCGTCAGGCCCTCGAAGTGCTGCCTACACAAGCCCGGGGGGGTGTCTCAGCATCTTTTCCATTCATCTACGGCAGGACAAAAAAAAAAAAAAAACACAAGAACACACCTCCCCACATAGCGCGGAAGAGTAATAAGGGGAGCATGAAGTGCGGGAAAGGAACCGCTCGCAGACACCAACCCCCCCAGACACGGGGGGGGGGGGGGTGGAGGGGCGCGGAAGCAAACTCACGGTCGGACCTCGAGCCTCTTGGCCTGCATGCCCGGCTTGTCCGGCACGACGACGAGCCACTCGTACCTGCGTGGTTCCGCGGAAGAAGAAGCCATCCTCCTGACCTGTGCCGGTAGGGTCCTTGTTGTTGTGGTGGTGGTGGTGGCCGTCAGGGTCTGTCGTCCGGCTGCTGCTGCTGGTGCAGTGATTGTCCTCGCGAGTGCGTTGAGGCGAGATGCCATTACTTGTGGGGGAGGTGATATCGAGAGGAGGAGGGGAGAGATCACACGACGGTTTGTCTAAGGAGGGGGGCCCGTAATTACTCTACAATTCATTCGCGGGGGGGGGGGGGGGGAGCTCAAAACTCCTCACGCCCCAACCCCCCCCCCCCAAAAACCCCTGCGGGCAAAAAAAACAGAATAGGCGTGTGCGCCAACGGGTTGTGT